>JAYKAV010001189.1:329006-359597 GCA_035582835.1 Phoebastria nigripes | reverse complement strand
GAAAAAAGCTGGTGTCAACCTCTTTACCTTCTTTAGAGACGGTACTGTGGTGGTAAATTGTGTATTTTGCCAGGTTGTCCTTTGCTAATACACAGTGGGGCACTGTTCCTGATGGGATCTTTGGGTGCTGAGGTGGTGTCAATAATTATCAGGAAGATTTGGGATGGCATGTGGTTTTTACAGACTCTTTGCTTTTGAAGCCAAATCTACAGCCTTGAAAATCTTCGGGAATTTGTAATCTTCCCCCCTACAAGGGTATTTATTTTGGAAATTGCATAATACTTGTTATGCAAGCAGTCTCTTTTCAGCCACTGTGAAAAGCATATTATAGAAAAAAGTGTAATTTTTTTTTTTTTTTTAAAATTAAGGCAGCAAGTGGCACAAACTAAACCCCTGCAACTGAGATGTTTTAATGAAGGTTGTATTCTGTTTATAACAGAGGTAAGGCAGAACTGAATGCAGCTCCAACAAACGTTCACACCTGTTTCCACAAAGAAATTCAATTCCTACCATGCATCCGATTCTGAGAAATTGTGATTGAGTGGACAGACAGTGTTGCAGATAAAATCAACATAGAAATACATTTTTCCTGGGATATTTCTAGTAAACAACATCTTACGTGAAATCTATCCATACCTTACTTTACAACATCTCATTTAAGGATTTAGTGCTTACACTATGTTCTAGGTCCTTTTTCACGTGTCTGTGCATGTCCTGAAATAACTCATTTTGTAGACATCTCTCCTTTTGCTCTGCAGGCTGGTGCATGGTCTTGTTTTTGAGTTTCCCTGAGAATCTGGTTTTAAAAAAGCAGGAGCTGATCCAGTGGAGAATTGCTGGGGTTGTAGGAGGACACTGGAGCCCTTGTCCCCTTCTCACCTTCTGTGCGTGCAGGCAGGACTGGCGAGGCTTAGACTCCGCCGCGTTAAAATACAGTGTGGCTGCTTCCCAACGTTGGGGGCCTTACAGGTTTTACATTCAGTTTTCAGCTGTGTGCCTTGAATATATCTGTTTAGTTGTTTCATGTACTATGTCTGAGTAGAAGAGTTATTCACTTGAACGAAAGAGACTTAAAATGAAGCCGTTAATTGTCACAGCCGGTGACTTTTTTCTGTGCGTTGCTGCCAACTGAGAGTGTTTTAAACTTGCATCCGAGGTAAGAGAAGACCCGTACCTCTTATCTGCACCTCCCTGAGTAAGGAAAACAGGCATTCAGTTATTCTCTATAATTAGTGTACTTCAGTGGGTAGGCAGGTGTTAGTTATTCATGGGCTCTTTCACTGTCTCTTTCTTTTCCAGGAGTGTTTGCCTACCAGTCTTCTGCCATCGTCTCTGTCCCGAGGCATCGGGGGTGATCCGTACCCACTCAGGCCTGTGTAATGGGCGGGCTGCTCCTGAGGGTTGTGAAAAGGGGGGAAGTTTAGATGAGTATGAAAATCAGTCCAGCTGATGTAAAAATGTCTTATCCAGGTTGAAAGAATTTGAGAGATGCCGTGATTGCAATAATGTATGAAGTGTTTAGAATAACTTGTCCAGTTTTGCATGGTTGCCTTGAAAGCAGGCTTGCAAGTCTGAGGGTCAGTTTTTTTAACTACATGGGGCTGGTTTAGACTAAGCTTATATCTTCCTGTAGAAACTGTTGAACTTAAAACCATCACAACCCTAGTACTCCTGTTGCTTTCTGTAAAATGCAATTATAGGTATTGCAGCATCCAAAAGGTTTACTCATCACTGAGGACTTGTAACCCAGGCAAGTTGTTTGTGCGCCTGTGTATGGTGTGGAGGGTGTGCACATATAGGATTGAAATAGTTTAACTGCACAGAGAACTTTCTTCACCTGTCTGTAAAATTCTGAAAAAAGCCTTAGACTCCATGTTATGTGAGTGATTTTTCTCCTGTGAATGGACCAGAGGGGAATAAATGACCCAAAGTTCTTGCTGATATAAAAAAAAGAAACACGAAAGAGGATTTTGTTGCTGGAACCTGTCTTATAAAAGCGGCAGATGAGCGTGCCTGTGAAGCTGCTGTGGTGGTTTTATTTGTTTTTGAAGTGAAGAAATAATTGGTGAAAGGCCTGGGTCCTGGTTTTGCAGTGGGCACTGTGTGTGAGCATGCTTTGTCTGCTGCTTGTTAACGGGCCAGCTTCATTAGACTTGATGATTCAAGGTTCTTTTTATAAGCTTATTTTCAGGTATTTTATGTCATTACATGTCAGTCATTGAAATGGTAGCCTTTAAGAGACAACATCTGTTTAAATTAAAAATCCACTTTTCTGAGAAACACCTTCTCTTGGTGACTTGTTTATCAAACAATTTGATGGGAGTCTGTTTTGGTGAAGCTCTTGTTTTAGCTGCTACTGTAAAGACCTTTACTCAAGAGGAACAGGGGGGGCTGTTGGTGCAGTACAGTGATGGAAAAAGCACTGTTCAGGCTGAAGGTGTATCGACACAGCAAATGCATGCGTGGCTGTAGAATGATTCCTGATGATGCTGAAGGCGGAGCGGCGCAGGATCCTATGTCCTCCTGCCAGTGTGATTCCTGTTTCAGTCCATGCTGCGTCCCCGACCATCAAGTCCTTGCTGCTCATTTTGCCCCATGTGACAGTTACTGCTTTATTTTGCTGCGTAAGACACAACCGTGAATCTGGACTGCAGCCTTGCTGAGAGTGTCGGATGTGCTCAGCTAGCCGGTGTGACTGCTCGCCTGTACTCTGGCTATGGCCACCACCAGTGGGAACACATGCTCACACAGGCTCTGCTGTGGTCAGTGTGGGGCTTTGAAGTCCTGTCCTGATGTCAGATGTGTTAGATCCCAGCACTGCTACTGTTAGCCACGTTACAGTACCACAAGTAACGTGGTGTTTTATACACATTGCAATCACATTCCTTTTTTTGCTGGCTAGGTGTACCTGAGATTAGGAGATCTGGATTTACACCTTAATGCAGGCACACTGTTCCCAAAGGAAGTAGAGCAAGACTTGTGCTTTGTCAAAACACTGGCTTTCCGTGGAAATCCCTGTAGAAGAGCTCTACTGTTGATGTCAAAATGAGCATACTTGTTTGCAAAGGATGTTCGGTATCCAGGTTTCCTGCTACAAACGTGTGTTTAAAAGGTTCATGTTGTGACTCTTCCTTCAGCCTTGATCCATCAGTAAACCAGTCCTTCGCCTGCATAAGGCAAAAGTCATTCACTTGAAGTTGGTGGAATAGGTATCACTGAGGTTAAACTTCAGTGTAGGATGGATCGTCTGAAATGCCACCGAAGTGCACTAGTGCGTAAGCAGAGAAGTCTGATGCTTCCCAAGCATTTGGTGACCGTACCAGCATCTCCAGGGAAGGAGCAGACACTTCTCTTCCAATTCGTGCTGGTGGTTTTTTAACAGTTCTGTAAGTAGCATTTAAGCTACATCAAGCTTAGACTGTGTAAGTTGTTGGCTTTTCCCTCTTCACCTTCACTACCTTCTTTCAGCTTGATATGACACTTGGAAAAAACCAGGATTTTTTTTTTTTTTTTTTTTTTTTTTTTTTTAAGCAGGCTCTGAGGTGATTTGCTACCTTTTCCTTTAGGAAAGACTTGAAGCTTCTTCCAAGTTGAGAAGGACATAGCTACCTGCATTTTGAAGAGCAGCGTGGAGCGGCTGTTGGGGGTGAGGACTGCTTGTGGGTTTTGGATGAAGCYGCTTGCCCTGCACTGCCCTGGCTGCCACTGGGAGAGGAAAGAAGCTGAATAAACAGGGAAACTGAAATAAACAGAAACAAAACTAAACCTAGCCCCTGCCTCAGGGTGTGGGCTTGAGTCAGTGAAGCAGCTGTTTCAAAATTAGACTTTCTTTTGTTAAAAGGAGGCACATAAAAGCTTTTCTGCTTTTGTTTTTGTGCCATAACGATAATTTCCATGCGTTTTTCTCTGTTATTTGATTGCTTTCAGTTTCTTCTGAGGAAACATTTAAAAAGTGAGCAGTTGTGTTATTGCAGCATTAAGGTGGTTGCTTCAACCTTTCCTACCTTGCGTACCCCCAAGTTTTCTAGCAGAAGTAACCATTTTGAGGTAGTGGACTTAAGTCTACTTTTTAAGTTGCCGCTCAGTCTTTAAAGATGTTAAATAGACTTTTGGGGTTCCAGGTCAGGCTGCAAATACTCGTGCTGGGGCTTCAGCACTCACGACATTCCTCGCCACTGTTCACTGTGAGTGCAGGAGCTGCCGCTGCAGCGGTGTCAACCCAGCTGGTTTTGTGGCTGCATTGAGAACTGGTGAGGGGGAATAGGTGGGTTTGAAAAGCGGGTGGCAGGGAGCGGGGCAGGGCTGTCTCACGTGGGCAGTGCAGACGGATGGGGAAGTTTTGCGATGGTTTGAATGCTGGCCCTTGCTGCTGCTGCAAGTGACCCCAGAGATTATTAAAAGAAATGATGATGAGCAAATATTTTCTGGTTTTTCCTCTAGATGGTTTGTATGCATGGAATTGCTCACAAAGTTATGCTAGCCCCAAAAGCTTTTACTCTTTTTACTCCCCAGTTTTGGTGCAGAGCGAGGGTATACGAGCTCCTTAGGAAGTGGTTGCTCAACTCAGTCCCTGCTGTTTTCTGCAATGCGTTTGAGTAAAAACAAGATTCTGTTTTTAGCTTGCTTTAACTTGGAAAGTCTGGTGATAAGCAATTAGCTGCACAAATCCAGGAAGAAATTAAAGGAGGAAGCAACGTAAAATAGTAGAATCTCACTGAGTCATTTTTGCAAATCTCTAGAAGCAAGTTATTTCTCTAATCTGGTAGATGTGTATCACCAGTGTGGTGTAGTCCTGGGGCTCAGAAAAACTTCATTTATTTTCTTCTGCTGTAGTCATTCTCAAGCAAGCAAGTCGCTGTTTGTCAGTTTCCCCATAGTTAAATGGAAATAAACCTAACCAAGGGATGTCTTGATAAATACACCCGACATTGAGGTGCCTGAATACTGTGATGCAGAGAGCTAGTTGATACGCTTAAACCAGAACTAAACCCAGCGCAGTTGGACTGCTTAGTAGTGCTTTTCAAGACTTTTTTAGTTGTTCTATTACTGTGTTTGCTATTATAAAATAATTAGTATGTGTTTATTAGCAGAAAAATAGGTTTATAGTATGTTGTCTGAAAATCCCTGTATTTAGTTATGTAGTTGGTAATCTTTATCTTCCTCTGCTCAGATGATAATTCACAAAAAAATCTGTAATCTGACATCAGATATAAAGCAGAAAATCTTGGTATATGTGGACAGCATGTGGTGTCTGAGGAGGTTGTAGAGGATGTGCCATGTGCTGTGCTTGAGCTTTCTGTTGTATTTTGTTGTATAGAGGAAGTGAAACTTCAGCTGTATTTTGCGTATTCTTTTCTTCCACTTCCAAGTAAGATCTCCGCTGGCTTCTGTATTTCATTCATCTACAAACCAGTTTCACTTTCATTACACTTTTTAGTTAGGCATGATGTTAAATTTGCATTTATTTGATATTTGCACGTTGTGTGGTATTTCCTTTTGTATATTCATCCTGTAAGAATTTACAGTGGGATTTACAGGGCTGATGTATTGCCTCACACTTGAAAATATCTCAGTATATCTTTTATAGAGGAAAAAATGCCCAAGGCTCATTTCTTTCTGCCCTGACTAAATGCCGGGCATAGGTACAGTTTATTAGCAATCTCTTGAACTGGTGAGTGACAACTGACTTGGTCACAACTCATTTTTGAGCCTGTATCTCTGAATTTTCACTGTCATTATTTAGTTAACGGAAGGTGGGTTATGTAAAAAAAAAAAAAAAGTTACTCAAAACCAGAATCTTTACGTGCAAATTTTGAGTCATTGTGAGACAACAATCAAGTGAGGACGGATGTTTTGTATGGGAAAGCCCTGTGTTGACTCTCCAGCCTTTGGTTAAAGGATCGTGCTGAATGCTGTTGCTCTTACCTTGCGTATTTGCCTCCCGGAAAGCAAGTGGTGGCAAACACTCAGACGCTTGCTTCCGTATCTCTTTCTCCACCCGTGCTGGAAAGTGTAGTAGCTGGAAGTTTTGGGAGCCGTCAGCCGTTGCTATGTGGACGCTGTTGGGTCCCGCTTCGTCCCGAGACTCTCCAGATGACATAGTGCATTAGGCTGACAAACCCACACGTGTTGCGGGTCAGGCAGGCTGCCAAGCGCTCAGTGCTCAGCCAGCAGGGAGAAAAGGCATTAGGAATCCCAATAATCCGCACATCAGTCTCCGTGTGCTGCTTGGTCAGTGGAGACCGAGCAAGTGAGCTGTGGAGAGATTGTGGGTATTAAGTGGGATGGGTAATGAAAGGCTGTGCTGGTGCTGATGTGAGACTCTTTAAATGGAAAATGACTTTAAATGATGGTGCCAGGGCAGTTGGAGCGATTTGCAGCTGGCACAGGTTCACAATATATCTGGTAGTTTTCAGCGAGACTAACCACTTCTTTAGGATGGAACACCAGAATTGTTTTGAAGAATTAAAAAAAAAAAAAAGAACTTTTAACTGAATTTGCTTGATTTCCCCCCGTGGGGCTTGTACCAGAATGATGACAATTCAGGATTTTGGTTGTGCATGTGTGTCTGCCTGTATACAGATAAATGTAAGCCATGTGAGCATCTGCAGAACTGCGAAACAGTAGTGATCAGGATGATAACAGTGTTAGGACACTCGAGAATACAATAAAATGAGCATTTTAGGTTCAAGATTACGTTATCGGAGAACCTTCTTTAAAAATGATAGTTTTGTCTGGACAAGTCGTTATTGTTATCTGCAGATCAGAAGTTGGCTTGCAGAGGACTTGGAAATGTTTCTGTTGTTTGAATTAATTACTCTTGACTTTTTGTTATGCAGCATAGTGCGCTCTGCTAGTTTAGTTTATATAGTTGAGTTTTCCTATCCTACAGCGTGCTAGGCACACATAGATAACTCGCACTGGTACTCCAAGTAGGGATCCAACAGTTTACTAAGTAGGTTTCTTCTAAGGCTTTCTAGTTAGGGGGAGGAAGAGCTTCTGAACTGAGTATTGTAATATTATTTCCTGGCAAATTTTGAAACCATCTGGGTCAGTTCCTCACGCCCAGGAGTAATAATTCTGAAAGCAAAAGTTTCTGTGTTCTCGGGCTGTGTTGTTCCCACGGTGCTTGAACAGCCGCTATCAATGGTAGCCCAGCCCCTGACTTCTCCTCCAGCTTTCCTGGGCAACAGTGCACGCACGTGCAGGATTGCCGCGTGTTGCGCCGCCTGGATGGAGCCGGACACCCCAAAATGTCACTTGTACGTCCTTGTTCAGTTAATCAGGTTGTGTTCAGAGGGCATAATGGGGGAAAAAAAGCTCCTCTGAGCATGTGGTGGCCTTTTGGAAACACATCTGCCTGCCTCATCGTCCTTCAGTGTCTTTTATTTCTTCTTGTGTTTAGGAAAGCAAACTGATTTCCTAAACAGTAAGGTTTCCCCTTAAACCATTGACAATGACTCTTTCACCGCAGATTGTACTGGGACAGAGGTATGAAGGAGTATGTGGGGTACCAGTAAGTGGTACCCCAGTGGTGGGGTACCAGCTGCCTGTCCTGCAGCCTGGTGCTGTGTTGGCTTCCCGGACACTGCTGGGAGCAGCGGAGCAGCGTCCGCTCCACATTGCAGCAGCCCTGGTGTGTGTCTCAAATTGCATAGCTGCTTCAGGCTGGAGCTTTGTCGGCAAAGCTACGTTCCTGGTTGTTCAAGGACTCTTGAAATGTCGCTTTCATATGAAAGGAAATCCTATCATAGATGTGTTTGGGTGGTTTGGTTTTTTTGTTTGTTTTGTTTTTTTAAATAAAAAGGAGGTTTTGTTTGCTGGAAAACCTCAATTTCTGTCTCTTGCAGTTTCTGATGTAGCTGAATTAAAATACTGCCTTGCTCAAATTGGCTGCCTTTTTTTTTTTTTTTTTTTTTTTTTTTTTTTTTTTTTTTTTTTTTTTTTTTTTAATGGCATCCCTAAGATTTAGGGCCTATTGAGACTATTGTAGAATTGGTAGTTTCTCATTTTGCATCTATGTGAACTTAGCCTGGTTGGTAAATGATAGAGAAGTCTTTTTTTCTAAGTGTACAGTGTTCCAGCATCATGCAAGCACAGTGAAATTTTACTCTGATAAACCAGCATATCCCTGCATTGCCAGGGGCCTCTGCAAAAGAGTTACTCAGAAATTTCTTCTTTGTTTTTAAGCAAAGCTATCATGCCTCTCTATCTGCAGCTTAGGTATTCGGATTATCTGCATTTCTCAAAGAGTAAGTATTATGTACATTTAAGCATTATGCTTAAGTGACTGGAAACCCCGTTATGTAGTTCTTGCTGGTAACCACTGCTCACAGGTTCGGAGGCTGTTTCAGTCCTGTTGGTACTGATCTTAGGACAGTGTTTGCAAGGGTGACAGTGATTGCAAAAAACCTGACTCTTGATCTCTCTGCATCAGAGCTGATTTTAAAACTTAGGCTCGAAGTTTTAAAATTTCAGTCTCCAAGTTTGTAGAAATTCACCTTGTTTCAAAGTTAAAATTTACCTTCCATTTGCTAATAAAAGTTATGGATGTTGGAAATGTGTTGTCAAAACACAAATTCTCGACCGATGATACTGGTGTGCGGCTTCAAAACCTTAAAATCTCATTCAACTCTAGCTATGCAACAGGTGGTGTTTTAGACCCATTATTTAAATGTTGAATTTTTTGCATACATAGATTAGACCATTTCTCTTCCTTAAAAAAAAAAAAAAAAAAAATTGACAGGCTTCTTTAGAATGGTACTATACGTGATGCTACATTATTAGGCATTGTATGTCTGATACGCATTCAAATTTGGAGATGCTTGAGCATGTTTGAAGAGAGAATGCTCTTATAACTCATTTTCCTACAAAAGTATGGGTTATTCTTTGTGCTTACCCAATAGCATACTTTTAAGAAGGATGCTTTTGGAAATGTATTTTACCTTTTAGTTTTAGTACGAACTTTTGGGGATCAACTTCAGAATTTAACTGATGTCTCTTTTTTGGTAGGGAGCTCATTTTCTCAGCTTCTCTCCTTTTTCTTGCTTGTTTTCCAAGTTTGGTCTCTCTCCTGCTGTGATTTTGAAGTGTGAAACTTAAGTATCCCAAAACCTGGAGGCAGATGCTTCTGGATGGGACATGTCAAGCTGGAATAAAGGATGGTGTATACGTGACAATTTCTGTTACTACTCAAGATTTCAGTGTCTGAAATGGAAATATATATATATCTGCAACAATGATAAAGCACTTTTATAACACCAAGTCTGGTATTCCTAGTTTTTAGCTTTAGTTAAGAGTTGCTAAAACTATTCTTTTCCTCATATTTTCATTATTTCAATTTATAATACAATAACCATAAGCAGTTGCTTTGGGGAATCTACATGTTAAATTTTCGTCGGACTCATGTATACCCTCATGCTGCCAGCTGCACCTTGTTACTCAACAGGAAGTTTTGAGCCTGTTTGCTTTCTTCAGAATTATACATAGCTTAATAAACCATCAAATAGGAAGAAGTATTTAAGTGGTTTTGTTGTAAATCTGAGTATTTTATTATACACATCTTGGTTGCTGCCAGCTTTATGAACTGTTTTCAAATTTTTGCTAGTGAGAGCAGCTTATTTTTGACAAGCAAGTAAAATCACCTTAGTTTTATCATCGTTCTGGTAGTAGTAGGCAAGTAAATTTTGTGCTGAGATCAGTGAGTTTTCCGTAACAATTTTGTAAGTCTTTGTAAATCATGGAACATTTGGTATTTTGCCATTTTGCAGTAAGGTGTGTCTGTAGATGAAAACACCAGAAGCAGCTACACAACAAATTTTACTGTTTCAGTGTACAACCTGCTGAAGTACTGATTTGACTTTTCAGTGATGGATTAACCTGAAGCTCCGAGTGGATCAGCGAATGGGTCAATAGCGTGATGAGGGCGGCTGCAATAAGTTTCTAGAAATGAAGCTTGTGCAGCACTTGCAGCATAAGACTAAAATGATTGGTAACCAAAGAAATTCACATACCTAAGAAAAATGATTTAGTAATCTCAAGGCCGTCTTTTCAAGTTCAGGCTTGGTGTGATCTTTACATTTATGGTTGCATCTCATTTCGTAAACACTCAGTTGTGGATTTTGCATATATTAGCACAATTTTTCTACTCTTGTAGAACTTCTTCCCTACAAATGCAATAAATGAATAGGAGGCAATGCTTTTTTCTGAATGCCTAGCCGTGGACCTAACTACTACTGGTGGTAAGCAAGTACTTAGGCAGAGAGCAAGAAGGGGAGTCGTAAAGTTGTTCTTGTTCAGCTGGAATTTAGAGTGATGTTGCAATTGGGAATTGATGCTATTTTAATCTATTACATATTGCAAATTTTGTTTTAAGCAGGAGAGATGTATTGTGCTCTTTTTTTCTTTATTTCTGATTATTTTTTTTAAATGGGCCATTAAAAATCGTAGTAGAAAATTATTTTTTATGTAAAATAGCAGAGCAAGAAAGCATCTGAAAAACTAATTCTGGCTATGTACTTTTGTCTTAGATTTTATATATAGTCATGAATCAGAAGTAGCTTTATAATATTTGTAAGCGTAATGAAGTTGTGATCATTTGGACAGTTCTGCTTCCCCATCAAACAAGACAAAACATGCTTAAAATGTGGTAAATCTGATGCTTTGCCAATTCTTTGCTCATTTTACATTTATTTAGAAGTGCATTGAACTCCTTATTTAAGGAATTGTGCTTTATTTTGTAATGAAAGCAGAAAAAGGTAATTCAGACTTTTTCCCATTCTAGTCCTTAAAAGATGTTCCTATTGGAAATAATTCCAGCTGATGAATGCAGGTGCAACTTCAGCAGTGTACACAGCTCTTCAGCACTGCCTCGCTATTGTGTGTAAATATATATATAATATATATATACACACACATACCCACAAGCTCCTGCAGTGCCCGCCGACAGGGAGCCGTGCAGGCGGGCACCGCACAGCCGGTGAGGACAGGCAGCCTCCGCCAGCAGCTCCAGGGATGGAGCYGAGACCGGCTGGGAGCAGTCGCCATCGTCAGAGCGGGTCTCTGCCAGGGATTCAGACTAGGCAGAGAAAGCAGCTGCAGGGTGAGCATCTGCTGGACAGCCTCAGAGCTTTCGCTGGCACTCGTTAGCTGCTGCAGATTAGATATGAAATTATCTCCTGTTGCAGCTCAGGTGCTACAGATGAGAGGATGGGCGAGACTGCCAGCGCTGCCTGAGCTTCCATGCAGGCTCTTACTCTAAAAGGAGAAACAGAGCAATATTTCTTCCAAAACTTCAGCATGACTTTTGTTTTGCCTCCTGCAGACATAAGAAGTTAATTTTACGGTATTAATGGTTAAGTAAACCTCAAGCTCTCTTCCAATAACTGATACTCAGCATTGTTATTCACCATCACTGCTCTTTCCCTCCACGCTCTGGTATCAAAGAAGCCTGAAGAACAACTTGTGCTTAACTCTTCCTTTTGCCATCTTGTGATTTCAAATTAATAGCTGCAAAAGGGGAGAGTTGTTGCTCTTGAGAAGTGCTGTTTTGCAGGAGACCTTGTATGGCTGGCTCTTTGTTCTCAAGAGTGTACAGGAGCTTTTGTTTGCTACTGTCTTACACTACTTGGCATCATGAACACAGAGGCSTATCAGAATAAACCTGTAGTCCAAAACATGTGCACCATACAATGTTAGACATCTTTTTTTGAATTATTTTTATAAGGGTGTGTGGTAGAGAAGCACAAAGATCCAGGGCAGCAAGGTAAGCAGAGCCTGTGAGACTGGGTGGAGAAGATCCAGGTTTATGATCAGTCTCTGGCTCAGTACTTTTTAACCAGAAAGCCCAGTCTGTGATTTATCAATTTCCCTTGGAGTGGGGCGAAGAGGTTTTGTRCAAGTTCTGTATACTTGCAAAAACGCAAACAGTGGTGCTTCTCCACTGAAAATTTTCCAACAAATTCCCAAATTGCCCCATTCTTCGACTTGGGGCTTTTTTCTTGCTGGCAGCCCACCAGGTCCTAAGTCTGGCTGTGCAAGGAACACCATATAAGATGTTTTTTATTTAATTTGGTATGAGATTAATGGTCCCGATTTGCTTTCACGTTTAGATTTGTGGTGATGCCTATGCGACCAATTACAAGAAATGTTATTTGCAGTTTTCAGTTCTGTACTGTATTAGAATGGGTGTTTTGAGAACTTACGTGACTACTCGCAGCTTTGGCATGGCAAAATTCTGGTCAAACTGCTTCCAAAAATGTCTTATGGCCCTGACTTTGCACTATTTTGTAATGGGATTATATGAAATAATGTATATTAAAAAAGAACTGTAAAAGTATTGAAAAACCTATTACACTATGCTATTGAGCAGTCATACTGAAATAGTTTCATAGATCAGTTCTGGAACTTGCTTAGTACTGGATTTGTGATTTTTAGCGTATTTTCACTAAAAAAATCAGAAACATGAGCTGCAGAATCTGTGCAGTGGCAACTCTGGGAATAAAACTCTTTGATTTATATGCTTTGATTTGTAAATACGCCCAAATAATTAAAAATGAGCAATGCTAAGGCTCCTGTAACAAGTAAGAATTGATTATTCTTTTTACAGGCATCATTCAAAGAGGCTCAGCTACCCTGTAGTGGCACAGAGGCAGTGACTAGCTGCTTTCCAGCAAACAGTAATGCCTGTCGTGTTGTGCAAAGGGAGGTGGCAGCTTGCATTTCATTTAATAGCTTTCCCATTCTTAATTTGATAAAAAAAAAGAAAAGGGGGGGGGGGGGAATTGAAGAAAAGCAGGTTTTCATCCAAAAAGGCAGGGGAGCTGGCAGCTTTGTGAGACCACTGAATATTAAGTACTGCTAATAATTTTGAACTTTTTAAGGTTTAAAAACATAAGTATTGTGGGAGGTATTCAAACTGTGAGAAATGACCTGAAGTCTAAAAACTTCTGGTGGACAAACAGAAAGTTTAAAATACTCTTCTGAAATCTGAACAGCTCAAGGTCTGTTGTTGTGGCCAGGAATAGTTATCGCAAAGCTGAGGCTCCTTTATCTGTGCGTTGCCTATTCTTGGCTCTGCCGAGGAGRTGGGAGACAGCGGGCTGGATGGTCAAGGAGGACGTCGAACAGTTTGTTGGAGGCTTTCTGGAGGTGGCTGTACATTTTTAAATGTGCTTAGTTTATTTTGTGGCGAACAGTTGTTTCGTTTGTGTGAAGCTGTTATTTTCTTTCATATTTTTTTCCCAAAATGTTCAGCCTTAACACTCAGAGTCTTTCAAACACGTTGCTGTGCCCTTCTGTATAAGGTTAGTAGCAAATGCTGTTCTCTTCTTCAGCTGAAAGATAACCCTGTCCTGCTGGCAATGCTGTGAAAAACCAACACCTGCAGCCCAGACGTGGATGTACCTTAGATTAACTTCTTTATTTTTAAACATCTGTCTTCTAAATAAAAGCACAGCATTAGCACATCAGTGTTAAAGGAAAATTCTGTTCTTTCAGCAAAATATTGCTCAATCATATTTCTTGCTGTTTGTCCTTCTAGTCGTCTTTTACTGTTTTTATCATTGCCTTGTGGTCTTGTATTACGTGGAGAACTTACCAGATAAATGTACAGCTTCCATACTGCTTTGCAGTTGTACTCTAAGGACAATTTGTCCATTCATCCTTTTTCTTGTTGCTAAAAAGGACCGTGTGGTCATCACAAATGAGCTGGAAAATATGCATGCAAGAATGAGTGCTCACCCTGTCATGTTTACGGCTTAATTTTGCCAAAGCTTTGRTTCTTCTGGATGTAAAATTATTTTAAGGAGATGTTAATTTTTTTTTTTTTAATGTGTTCATGGGTTAGTTTCTAACCTTGCTTTACAGTGTCACTCAGAAGTATGCTTATTGTATTGTTGTTCTGGCACTAACTGTTTTAGAAACACTCACGTAAATACTTCTAGTCTTGTTTTCTTGTTTTTCTTTGAGCAAAGATATATTAATGTGTGAATAGGATTATTAAAATAATTATGTACTTCACACTGCACAGTGTATGAAACACATTTTCTTAAAGAAACGGTGAGCCACACAGAGGTCTGCCGGTATCGCYGCTTGCATCAAAGCCAGAACAGCATGAAATTATCCAAATCCTCGGTACTTCATGTTACATGAGGCTTTTGACTCTGAAATCCCACTTGATGCCACTTTCATTCTTCTGATAACATAGCTGTAGGAAAGTAAGAGCAATCGTAATTAGATCCACATTTCTGGGGATTGCCGGAGTCCCTCAAGGTCTCCGTGTGTTGCTGTGGGTATAAAGCAAGCCGCTGTCTCTGCTCCGGAGTGTATGCAGGAGGCGGGTGACTTGCCTTTTCTCAAGGCAGCGGGACCAAAGAAATCCCAAACAGATACAGAAATTAGGGTCACATGAAAAATATGGTGCTACTTATCCTCCTATATCCCTGTTGAAATCCAGGTCCGAGTAACTACTACATGTTGGACGTGCAGTGTGATTTGTGCTGCTCTACTCTTAAGCCCAGTTGCAGGGGTTAAGAGTGGAGCAGCAGAATTCCTGGGCATCAGTGCTCTGGATTTGGTCCCAAGACAGGCTTTAAAGGGAAGCTTTGAGATGCAGAAGAAAATGCAGGTAGTGAAGCACTGCGAGATACTTGCCAGAACCTTAAAAGTACGTGTTTTTTTTTGTTTTCAAGAGCACAGTAACATAGGCAGTGAGCCCTTCATGAAAGGTCTTGCTTTTATTCCACTGCTGTCAGCCAAGCATCCCAGTGTCACTTAATATGACAATCTTGGTATAGTATTTGCAGGCATAATGTTTCTGTGTGGGTCTGTTATTAAAAGGTAGTAAACAGTATTTGTGTGCATCATTTACGGTAGTTGATGGTAAAGACCTAAGTGTTAAACCCACACTTGGAATAGACACATGTATTGCAGCTTTTTTATGCATCAGTATGTCCTTGCTGCAAAGATCATTAATTGTTGCACAAATATCTGCTGCTGTGAAGTAAACTACAGTTTAACTAATGTGAAACAATTTATTTGGCTGAACATAACTCTGAAAGCACAGTTTAATTTAGTTTAATTACTCTTAGTTTTAGAGAGGGAGAAGGTAATCCTCTTTATATTGAAAAAAGAAAAAGGATAATGTTCATTTATTTGTCACATCAGGGTTGGATCTTGGTGGTTGAGTCTTTACCCAGGCTGTCGCTTAAATTAGGAGAAAATTGTCCAAGCAAAGCATAACTTTACCTTAATGTTCAGGTGGAAGGAAATGTACCTATTTCAGATACTTGCATTGAAAATTTGTTCTTATAATGTTAATCTGTTGGCATTATCTGCTGGCAGGTGTTATTGCACAATACTGGCTGCTTTGTTTTTGAAAGCACTCACCTGATACTAGGTGCAGAGTAGGTGTAAGTAATGGTGGCTGCCAAGGTGTAATAGTACGTTTCTGTTTGTAGGGACACAGGTGGGGGGGAATCAAGCGGAGTCTCTTGTAGCAGACATTCGTCGAGTAGCTGCGGTGTCAGAGGGGACCCAGCACAGACCGGGGAACAGATATGGAAAATGTGCATCTTCTTCCTCTCATCAGGAAGACATGCTGGCCTGCAAGAAGCAGAGCACTGTGGCTCAGAGTTTGATGTCTGCTTAGGAATTCAAGAACCAAGTGTAATATTAAGTATTGCATCTCTTCAAATAATTTTTTTGGAAGTTGAGACTTGTTAGGTGTGGTTTGTGTGTAATGTTRTTAGTGTAAACCTTCTACTAAATGACAAGATAGTTGTTCCTTAAGTGCGAGTGCTGGTTAGAAAGCTTGGAAGAGCCGGGGTTTGATTTTGTCACTTAGATGTATTCTTTGTATGAATTGTTTAATGTTACAGAAAGTGAGCTGATGAGTGGATTTTGGGGGTGAAAATGGTTAATACTTGTTTCTGGGGCTGTTTATTCTTACAAAAAATTTGGAAGGGGCTACAAGTTTCTGTTCAGGATATTCTGCTCAAATGATACATTAAAAAAAATAATTGCGTATTTGGGTTGAAACATTCTCTTTGGAGATTGCCCAAAAAAAAAAAAAAAAAAAAAAAGGCCAGCTGGAACAAAATTAGGGGCAGGGAGACTCGGACACATTATAGTGTTCAAAAACAGAAGAAGAAGAAAGGGATCCTTCTGTTCTTAAGAATACAAATTCTGCGGTAGAAGCCAGAGCACATTAAATAGTTGTAGCCCAAGTGGGAATGAGGCTTGTTTCTCTCCACTGATATTTTTTTCCCTTCCTTGTTCAAATTCTGAAAGGGAAGACAACTAGTATCCACTGCAAAGTATTATAGAATTTATGCCTTTCCTTATTTCTAGACGGCAATGCAAGCTTACCTGCTGCCACAGCTGGGGAAGAATTCAGAATACTCACGAAGAGGGTGGCTGCTTTGACAAACGGCGTGACTGGGATAGGTAGGGTAGGGCACGGATGGCTGTAGAGGCAGGAGCGGTGTCTGGAGGGATGGTCTGTGCTAGGGGTGCTAGATTAGGTCATCGGCAATGGCCCTTGAAGTGTGTTTTTGGTAGGCAGGGAAACTTGGAGCAAGTTTTGGATACTGCAGCTACTTTACTCGATTGTGGTTACTATGGTTATAGTTTGCTGTGGTTAAAAATGTGCTGCTTTACTTGCTTTGCTTGGCTTTTTCGTAAAGGGCTTGTAACCAATGTATCCTGGCTGTAGTGGCAGTGTGGGCCTTACTTGAAGGATTTTATTACTCCTATGATTTCTACTATTAGTATGCCAGTTGCTTAACTTACCTGCTTTTTAACCTTCCTAAGCTTGCTGCTAGTGTGAGCGAAATGGCCAAATTAGGAATTGGAAAGCTATTGGGCTATTTGCATTATTTAAAAAAAAAAAAAAAAAAAAAATCTGTTCTAGTAGTACAGCAGATCTTGAAACATGCTCTGTGTTGACTGAAGTCTCAGCAGCTTTCTCCTCCCTTCCTCCATGCAGCAGGAGAAACCCGGTCAGCAGGGCTGGCCCCCCTTCCCACAGGTCCCCTGCCTGTGCATGCTGCTGCCTGCTCTCTTGGCTTTCGGTTTTGGGTTTGCCCTTACCAGCGAGCCATCGCGGCGTCTAAGAAGGAATATGCAAATACAGGTTTTGGAGAAGTTGTGCTAGTTAATGGCAGTGGCTGGCCAGAAAATGATAAAACTTAATAAATGTAGTGTGCCGTCACAGGCACAGGTACGGAGCGGGAGAACATGGGGGGAGGTATCTCCGCAGGAACACTTAAAGGCTGGTCTTTTTTGGATTCCAGCCTTCGTAGGGAAATGCAGTTGACTTATTTATGTATTTTTTTTTTTTATTTTAGTTTAGTTGAAGTTTCCATTCTAAAATTTGTATCTTCATTGAAGCAGTGCAGCACTCCTGCAACAGGAACGGCAGCCCTGTAGCTGCGGAGGTTGAACATAAGGCTTGGAAATAACATTGCAAGCAGGCACATCAGAGTCGTGCAAAGTAGAAAAACTTTGAAGGTGCACTCAAATTCTTGAATTGGGATTTCCCATGAATGGCTCAGGTTTCTGACTTAGCTGGTTGGGTAAACAGCAAATAACTGTAAGTCTGGGCAGAAGTGGCAGCTTCAAGCAGTGAGGTTAATCATGTATAATCATGTAGGGAGATGGTATCTGCCCTCTCTTTGAAGATTTCTTGACACTTTATCTTTTTTTTTTCTTTTTTTTTTTTTTGAGTAGGCGGTTAGCAGGTTGCTTGACACAAGCTAATGTCAGCTTTTAGTGTGGTTGCATCAATCTGAAAAATCTTTTCCATGTAACCAAAACACTTTTTCTTACGTGTTTATTCTCAGTCATACAGACAGAAATTGCTGTATATGGGATTTGAAATGCGAGGATGCTAAGTATCTTCACTGTTCTGTGGAACAGGTCACTGCTTGATCTGATCTGCAAAACATTTCAGTCTTATAGTTATTTAAGGCTGAAGACTAGATTATCTTTGTTCACTCAGCAATGTATGCAGATTGTAGCATAAAATGAGTTACAGTTTCTGTGTTGGGTGAAAAATCCAAATGCCAGTGGTGTTGAGGCGGCTCAGGGGCCTGATTACAACCTGTTGCACAGATTTTATAATGAGCTGTGGTGGTGAAATGAAATATTTGGGTATATCTGGCTTCAGTCAGAGCATCTTGGTACCATTATACAGAAAACCAGTGCCAAGAGAGGCTTATTAGATACTTGGATTTTCCTGTAACAGGGAGTAGAACTTTTCTGGGTGTTCCGTTATCTGTATGTATCGTCTCTAAATGCAGATGTTACATGTGAGCAATTAGTGTTTTGTACATTTATTTTTTTAAAGCACATGAAACCACTAAGTAGCTTCTTAAGAAAGTCTCTCTAGATGTTTGTAGTAAAAACTGGGTGCAGTTACAGAGCTCTGCAGCGGAAACCCTTGGGTTCTCACGTTCCAGTTGTAGACAATGATACTTGCCATACTACTTGCATTGACAATCTGTTGTAGTCTAACCTATGCAGAAAATTTGAATTGTATTTATGACCAATATAACAGCTATGGACAAGCATGAGCAACTGTTGCAATTAGTATTCAGCTCATAATGGAAGACTAATGGAGTTGATAACCTGGTTTTCTCCGCCTCCCCTCCCCCCCCCCCCCCAGCTGTGTGGACGTAGGGAGCATAGATCTTTCTGGCATGTTGAAGGGCTGAATAGATCATGAATAGTCAGAGTATTTGGAGTATAAACTGCTTTGTGATATGTCAGGCCAGGAGGGCGAGGTTTCGAGTTGTTAAGCTGAGAGGAGATGAGAGTTTGGATGAGGAATGCAGAAGAGAGGCAGGTGCAAATTTCTGTGAGACTATCTGAGGATCAGTAACTTTTTTTTGTATAAATCATAATTTGAAATGGAAATAGTCTTTGAAAGACAGTTTTGCTTGTGTATTTTGTCCGAGCACCATTGGGGACTGCAGACAATTGTGTGAAGACGGTGTGTCGGAGGCTGGCACGGCCGTTCCCTCGTGGAAGCGTGAATGCCCGCTTGTCTTCTGTGCTCCTGCCAGTGAGCTTCGGTCCTGGGCCTTGGGACAAAGTCATCTCAGTTACCTTCTCTTGTTCTTTGTTATTTGTGTGAGGTTTGCTGCTTCAGGGAACCAGAA
This sequence comes from Phoebastria nigripes, assembly GCA_035582835.1. Taxonomy (NCBI): domain Eukaryota; kingdom Metazoa; phylum Chordata; class Aves; order Procellariiformes; family Diomedeidae; genus Phoebastria; species Phoebastria nigripes. Next base: position 340,434 of record JAYKAV010001189.1, on the reverse strand, counting down.
GCTCATTTGAAAAATCAAATTGAAAGATACGAAGCAGACTATGTTTATCAGGAAACTTATTTTTATCACTCACTCTGTTCCTTCTCTTAAAGTGTAGCCACAGTGCTTGGTTGGCAACTTCTTGAAAGCTGCTTTTTCACTATTGTCCCCCTAAAATTGGCTGTGATTCCATGACATGGATGGAAGAAAGGGAGCATTATACTTAAGAATGTTAGATGAGGCTAAAAACTGATGAAACAGCAATTTGGACTATTTCTTAATTTTAAAATTTCGATCTTATTTGGTAGCAGCAGTAGTACTTCACATTAAATAAGGACATCCATTGGTTCTTTATAAGTGGAGTATTCTTCCATGGTTGCTGAAATAAATACTCATACTGCTTTTGGTGAAGTCATTTTTCCTGTGTAAAATTGACCGTAAATCTCTCTTTTTATTGTCGTTATAGAAAACCTAGAATAAACTCTCAGTTGGTGGCACAACAAGTTGCCCAGCAATATGCAACCCCACCACCGCCTAAGAAGGAGAAGAAGGAGAAAGTGGAAAAACAAGACAAAGAAAAACCTGACAAAGAGAAGGAAATTAGTCCAAGTGTTACGAAGAAGAACACTAACAAGAAGACTAAGTAAGTTTGAAGGATGCACTATGAAATGTGGAGTGATTTCAGTAGCACTGTGCGTTGATTAATTGTGCAGTTAATCTAACATCATACTCTCCCTCTTACCTCCAATTCTTACAGACCAAAGTCAGATATTGTGAAAGATCCTCCTAGCGAAGCGAACAGTATACAGTCTGGGAATACTACAACAAAGACCAGCGACTCAAATCACACTTCAAGGTAACCTTATACTAAAGTTAAGCTCTCAGTATCTGAGAACTGTGTTAAGTAGCAGGCACTGGTTTTCTTTGATGGACTGACAGAGGCAGAGTACTGTCTAACCCACAGGGTCTGTCAGTGTTAATATGGCAAGACCATCAGTGGCTAGGAGCCTTCTCCATGTACAAGCACTCAAACACTCTGCTGGTGAGAACAGATTCAGGCATTGGAAATATTTGTCCAGTCCTCCACTCAAGTTTTTGTTTCTCTGCTAAAATAATCGTATTGTCAATTGGGCAGTAGTGCTTTTGGCTGTAAAACACAGTGGGGGGTGGGTGGGGGGGTGGGTGGGAATTAACCAGCAGTTGTAGTGGTCTTTATCAAATTCTTATCATCACTCGATAGCAGTAACAAAGGTTACTTTTTAACTTCCTTATCCATAATTCAGTCACTGTAATTGTCAAGATAATTATCCAAGTATATAGGAATTAAAAGACTGCATGAACAGATTTGCTAGAATCTTGCTATCAACAAAAAAGCATGAATGGTTGGTTTCATATTTGTCTTAAGTTTCAAATGAGTAGCTGTCTATGGAGAGAGGTTTATTCCTAGTCTTGCCTATACTGATACTCTATGCTTGTTTTCTTTAAGTGGTACCTTGTGCTCTATTTCTTAAATCAAAAATTTGGTATCAAAGTACAGTTTTTATATTATTAAACTTACAGAGCTACAAGAGGCAGAATTCAACTGGGCGCTTTGCCTATGTGGGCTATATAAGAATTGCGTCTCTTTTTCAAATGTGCTGTAATAAGTATTTTATAGTGAAGCCACATGAACTGAAGCAATATTAGTTAGCTGCAAACAGTTGTAAAGCACGTGGGAAATACGGTTTGCACTGCTATTAGCATTAAGGTTGGCAAGACATGACTCTGCAGAAAACTGTTGTCTTGGAAGAAGTTTTTAAATAATAACATGAAAATGTTTAATAAGAGTGAATATCCTTTGCACAGTAACTCACTTGAATGTAGTGAGGGCAGTGTGCGATTTGCTGTGCTAGAAGACTGAGCTGTTTGCAGGGACTGCTGTTAACTCTTCCTCAGCCCCTAAAGATTGAAGTGTCCATTCCTGGTTTGATTAGAGAAATATAGCTTTATTGCAATGATTTTTTTTTTTTGTCCTATTCTTTTTGAAATGGTACTTATTTTGAGACTTAGGATGCAGAAGACTTGATGCACTTGACTAATGACATAGTATTAAATTGATAGATTACATCAAATAATTGTTTTTACTCCTTGAAGGAGTCACTCTGTCTACTGCAGAGTCTTTTAGTCCATGTTTTGTGGCAAGCTTTTGTCATTCCTAATTAATCCTTAATAGTATCAGGTGTAGATGGATATTTTTAAAGGATACATCATCTCCTTCAGTTCTTAAGCTGTCTTTTAAAGTGTTTAGTTTAGTGGAACTTTTCTTGCAGTTCACTGCCCTCAGGAGTGCTGTCAAGAGTCTTTTTAAAGGATCTGATTTTTACAGAGTCACAAATTGTCTGTTCAGGTTTTTTTTTTTTTTTTCATGCCCAGATTCCTTAACTGGTTTTTTTGCAAATTGTCTTTTAAGGATCTCTGGATTTTTAAGAAACCCTGTTTGAACTTCTTGGATACCATGCCTGTTTCTGACAAAATATCTTGGTTTATTCCATGCCTTCCTGTGCACTTTCAGATTGATTGTTTTGAAACACATTTCTTATTTGGCCATAAACCTTTTTAGCTATAAACATGAAGCATCAGGGTGTTAAATTTTGCAAAATAATGTGAATGGGACAATCCCTTTGCCTTCTATAGGAAGCAAAAATTGTATGCATGTGCTGAAGAGATTGTCTGGAGGTTTGTTTCCCTCTGYGCTTAATCAGCTCTTTGCACGGGGGAGACCCCTAAAACATCCCTCAGAAATGGTTGGAGGGCTCAGTTCTAAAATTGACATTGAGAATATGTTTGTGAGAGGGACTGTTGAGAAATCCTGCACCTCAGCCCTGCTTCTCCCCAGTCCTTCCATGTTACTTTGTCATGGCGCTTAAAGATGCATGGGTAGTTTCATTCAGGCGCTTGATGCATGGCTTATCTCAAAGGCTGCCGGTAGCGGGAGCTTTTCTGGGCAAGACTTAATGCAGCTTAGGCCATATGAACTCCTTTTTTTCTTTCTTCCCCGCCCCGCCTATCAGTGCTGGCTTTTGACAAGCAATAGCAGAAGTGCATGTTCAACCCTGTAGAAAGGTGGAGGCAGTAAGGTCTGTTCCGCTATCTGGGCCAGCGTTTTTTTGGCAGTTTCTGAGTACAAGAGAAAACAAATGACCCAGGCAAATTACAGGAAGAACTGGGTTTCCTAGAGGAACTTGGGGCTTAAGGAGGAAAATACGTATGCATACTACGCTTCCGGGAACGCTTGCTGCTGTGTTTGCTGCTGATGCTTTGGGGGCGGCCTTCTTCTGCTGAGATGCTATCTGAAAGCCGATGGAAACCCCAAAACTTGCTGAGCTAGCTGCCCTTTCTCGTTACCCACAAACAAAGTGACATCATTTAATCTAGCCTGTGGTTACGTGTTGAATTTGCCAACTCCCGCAAGCACGTATGTACAACGCATACGTGTGGGCGCGTGTCTCACTGCTGTGGGAATTCGCTAAGCACAGCTACAGGTTTGAAAAGGCTGGTCACTAAACGGCAGGGCTGTTTCAAGTAGGAGGTTTTACTGATGGTTATCCCAGCACAGTAGTATTTTAATTATATTTTCTATCAGAAATGCTTTTCCTGTGGTACTTGTTAAAAACTGAAACAGCCTCCTAGGTTAGATATGACAATGCTATTTTTGGTGCAGTAACTTCATTTTTGGTAAGGAAGTTTGCAGAAATACAATTGCTCTATTTTTGAAGCTGTACATCCGTCCTTAATACTTTTCTGTTCTGTCTAGTTCTAGAATACTGCTTGGATAACTACTTTTTAAGGACTTTCCCCTTGTTAACTTACCACTGCAAGCCATTGAGTAGGCACAGCAAATACAAAGTCAGCTTAATTTCCTCTCTTTTTTGTTTTGGCTGCATGAGCCTAGTGTGCTGCAGACGAGGAGGAGGAAAGGCAGATTTGTTTAAGAGCTGGAGCTTGATCCCAAAGTAAACCAACCTTCCCTCCATCCCTTCAAATAAGGCAGTTCTCAGCAAGCTACTTTTCACTGATGTATAAAGACTCTCCTTTTTTATTTCCCTAGTGGGAATATTCCACTGCTTAAGCCTGACCCTTAATTAGGAGCAAAAGCTGTAAATTGCAGCAGTTGCTGCAGCTGACTTGGAATTTGCTGGTAGCTGGAGGAATGTCCAAGGTTTGTTGTATCAGAGCTTTGGACCAGCCCCTGAAATGTGCATGAATGTCAGCTTCCTAGAGTCTAGACCCTTATTAGCTACATTACTAATTGAATGATAGCACAGCATGCAAATTACTGAGATAATCCTGAGCTATAAATACCAGCATGTTCTTTTCTGATGGTTCTGATTTTTTTTTTTTTTTTTTTTTTTTCCCCTTCCCCTAGCCGAAAGCACTAGCTGCAAGAAATACCATTGTACATTCTGGATTTTATTTACAATAGCCTTGGTTCCAGAGGGAACATTTTGAGCGATTTTTATACATAGGCTGATTGGGCATCTGATTTGTGTAAGCTCAAAGCAGTTGAAAGAGAAGCCAAGTTGTCCCAGTGCCTGTGTTGTTTGCAGCTGCGGAGTTCCAATATGGGAATGAAAGAGCCGTGGTCAAATGCTTTCATGTGGTTTTGTATTGCAGAGTCACAGCCTTGTCTCATAACATCAGGGCACATGATGAGATGGTGAATTTAGATAAGAGAACTCTTTCATCTGCCCCCTGGGGAGGAGATCCTTCGGTCTGTCTGGCTCCTGTCCGCTTGGCTCTGCTGTAGTGTCCTCCTTTCTGGCAGAGTTGGATTAGGGATAAGTCTACAGCAGACACCCTTTGCAGAGCTCTGCAAGACAGGTCTTTTCCTCTGGGGCTGAGAGTGCTGCTGCAGCCCTCGCAGCCCGGGCTGTCGCAGGGAGCAGGTCAAACCTTCGTCCTCTGCTGTGCAGCACTTACTGCTGCTTAGGTTCTCCTCCCAGTTATTGCCATCTGTGCAGGTGAACGGAGGACAAGTCACACCGAGTTTGTTGTTGAATGCTTTTTCTAAGAAACTTTTCCTTTCTCATTTATTTTTGTCCTTTTTATAAATGTTTTCTCACTTATTTTAGACCCAGGCTGAAAAATGTGGACAGAAGTACCGCACAGCAGCTGGCAGTCACAGTGGGAAATGTCACAGTAATTATCACAGACTTTAAAGAAAAGACTCGCTCTTCTTCCACATCGTCTTCTACAGTGACCTCCAGTGCAGGATCAGAACAACAGAATCAGAGCAGCTCGGGCTCTGAGAGCACAGACAAGGGCTCGTCCCGTTCCTCCACGCCAAAGGGGGACATGTCAGCAGTCAACGACGAATCTTTCTGAAAATTGCACATGGAGTTGTGGAAACTATGAATCAGGGTATGAAATTCAAACACTCCACCTGCCCATGCTGTTCAAATCCTGGAGAGCCTCTTCTGTGCTTGAACACACACTTTCTCGGACATCGGCCTCTTACTGATGCAACCAGGATAATTTCTGCTTGCCGTGGGCACCTGGCCACCAAGGAATTTCTCACCCTAACGATTACTCTTGACACTTTTATGTATTCCATTGTTTTATATGATTTTCCTAACAATCATTTATAATTGGATGTGCTCCTGAATCTACTTTTTTATAATATCTGCTGTGCACAATTTTCCATGAACATTACAACTTTTTGTTTTGGGGTAGGGAGTGGGTGGGGAGGGAAGGGGGCTTTATTTATTGCATTCACAAACTCCATCCTCTTTCAACATATCCTTTTTAAGTTCAGTTCTTCTTCCAGTTATACTGTGTACTATCAGTTTTGATATAAATTATATATAAATATATATATAAATAAATATATATAAAGGGTTATTTGAAACCAATACATGGAAACGCTGGTGCTTGAAACACTGTGAAGTGAAAAAAAAAAAAATTGAACAGTTCAAGATCTGGGACAGTCCCCTTCTGTGAAAGTACTGAAACTGAAATGGAACTGGTCTTAGGTGAAAAGTGTTCCTGAAGGTTTGAACCTGGATGGGACCCGTTCTCTCTGTTGTTCCTTCCCCGTTTCTTCCCAAACAATGGCTAAAACGTACTGGACACACGGTTTTGATTTCTATAGCTTGGGATCTGAAATGAGAAAAGATTGCTCCAGGTAGCTTGTATTTCCACTAGGGTAACTCAGATTGGCGATGTGCAAGTTCGTGCCCGGCTGGAGCGTGAGCGTTCACAACCAGACTGGTGTTGACATGCCATGGATTCGTGTATATTTGGTGAGCATCGCTATGTTGTGCATAGCCAATCCCGCAGACGTTTGGTGGTGGTAGATTTAATGAATTTCGTCCACCTGCATCAGTGACCGAGGTAACTTTTAGAACTGGAGTGGTTTGCTTTGGGTTGGAAGGCAGCAGGGAGCGGCAGGGCTGGGAGCAATCGCAGCTTGAGGGAGCAAGCTGGTGCTTGTCCCAGCCGGCGGCGCGTGGGTCGGTCATCGTCAGCCCCCTTCCGTCTGTCCCGTCCGTGCTGTTGGGGTGGCTCTTCTCCTGGAAGTCCATCTGTATTCCAGGAGTGGTTTCTGAACAGCATCTYGTCCAGTGATGACATTGGGCTTGTCAGCATTTGGACGCTTCTGGGTCTCCTGCTGCAGGAGCAGAAGTAGGGAAAAGCTTTTGTGCTGGCAAGTGAGCAACACGTGTGGCTCATGCTCATGACCAGCATCTCCTTCATTCTTGCTCTAAAGCTATTCAGACTGTAATTTCTTTTCCTGGCCTGTTAGTGTTGCTTTACAGTTTACCTTCCATGCATTATCCTGCTAAAACACTAGGCTGAAGAGGTGAAACAAACTTTTTTAAAAAAAAAAAAAAACCAACCAACCCAAAACCCCAAACCTCTTTGGCTTTTCATCTTTATTTAGTGGCCCCAGGGTGCTTTGCAGTAATTTTAGGCGCAGAGGCTGTGGCTTCATTTGACATCAAATGCATAACTTTTGGGCATGATGAAAGACGGCCACATTTTGACAACTTTGTGCCAGCTTGTTATATTGTGAATTATTTGCTTAGCAAGAGTAATTTCTCTTTGTGGAGGCAACTGATTTAAGATTTCTTTTAAAATCTGTGTGGTTTTGAGTAGCAGACGTAGGTTCCTTTCACACTGGCGACAGAAATGTGTGAGTAAGGGATCCATTACAACCCCTGCTCGAAGGTACGTGCAGTGGCGGTGCCTTTGCAGCAGTGGTTTTATTCCGAATACGTTAACATGGGCACCCCGACTTAATTCTGCTTATATTCACAGTATAGGCTGTCTTTACCTTTTTAAGCATTTTTAAAGTATTTATTAAAGAACCAAAGGAAACCAGATGCTTCCTATGAGCATCAAGACAATTTATTATACATAGTTTTAAATACTATGAATTTCTCAATCCACATTTTAACATTAGTGGGATATTGCAAAGACATTCCTTTTCCAGTTTTTACTATTCCTTTAAGGGTCTCAGGGAGGGTAAACTGGTCAGCCATATTTATTTATTTTACTGAAATGTATTGGAATAATTTTTTAAGAGAGATTTTTTGAAGATGCCCCTGAACTTGTATATTTTGCACTGCTTTATAAATGATCCATTATCAATTAGGCTTGCGTGCATCTCGGCCGTGATCCAGCGAAGAGCGTGAGCGAGTGGTGAGTCCCTCTGGCTTCAGCGGGGCTAATTCTGGTGCTTCAAGTCAAACCATGCGCTCGCCTTCTTTGTTGGATCTGGGAATTTGTGCAAAAAAAAAAAGCATTGTGTGTACCAGGAAATTGCTTCTTTTTTCAAGTGAAAATGGACTTGTAGATCAGTTGAAAAAGCTTTAACACCATAACCAGCTACTCATGGCTACTGGTAAAGTCAGTAACATCTGTCTCTTTGGGCGTGCCTCCTCGATAAAGTAGCTTGCTATAAATAAGTGGGAAAATTTCTTTGGAACAAGTGACCTGTAATTCTGCATTCAGTAGAAATTGCTAGCTAAGCATTGAACCTCCCCGGCCTCATCTGTAGCTGTTGTGTTGTGGATTTGAAGGATTGCGTTTGCTTTTACATTTAATTTCTGAAGTTAGCCTCCCCACGGCATGCGCCCACGGGTGGGATTCCCTCCGCGCTATGTCCGTGGGTTATCCCGCTGTTGGTGGAGAGCGTGTTTAAGAACCAAACCAACCAAAACACTAGTGTAGGGGAAGGACCAGATTCGTGGTGTTCAGTGGCACAGAAAGCAGGTAAGTAAAGCACAGTGTTACGTTTGCGAAGTTTCAACTCTTACACAGACACACACACACAGACACCAACACGGCTTGCCTGACTTGCTCAGTTTGACGTAGTTGTGCAAAGGAAAAATGACAGCGTTTTACACCACCAGGCTATTTATTTTAATTGGAACACTTTGCTTGTTTCAAATTGGACAGATCGAAAATTTGGCAGCAGCTTCTGTGAGTTTATTTCCACTGAGATGTTTTCACCTGCCTTACCAAGATCATTCTCAGTCTACTTTTTTAAGCTCTACCATAAACTTAAATTATTGAAAATTTATTAATTGCTGACTATATAATAACCTTTGCTTGTATGTAACCGAATGGTTTTAAGAGCCAACATTTAGAGTATGACAATGGAGCTGAACAGTTTTTAATGCGCAAGCAGTTCTGTTCTTGTGTATGACTTGTAACCTTAATTTACTGTGTAAAGATGGTTACATTATTTCCTTAGCTTTGTTTGTTGGAGACAAATATAGAATGCTTGTTTAAGTATGTCAAAACATAATCTTATCTTGTGGATTTTTATGTTAATGTATTATACGAGCTATATTTTTCATTTGCCCAGAAAGACAGCTTGTATAACGCTTTTGAAAGTTTTTCCGCTCTGTAAAGTCTTTAGAGCTGACAGTCCTGTTAGGTTTGTTTTAATCTTCATGCTAAAGTGTCAATGGTGGTTTTGTGAACTGGTCAGAAATTCACAGGTCTTAAATGTTTTCGGGAAATTTATATTGGACACTGCTCTTTGTCTAGCAAATAAAAGATGTTAATATATTCCTGTTACTGGCATGTGCACGACTGTTATTAGAAGCCACTTTATCATTTTCCTGCTTTAAATAGAAATGTCTATTTATGAATTCTGCTTGTAGTTTTTTCACAAATAAAATAGTAAAATTTAATTAAATCTGAAAGCTCTATTTTTTGGGAGATGCCAGTATTCAGAAAAAGCGGAGAGTCCTGTTGTTGAAGCAGTTTGTCAGTCTGTACGTCTTGTCCGTGAGCCACCGCTCAAGCACCCCACTTCTGCAAACACAGGGTTGTGCACATAGAAAACTTCAGTCAAGTGAGTAAAGCCAGTTTGTTCCCTGGGACTAACGACATAGGGAAAGTTTGTGGTGGATGTGTCTGCAGAATTTGGGTTCTGGTACTTTGAAATAATCATTTTTCCCCTTTCTGTAGCTGTAGAAATGGCGAGGCTTAGTGCAGAGGGTTTTAGTGAGAGCCCTTGGGAGTTCCTTCAGCTGTCTTGTGCTAACAAACTCCCATGAGTAAAATTAATAAAATTTAATTGAGAGCCTAATTGTATTTTTGTAGCGTAAAAATACTGGTATTTCGCAAGCAGTATTTTGGTCCTCTGCCTAGGTAACAAGATGATGTGAATTACTGTGCTCTTTCTAGTTCATATTTCCTCCCCCCCACCTGAGATGGGAGATGTGTGATGTTCAAATACAAAGTTGAAATTTCAAAACCAAGCAATAGGTAAAATGCAAAGGGAAAAAAAATCTTACTCTAGAGTATTTCTTCAGGAATACGAGGACAGCTACTAAACTAAAAGCCATTTGGATATTTTTGTGTCTGCGGGGGGAAGTGTGTGTTACAACTAGAGGTCACTTTAAAAAAAACACTCTGCAAACAGACTCTTAAATGCTTTTAACCTCACTTGGAAACGATTCAAAATCCTTTGTGCCAAGAATAAGAAGAAACAGGAAAGGTAGTGGTTGTTCTACAGACCCGAAAAGCACTTGCTTGGAATGCCGGATGAGCGAGTAGAGAAACAGCCCTTGCCTTGAAGAGTGTATGGTCCCCAACCTCAATCTGCAACCAGCTGAAGGTGCCGGAGCAGCTGCCTGGGCAAAGCAGCAAGAGCTGCGGGGAGTGGAGGAGATGGGCTTCATCTTCATCAGCATCCACCTACTTCATCACCAGGTGGAGACTTGAATGGAGCCAGCAAACAATTTCCATGGCAGCGCTGGCACCTGCTGAGCCTGCCCACTCACCACTTCACTGGGATGTTGGTTGACCGGTCTCCTGGAAATCCCTTGCCTTGGAGCCACATGAGCCGACAGCCACGTTCGGTGCCGGAGCTGCAGAGTCGGCCCCGCCGTGGGGGAAGGAGGGTGAAGGCTGCAGGGATAAGGGCACCCGAGGCTGCTTCAAGGTACGTGCTGGACTTACGTGTTGTGTTGAAAGGTTTGCATTCAGTACCTATAGGGAGTACAGAAGGAGCTGGGGAGATGGGGGAGGTCTAGTTCATGGCTCCTTAGGGGTTTGTAAACTTTCTGGGGTAAACTGTCAATTGTTTTAAGACTTAAAGGTGTTAAAAAATCAGCATCCACTTGCGTAACTGGGAAAGGAAGAAAAAACCTCCTCTGTAAGGCTCATGTGTCAGCTAATTTTTTAAACTATTTTTATTTAAATCCAAACATACCTTCTTCACACAGCAGTTTGGGGGCAATTAAAACGAGAAGACGCTAACAGCCTGCAGTCTGGAAGGAGCTTTAGGAACCCACGGCAGGACTGTGCATGTTCCTTACCTGCCAGACACGCAGCCCTCGCAGTCATTAGCTGTGCATGTCCGGCAGCATTTTATTGCATTTAAGTCACAATGGGAGTTTCCAGGGGCCAAAGCGAAAAGTTGTCTGCAAAAGACACAACGGATGTGACTAAGGGCCATGCTGGTCCAGCTGTATCCCACGGGAACGCAACTGCCGAGTGCTGTGCTGAGTCAGCAAAGTGCCCTGAGACAGGGCTTGTGTTTGGATCCTGATGGTGAGCAAACTCCTTCCCGTCTCACGGAGGCAGCTACGTCAAGAAGAAATTGCACTTGCGATTGCAGAGCTACTGCCCGTCTTTCCTTGTTTGCACGACCAAAAAAAAAAAAGGCAACCCCCAAAAACTGGCTGGAAAACGGGGTGCCACTTACTGCAGGAGAGGGGTATGAAGACGATGCACTGCTGCGCTTGTGGTTCTGAGTGTGGATTCCTCCAGGGTGCAAAGGTTTGGCTTCAGGCAAGTGTCATGCCGCAGGTTGGATGGACTGCTGCAGCCCCATTTATTTGGTTGTTTAAAGGTAAACCTGAGTCTACGGTGTTCTAAAGAGAGCAGAGCTGTGAAACTTCACTTGTGATTCACAAACTGAAAAGCTAAAAAAAAAAAAAAAAAA
>JAYKAV010001189.1:188878-328986 GCA_035582835.1 Phoebastria nigripes | reverse complement strand
AAAAAAAAACCAACCCAAACAAACCCCCACAAAACCCCTAGTATAGGTTCCCCACCTATCCTTGTTTTGCAGACCTGTTTTCTTCTTTTTCCCTGTGTTTCTTTCCATTCACCCCTCAAAAAAGAAATTAAGTGCACAAGCGTGGTAGAGATTGCATTTAATGCATTTGCTATTTTCTTAAATCCCCTCCCGGTGCTCCCCAGCAGCCTGGGTTTCGTGGGGCGGGCRCCGTGGCCGTGCAGACTCTAGCGCACGGAGCCCGAGCACGGTTCAAAACCTTTCAAAGAGAGGACTGGGAGCCACAGCAGAGCCAGTGTGTCCTGATCGTTTGTGGAAAACCAGCAGGATCTGGGAAGAAGAGGGAGAAYGGCTGCAATTTGCAACACCTGGATTCCTTCGTGGCTTTTCTAGTTGTAATAAGGACAGGGAAACGTCAGGTCTTTCCACCTACCTTTCTCTCGGTTGTTTCTTTCTGGAATATTTACGTGCCTAAGTCTTGCTTGTCTTCTCGCTCTTGCTGTCGGTAGGCACGGTGAGGCTTGTTTGCTGTTTTCCACCTCGTGATGGCTGATTGCTTGGTATTTGTATGAAGCCCTTTTCTAGACAGGGTTGAGGCTAATGCTGATCCTAGCTGAACCCGTCTAATAGGAAGACATCGGAAACTTCTACAGTGTTTTCTCGTTGCTGATTTAGGTATCTCTGCAAAGCAGAAGCTGCATGCAGAAGTCAGCAGTAACATCAAAAGCCTGTTTCAGAAATTCTTAAAGCATTTCAAGCCACACCAGTGCAATTATCCCACTTGCAAAACTCTCCTATGGCATAGCGTGGAAGCTTGCAATGGTGAAGAGCACTCTCCACCTAACTCTGGTCTTCACCTAATATTAATATTGAAGCTAGAAAATAGTGTCTTCCTGCAGCCAGGTCTTGTTGTACTGCAAATCTCACAGTACTTGTCTGAAGTCCCCTGTTGCTCCTCAAACGGGGATCGCTCTTCCCAGAGCAGCCCTGGCTGCGCAGGAAACGTGGAAGGCACGAGCCAGTTATGCTTCGTAGATGAGGAACCAAGAAACAAATACTACTCTGTTCTCCTTTATGTCTCTATACCCCCCAAAAAAGAGGAAAAAAAAAAAAAAGAGAGAGAAAGAAAGAAATTGCTCTCCACCGTGACTATTTATTATTTCCAGGATCCTGAAGATTTTGTGACTTTCTAACATTTCTAATTTTTTCCAACTTCTTTTTTTTCAGCATTAGGAGTTGTCAAAACTGTTCCGACGTACTTGAGAGGCCGTTCCAGCATGCACGTTGCCTCTTCTCCAAAACCATTCTGAGAAGGACTTAAAACTGCACAGTAACTATGAGGAAGTTACGGTGTGAGAATCCCCGATGCTCTGCCTCCCCAGCTTTGGCAATCCTCCCTTCCTCCTGCCAGCAGGTGAGGCAGAGGCGTTCAAAGCCTGTAACGCCGATAGCATTCACTTAAATACTGTGAAATTCCCAGTGTAATACACGCTTGATAACAGCACATCAAAAGCTGTTAGGAAGTATTAATTGGCCATAGCTACTGGAGCTGGCTGCAGTTGGAGGGAGGAGTTCTGAAGTGTTTAAGCTGCTCTAAGTTGCTCTCAAGTATTGGAAAAAAACAAGTTTGGGAGCTGAATTTGGGTACAAAATATCCCTGTGAGCAGGAGGAAGCTGGCATGCTGCAGAAACAGCACATGGTTGCCCAGGTAAGAAGAATGGGAATGAATAAAGCTGATTTTTTTTTCCTTCTCAAGCTGTGCTGTCGGGGCTGAATGATTCGTGTTGCCTGGGAGGTTTGGCATGGAGTTGGCAGGAGGAGTTTTCCATGTTTGTGTGTGTATTTTAGGAGGGATTAAAGCTCAGAGTAGCGCAGAGAAGCAGGAGAGCCACTGAGATTTTAATTCTGCCTTCACCCAGAAATTAATACCATCTAATACATATAATCTATAATATATAATCTTAAAAATATATATATGTTAGATTTTACATAGGTTGTAGAGATATTCTATGTGACAGGCTAAAGATGTGATGAAGTTTAAAAGGATGACTTATCAAAAGTTGTCTCTAATAGGGGTTTACTCTCTTGTTGACTCTCTCGAGGAATTGCCAGCATAAGCCAAGTATCGATGGGGCCAACGATCCCTCCCACCCCTTTTAGGTGGTTATTACTGTCTTACTCTGCAAATTGACTTCAGCAGCAAGTAGGCCGTCTCTCTCTCTTCATTTGCTTTACTTCTCAATGGGGTTTATAAAAATAAGATGAAGAAAGGGCGAGAAAAACGTAGCTTTCCATTAAACTCATTTCTTTCTGATCCAAGAAAGACAAAATTATGGAGTGGCAGGAGGAACCTGGTTAGGGCTCCAGGCTGATGCTACTCTCTGGGAGGGACAATTTATTTATACATCCAGATTTTTTTCTCAGATTTGAAGAGATGTCCATCAGCCTCGAGCCTCCCAACGGCTGTTGGAAGAACCCAGATGGAGAAGCTGCCCCGCAGCCGGGGGAAGCCCAGAGCGTGTGTCTGCCCAAGAGCAAGCAACTTGCATCTTTCAACATTTCTCACATGCACATGTGCCTGTTTTTCATTCCCAGCAAGGAGAATCCTCTGCAATCTCCAAATCTCTCTGCACAGCCTTTGTGAGAGGTTGAGACTTTGGCCAAGGGCTAGGGCTGCATCCAGACATTAACAAACCTGATAGCAGCCAGCGAAAAGCCTGGCAGCATCCCTGCAAGCCCAGGATTTGTGCTTGCTACCAGGAGACGGAGGGGATGGAAATGTATTTAGCTGCTCCTATTGTTCTCCTTATTCAACCGAAATTTTGTTGAAGTTAAGGAAGGAAAATGTGGACTGGAGTTGCGGAAACGCTCCCTGGAAAAGGAATACGGTGATTCCTGAGGGGTTGAATTGTTGCCGCAGCGTGGGGTGTGATGGGTGTGTGACAGCCTCTGACAGCGATCTAATTGGGAGTCACTGCAGTACAATGGCACGGGGAAAAATGAGTGATGGGAAACTTCCCTGATTGCAAACGCTCCCGAATTGTGATGACACTCGGAGGGGGAGAAAGCCTGCGGGGGGGGGGGGCAGGCGGGTGTACAGTGGGGGCGCCGGGTTTTGGGAATTGCGTGCAGGCTGGTGGCTCTGACTCGGTCCTGGCTGCTGTCTGTGTTGGCTGCCTCCACCTTCCCGCTGCTCCCAGGAGGGTCTGCCATCCCCTCGGCCTTCGCAGCGCGAGCAGGGAGCCTTCTGAAGCGGCAGGAAAGGAGCCTGAATTCAGCGACTCCATGCTGCCGTGTTGCTCCAGCAATCGTGGAGCAGGCTTGGGGAGATGGCCCCGCTGGCCACCCCTTGCCAACAGATTTGCCAACCTTTACACTTGTTTTCTGCATYGGTTTGTCATACCGAGCAGGACCAGCTATGCTTTTGGGCCCTGCTGGGCCCATCTATCCTCTTGCAAGTCCTATTAGAGATGCCAATTATCATTTTTCTTCTGTGAAAAGTTATAAATCCCACAGATTTATATGCCAAAAGGCTTCATCAATCAAAAGATTGAGTTAAAGGCAATGAGTTAGAACAACTGGGGGGTGACTCCGCGAATCCCATGCCCGTGGAGCGGCTGGGGGATGAGCGGGCTGCGGTACCTGATGTGCCCCGTGCAAGGCAGGGGGGTCAGGGCTGGCTGGGCAGCGTGCACGGATGGAGATGAGAGCAGTGACGAGCCGATACGTACTCTTGTAGAGATGGTGATTCCCCTGAGCTGGGTGTAGTGGGCTCACTGTGCTCTGCCTGTCAGCCAGACAGCTGTAACCAGTGGAGAAAAGCTTTTTCTCTGAAGAAGGACTGCAGGTGAGTGGTCCCTTTCCATCCCAAATCCGTACACCGGCTGAGGAGCAGGAGCTGGAAGGAGCAGGACATGCAGCCCTTAGACCTCTGGTCTCCTGGCTGAAACCAGGAGAAGCTAGGCCAGCATCAGCCCTAGTCTCGAGGAGGAGCCTGTAATGAGCCACATGAGTTATTCTTGCTGATGTGTTGACCATTGTACTATACACACGGTTTGGAGTTAGTCTCCGTGTGAGAAGGGGCTCTGCCCCTTGCCCTGCTGGACGAYGGGAGATGTTTTCCCAACAGCAGATTAACAGCTTATTTGTAGTGAATTAATGACTCTTCTGGTGCTTAACGGGTTCTCCTGCAACTTGGGTTTGCCAAAAGGGTGTTGGCGTTCCTGAAAGCTGGGATGGTGGAGCTGATCTCAAGTGTCACTGGATTTGAGGGTTTTTTTTTTTTCCTCCCCTTTATCTGGCACCAAGAACAATACTCTTAACATCTGGACTAGGGTAAATGGTGGGGATTTTTTAACTTAACCTCTGCATTTGGATGATTTCCAAGTCACTGGCAAAGACGGAGGTCATCTGTTCCTGCATGGACAGAGACTTGGGAGCCCGGAGCTGGTGACACCACTGAGAATTCCCCTGCAAAGCAGAGGGTGAGCAGGGGAGGCTGCCTCTCCGCTCCGGCCATCCTGGGGTTGTCATGAGTGTTTGGACCTTGACATGTTCCTGCCGAGGCTTTCACAAGCTGCATCTTGTGATTTTGGCCAGTGCAAGTAATGCCACTTGGGAGTCTTAAAACCGTGCTGTCTGGGGAGGAGGGGGAGGCAGAGCTCAGCCTGCCAGCTCTGTGTGCATGTAACCGTGCTATTCAATGGACTAAAAAAAAAAAAATAATAAAATAAACAGTGGTGCTCTTACCTCAGGCTATCCATTAGCAGTGTGATTTAGTGCAGGGAGGGCTATAAAGGCAGTTGATAAATCTTTCGTGCAGCACAAATAAAATCTCTTATGGGGGGAGAAAGGGCCCTGGATAATGGGGGAAGGAGGGAACAGCCCTTGCCCCCTCGTCTAATTAGGCTGTCCAGGAGAAGTTAATATAAAATAATAGATCTGGAAAGCCCAAATCTTCACAACCTTAGGAAGGACTTCATCCCCTTAAATTATGAGGCTAAGACCTCATTCAACAATACTTTGAAGGAGATCAACTGGCAGCGCTATTCACGGCGGCTGAGGGCTTGGGCTCCGGCTCTGCGTGATTACAGTACCTTCTGAAGAGCTCGCTCCTATTCCTGTTGAATGCTACTATTTTTATCCTCCTTAAATTCTAGAGGGTATTTCCAAGTGGGAAGCAGAGCAGAGAATAGCAGATCTTAACTCTGCTCCGTGTAACAATTTCTCTAAAAAGGAGAGAGAAATGTTTGAAATAGCTTATATCTATTTTTAATACCACCAGTGTGGAAGCAAAGCACCTGGAGGTGCCTGCAGCCCCTGGCCCCCTGTGGGTGACAGGACAGGGAGGGGGTCACTGCCAGCCCTTTCTCCCATGGGGTTCACAGGCTCCTGCCTCTCTGCTTGGAGCCACAGGTACCCGGGGACGTCTCTGAGGGGCCGCAGGGGAAGGGCAATGCTGGCAGGGGGAAGGKGKGGGGGGGTCTCTGGTTGATTCCCCCCCCCCCTCCCCGGCTCCAGCCCAGGAGACCCCTCTTGTCTCACCCTCCCTGGGGCCCCGCTTGCCTTTGCAGTACCGTGGGGAGCGCTTTGATCCTTTCCCCATATGGGAGACAGAAGTGCAGAGGGACTTAATTAGGTGCAATTACCTCACTTGCCGCAGCCTGAGCTCCTGGGGTAGTTGGCTTAGGGTCAAATAGGAAATCTATGGCCCACTGGGGCCAAAACTGTAGGTGTYGTGGGGGATGCCTTAGCCCTTGTGCTCTCTCCTGCTGAGCTGCAAAAGGCTAGAAGCCTTCCAGCATAACGCCCCAAAAAGGCTGGAGAGCTCAGGGCTGGACATCCCCGACCCCTGGATCGCTGTTGGAGCCACAGGGCAAGGGGAGCAGTTTGGGCAGAGGGTGAGACAGGACAGACCCCGGCTGGAAAACACAGCCTGGGACTGAGCATCATGCGAGGGGGCAAATAGGGACCAGGATCTGTGAGTCCCTGTTTCAGTTTGTGAACCTGGCCATGCAGGTTTGGAAGCTTAACAGGGCTTTAATCTTGTGCTTACTCCCTTCTGCAGCCTCGGCTTTTACTTCTGTACATGCCCAGGTTCTCCAAAGCTGCCGAGCATGGTATTGGCATATACAGCTTAGTCTTGTGCTGGGCAGAAGCATCCTGCTTCACTTGAACATGAAATATAAATCAGAGATCAAGTGAATTATTGTGCCATGCTGCTGCTCAGGCAATAGGGAGTCTTTAAATCAATCAGCCCCCAAATAAATAAATAAACGTGCAGCAGACATGCTGGAGTGCATGTCTGATTCCTATCAGAGGCAGTAATTCAAGTCAGATGCTTGCAGTTTCTCTGCTTCCCAGTCTGCATTACCTGGGCTGCTGAAGTCGCATGAGACAGAAAGCAAAATTTTTTCCAAGCTTTCATTATTGTTGCCAAAGAAACCATTTCATTTGGTTGCCACGTGTGCAGCAAATCTGGTTTAATCCATCTGGATGTTGAGGGCTGAAGGAAAAGGGCTTTGGGGAAGGAAGTCTGCAGAGTGCAGCCACCTCGATACCCACGATGCTGCCCGTACGGATGGGGCCAGGCGCTGGAGGAGGAAGGTGGGTGCTGCTTCTTGGGGGAGGCTTGAAGGGTCCCCACCAGCTTTGCATGTTCAACCTGCACGAGCATCCCCACGGCGGCACGGATGCCTGGGTGAGCTGAGGCCGAAGAAGTTCCTCATCCCTCGGAGACCCTCTGCATGCTGCCCCGGGGAGCAGCACCGCCTGCAGCRAGGGCTGCGAGAGCCCTCCAGCACTTAAAAGACTTTACTAGTTTTCCTTTTTTTCCTTTCAGCCCACACCAGTGCTTGGGAGAGAAACGTTTGAAGCGTTTGATCTTTCTGGGCTGCCGTCTCCCTCCCGCAGAYGCCAGGCTCTGGAGTGCAGCTCCCCGGGGGTCTGCATCTGCCGGGCATCGTCCTGCTCCGTCCTCTGCTGAGGCGGGGGATCGCTGGCACTGGCCGAGCGTGCCCTTGGTGGGGACAAGGTTGGGTGCTCTGGGTTACTGTCCCAGTTGCTGCCCAGCCCTGGGGATGGCTCTAACACCCACAATGAATTTGAGCAGCTGAGCTTGGGCTGGGGGTCACCCGAAAGCCGCAGATGGGACCGGGGTGACATGGGCTGTGCTAGCCGGGGAGAGCAGCGGCTGTGTGGCTGGCCGTACCGCCCCAGGAGGGTGGCAGTTGGGTTTAGTCCCTTTTCCAGAGCAGCTTCGGTCACTCACAGTGGGCCTGGGCCCCTCTCACCCATCCCTAAGGCTGGAGGTGCACCGCGTATTTGGATTTCACTAGCACTTTGCTTGCAGCTGCAATGCTCTACCCTTGTGCGTGTCCGTGGATGCTGGTGCTTTATAAAGGTAAACAAGCCCTGATGCTGATAYGAGGCTGCTGGCGTGGCGGGGCTTTCCTTTACACCATTTCATCTGTCCTGAACAGACCTGGCGGCACCATTCCGAGATGATGTTATTTCACCGAATCAGGTCCTCCTCTTCCTTGAGTTACTCCAGGAGTGTGTTGAGACTGAACCTTGGACCAGTGAAGCTGATGTTTTCCTGACATCTTGCAATAGAAGATAAAGCAATTGCAACACTGGGGATTCAGCCTGGGTTTCCAAAGGTTTAGCCCTGGGGGAGAACTGAGCTGATGCACGGGTAAGTTTTTTTTCTTCTAAAGCTCTGCTTGTGACCCCAAAATAATAAAGGTTGATCAGTTAAATCCACTCAGCACATAATCCTGTGCCCTTCTGAGTTAACACAATCTATATAACAAGCAGGTATGCTGATACACGTAGTCATGCTGGATATACACGTTGTTTACCCAGCCAAACCGTAGCAGGTCCACCTCTCAGGCCTGTACCCCATTTTGATATGTTCCTCCTGCAGCAGTGCATCCCAGCCCTGGACGGCGGCATAAATCCTTCTTTGCAAATCATTGACCCAATAGGTCATAAAAGTTCCTTTATGGTCTGTCAAGACAAGCTAGGTTCTTTACGTGTACCCTAAGTCAGCACAGTAAAACTTTTATGGTGTTTTTAATAACAAGAGCTACTGCACATGAACAGCAACTAATTTTTAAAGCCTTGGTATTTCAGCTGAGATGGGGTTTTTCCCCCCCCCCCTATGTTGGAAAAACACTTAGGTCAGTGCTTTCAGAAGTCACTGCCTGGAGCTAACCTCTTTGCCCTGTGGTGGTCTAACTTCTGCGAATACTGAGCATCCCCTGAAAGGAACTTCTGAAAACCAGGCTGCTTTTCTGGTAGCATCTGCACAGAGAAGTTGAACTTCAGGTTTATATTTTTAAAATGTTTGGACCTTAAGCTGTGCTGTAACATTATGGCTTTAAGAAAATAAAATTCTTGTTCGGTTGCAAAATTGTCTTAAAGGGTTAATGCGCGTTTATTTAGTAAAATAATCGGTGTAAGGTGAACTAAAAAGCCTTCCTTGCTCAAGGACTTGGGCGCAGAAGGGAGTCAGGGCTGTGCTCCCAGCCTGGCGCCGGGATGCAGGAGCACATCACCGCCCGTCACCGCTGGTTTGCAGYGGGCAGAGGGGGCTCCGCACCTCTGCTCGTTTGTGCCAACTCRTTAAGATGTTATAACTTAATCTTGGGTCTAAGCCTCCAATTTAACCCCTCYGGCTCATCCTCTCCTAACCCGCAGGGACCCCGTTGCAGGTCTGGAGCCTCTGTCTCTGGGTTGTACATTCTGGCTGTGTTTTGAGTGTTGAGCCGAAGTAACGTGCCATAAAGCGACTCTTCCAGCGTGCTTCTGGCTCTGCTTTCTCAGCTCGGCCTTGGGCTGCCAAGAGGAAAAGGGGAATGATGAGGAGTTGAAAGCAATATGGCAAGGTCTGAGTTACCCTCCAACGAAACTGCCGCCTCTGCCTGTCCCCACGGCCCTGCCTAACCCTCTGGTGTTGCCAGCAAACACGGCTGGTTATGTGGGGTGTCTGAAGGGACGGGTTTGGCTCCAGCCCCGTGCCAAGAAGCAAGGAGGCAAAACAAGCCCGCCCTGGGTGCTCTCAATAAGCAATGCGTCCCTAATCCCGGCTGCTGCTGCACGCAAGGGTTTAGTGCGGTGACTTCCAAAGGGAGGGGGGTGAGGGGTGTGAAGGGGCCACTCGCAATCCCAGAGATGCTTTCGTTAGTGAATTAACACTGTTTATTCAGGCGACTCCAGTGTGCTGATCACTACAGTCATGATTTTGGTCCTCCAAGGTCGCTGCTGCGGCCGTGCCTGCCAGCGTCTGCTGCTGCCCGAGCCCAGGCAGCTGGGGCCCAGTCTTTGCAAAATGGGGGTAATTTTTCCTGCTCCTCTGGGAAATGCACTGCTTTACCACTTCCTTCAGCTGTGGTGCGTGTGGCTCCAGTCCGGGCAGAGCCAATGGGATTTGCTGACCTGGACAAAGGAATTGGTTTTTGTTTTGTTATTTTTTTTCTAGAAAAAATGACATTCTCCTCTGAGCTCTGCCAAGTCTGAGCTGTCTTGGCTTTGCATCTGACCTGGGCAGTCCTTAGATGAGGCACGATGGATGCTGTCCCTGTGCCCTTTAATTACCTGGCAGGAATGGCTGTGCCCTAAATTCACACTGCAGCAGCCAGGGCTGTTACTTTTCTCGCCTGTGATGGAGCCTCAGCCATTTCATTGCTTCTCTTTACTCATACGCACCCAGTTAGAGCCTTTGCTCGTTTGGACTTCGGCTTGCTTGGAGCTGTACTGCCCTGTGGCCCCAGTCCAGGGGTCCACATGTGCCCCCCTGGCCGGTGGCCGGGATGTGGGGTCCATGGTCCCATGCAAGCCTGGGTCCCTGCTCGGTGGAGCTTTCAGCCGTTAGCACTATTYGTGCATGAAGAGCTGATCAGCTCTAGGCACAAGGGTGTGAATCGATCCTGGGACAGTCAGCACTGATTTTCCAGCCCTGACAGCAGCAGGGAGCAGAAGGCGAGAGGGGCCCTGCTGTTTGGGTTTGATTTAGAGCGATCTTACCACATTTTCATAGATCATCTGGTTTGGTTTTGCTCCCCCCACCCCCCTAAAAAAAAAAAAAAAAAAAAAAAAAAAAAATCCTCCTTTCTAGAAACATGCAAACACGCAGGAGGGAAACCCTTCTTCTCCAGGACCTGTCCCCGGACGAAGGAGGTGGGGCAGCTTGGGGACGGTGGGTGCTACATCACAGCCAAAACCAGGACCTGGGGTGCTGGGGTAGAGAGGATCCTCCTGGTCCTGGTGCCAGCTATGGGGGGGGACACGCTTCTGGGCTCTCGGCTGGGTGCAGCGGTACCTCCCGGGAGAGCGGTTGGAGGGCTGGAGCCAACGGAGCCGCTCCAGTTTTGTGCAGGATTTGGCCTCCTTCCCCGCGGCGGGAACGGCGCTGATGCTGGAGCGGTGGCGCGGCAAAGGCTGTGAATGCTCGGGGGAGCTTCAGGGAGGAACTGTTGCTGTCGATCTGTTAATTAAGATTAATGTGCTAGCTGATAAGGATGACTCTGCGCCAATTGCTATTATAAGCCAAGATCCTGCAAGGCAGCGAGCAGCACATTCCTGCTTCCTCAGCAGTTGGAGGCCTCTGTCATTCAGCCTGAGGTTTGGAGCAGAAAGCGAGGTGCTGCACGGTTCCCCTGAACGCTCGAGTGCCGCGTGGGCATGCTTGCTCTGCTGCTGGGATGCTTGAGAGCTTGCTCTTACGCTATCTTGGCAAAGGAACACATTTTAGCTTTTCAGATGGTGTTAAGGCAGTGCTTTGCATCCTTTCCTCCTAGGCATCGGTGTCAAACTTTCTCCACCCAAAAAGTGCAGATGAAACGAGGTACATTGTTTCAAAATGTCCATATACATGTATATTCTCCTGCCCTCTCAGCTGGGCTCTCGGAGGAAGCTGGATGTGCCCTGTACGTGATGAATTAGGACTTTATTTGCCTTTGCCACAACTATCGGTGCATGATTTCAGAGCTGAGGCTGCTTGCTGCAGTGCCAYGGCCACCGCCGGCTGCTCGCCTGCCCCAGCCCAGCCCAGGAGGAACCTGTTGAATCAAAGTCTCCGCCGTCCCCGGGGAGATCGAAAACGCCAGCACTGCCACTGAAACCGGGAYAGCTTGCACGCCTGCAGGTAAGCACGTGCTCAAGGCTTCGGTGCATCRCAGCTTGCCAAGGAGTTCATTTTAATGCCCTTTACCCACTTCTCTGCCTTAACAGCCTTCTTCCTTCTGCTTGGTTTCTGTGTCTGGTACCAGCTCAGATCACCAGGATTCAAGGGTGAAATTTTATGTAGTCCCYGGCCAGCCTGATCGAAAGCAAGCATGTTTGTCAAAGCCTCAAAGTTCAATTTTTGGATAGTATCATTTTATTAGCAAAAGGTAGAATTCAAAGGAGTGTTCCCCGAATCCCAGCTGAAATCCCCCCGGCTCAGTCCCTTCCTGCCTTCTCCCCTTCCAGCCCTGACCGCTCCTGCAGCTGCTTTCCTTTCCCTGGGGTTCCCCACAAAGACCTCTGGCACCAGCCCTAATGACTAAGTGCTAATTAACCTGTAGCATCTCCCAGCGCCTGCCGGCAGTGTGGGGGACAGGGACGGTGGCCATTCTGCCACGCTGCCATGAGATGCAGCACCGGTGCAGCCAGGTGAGGACGACCGGCCATTTGGGGAAAGGCATCACAGCGGCCCGTCTCGGGTCGTGGGTGGAATCTGCTGTTAGGCAGAACAAAGATTTGTTCAAATAACACTGCCTTGGGGGGAGGAAAAGCCATTTTCCCTGCCAGAAAAGTAATTCACCTTACATCAAAGGTGGATGTTCTTTTTTTTTTTTTTTTTTTAAACTTAGGAGTGGGATCTGATTTTGGAGCCTCTGTTGTCCCATAATTTGTTTCTCTTTGTGGGTGCTGCTTGATGGGCCTGCCAGCATCCCCATCCCACCCCGTTCCCGAGCTCCATCAGTTTCAAAGTTGAGCCGAAGTCCTCTTGACCTGAGAGGCTGGAGTCATATTTAGCACAAATGTGTACAAGTCACATATGCAGAATTAGATAACCTTATCGCCGCATCCTGCACAGATCAGTAACTCGCTATGACTGTCAGCTTCTTTCAGCCAGATGTAATTGCCTAGCAACGTTGTGCTGTCTCTTTGGATGCAGCCTAATTCGGTTTCTGGCCATCCAGAACAAAACCTCATGGAGGCATCTGGCAAACGGAGCGACAGACAGGCCGTGGTGGACTGCTGGAGCACCAGGCACGATGGTTATTTCAGCAAAATCCATGCTCGTGGCAGATTTTGAGGTCTTTATGATGAGCCTGAGTATAAAATTCAGGTGAGAGGGCTCTGCAAGCATCCTGTCTGCCAGCCCTGCTGAGCGCTGGGTACCGCCTGCCCGGGCCGCAGCTGAGCGTTCAAAGGAATAAGGCAGGGTGTGGGTGAGGGTGGGTGGCTGGCCTTGTGCCTCCCAGCTGAAACTTGGAAATGATGGATCCACAGTCGTGCGGGTACGGGGCCTCGCGTGCAACCCATAGCACTGTGCACGGCCGGTCCCTCCTCTGCTCCTCTTGCTTTCATCCTTGTTTTCTGGTAAAAGGGATGGGAAAATGCGATGATAGTTGTGATGGCAGCAATAAGAAAAGAGGTGAGGAGTGGGGAGAAGAGTGACATTTCTCTAGCCCAGGGAAGCAGAATTTCCAGCTCAAAAATTTGAAAAGTTTGGCAGTTTTTCACTGCCAGTGGACTCTTTCACAATTGCAGCAGTGAAAGGATTTTAGCCATATCTGCTCTCCTGTCTCTAGGTGACTAACAGTGATGCCCAATAACATGCTTGGCATTGGGAACTGTTTTAGTGGAAAGTTTGTGTACCGCTGTCTTTTAGTGCAAAGCTTTGACTTGGCAGGATAGGTTATGAAACCTTAATTCTGGCATTTACTAACCGGTGAGTGTTTGGCTCCAGGATCTGAATACTGGTCTTCACCCGTCCTTCCCATGCAGAATCTATACAGACAAAGCAGTAAGTCTTTTTGAAATAAATTAAATGCTAATGCTCATTTAGAAAGGATTTATAGGAGGTGGCGTGCAGCTCAATCTGGCAATGCAGGAATGGGAAACGCAGCGTGATGCACGGATGGGTGCAGGACCCGGGGCTGTCGTTGGCTGTAGTGCCGCTGCTGTACCCTGCGTGGCAGCTCCTGCGGCTGGAGGGCGGCTCGGTGCCCGCACCCCATGGCGGCTGCGGGAAACCGGCTTTCTCATCCTGCAGGTGTTTCTCTTAACGATGCTCAGCATTGCCCACATCCCTGGGGATCGGCTGGAGCTAAGTGTGTTCAGTGCCTTCAAGTGCTCAGGCTGGGGATGTTAACATTTAAATATAAGCAATTTCCATGTGGATGGGTGAGAGCCCTTTACTGCTGTCATTGAGCTCACTGACTCCCACCAGGGACGGGCTCGTGCCACAGACTTGGCTCCTGATCTGATTTCTCCCCAGAGGTGTCCAAATCCCAGGCTTGGAGCCAGCCCTCCCACCCAGCACCAGCTCCAAATCTGAATGTAAATCCAGACCCAGACCCAAAGTTTCGGGGTGCAGTGACTGAGGGGTTTCCTTTGGGCTCATCCCAGACTGAAACCTTCAACCAAAATTTCACCAGCCAGTGCCGGAGGTCTTGGGGAGCTTTGTGCCATCCCCTCTGCCTGAGCTCTCCCATCCTCTCCGAGCAGTGGCTCCGGGTCTGATCCTGCGCACGTGGAAACCTCTGGCACCGGCTCATTCTCCGGAGCTCTGCAAGGGAGGGCTTTTCTCGCACAGTGCTGTGCACCGGGGCAGTTTATTCTCTTGGCACCTGGGTTTTACCCTGCCCTGGCTGCTCACAGAGGGTTTTGGGGAACAATGGGCCAGTTTCAGATCTTGCCATTACAACCTCACATTCAAGAATTACTACTACTATTATTTCCAAGGAAACAGAGACTCACGCTCGTATCTTTTATGTGATTTCTCACATCCGGAGGTTTTCACGTGACTTTGCTGCCTATTTTTAGCTCCTCAAATATCTCTGCCAGGATGAAAGCCTTAAAGAAAACCCACCCTCGAAATGGATGAAACAGGCATTTGCTTTAATGGTAAAATTTGTGACTGYGACCCCTGAATCCCTACATTTCAGCAGCCTGGGGAAAGCAAGTGCAAACCCAAGGCTGCAGTTAACCGTTTCCTTGTTTGCTGTTACACCCGCCTCCTTCAAACAGCAAAGACTTGTTGTAAAACAGAAACGTTTCTAGAACCAGATCCACCTACAAGTCATTTAAAAGCCTCCTACCTCAATTTTGCAGGTAAAATGTTAGTCTAGCAGGAATTGAGAGGAGGGATTTTCCCCTCCGTCTGCTCTTTGGTTGGTTTGTGGGAGGAAAAAAGCCACCCTGGCTGTTTTCCCTTGCACCTCGGGGTGAGATGGGAGGGGATGGGACCCGTCCCATCCTCGTGGGCTTGGGGTGGCCACGGGCACTTGCTTGTCCTGCCCTGCCTGGTCCGTGCCAGCACATGGGCTCCTGCCAAAACGGAGGTGGTTCCTCCCTGATGCCACCAAGCCAAGCCTGTGGCTGCTGGTGGGCCAGCTCGGCATGGTGGGCCACCCAACTTCCACCTTTCCAAACCTCCTGCACCAAACACTGTGCATCGAAAGCTTAACTGTTAYACGATTCCCGAAATCCCTACAAGCAGCGCCTGTGCCACATGCACACTTCTATATCGAATGCTGCGGAGTTGGTAGGATGAATCCCCCTTTTTGCTAGGCAGGGGCGAGGGGTGGGGAAGGGCAGCATGTTGCCTGCCCTTTCCCTTCACTTGTGTCCTCGGCATTTGGCTTTTAGGTTGAAACACAACGGCTGTGAGACGGGACTGACCCAAACGACTTACCAATGCTGGAATAAACTGGACTCGGTGGGTTTGCGCGGCTCCAGTTGTGAATTGTTAGAGGAAACCACTGCTGGGGGTGTGATGGCCACGCTCAGAGATCTCTTATTAACCCGTCACAAATCGAACGCTGCGCACAGCAGGCAAGGGGAGACAGGGAGGGAAAACTTGGCTGCGAGAACAAAGGTACGAAGCCAGCCCAGAGCCTGGGAAGCTGCGAGGTGCGAGAGCCCCAGCGCAGCCAGGAAAAGCCAGACCTGCCTGCTCGGGACTGCCTCTGCACCGTCCCACTGAGCGAGGCTGATCAAAGGTTGAGGAGACAAGGCTCAGCTCCGGAAAGGGCCCTGAAGCCGTGCCGGTGGCTTCGGAGCTGGCTCTTGCTGGGGTGACGGGGAGCCACTGCTGTGGAAAGCCCCACTGGGAGGTGGCGGTGGGCAGGGACGTGCCCTGCCAGGGGTCACCCCGCAGAGTCCTGTGCTGGGGCTGGACGTCTGGCAAGGTTTGTGCACTCCCCCCCTGCCCTGGGTTTGTTGCTGAGCCAATGGGGCCAAGCGAGTTTGCCTCCATTTGGGTTTTTTACTTATTTCCAGCGTTTCAAGCTCAGGTGCCTGGTGATTCTCTTGTAATAAATAATTTAAATAAGACAAGTAGCAAATCAGCGATGGTGCCAACAGAGCTCGCTCCTAACCCAAGGTGCATTCCTGCTCCGATGGCTGAGGGCTTGGGAGTGCATGCTCATGGAGCAAGCATCCTCCCCTCCGCCAGCCGCGCTGTCAACGGCACGCGTCAGGAGGAGATGGCTGAGCCAAAACTGCCAGGAAGGAAAGGCCATGGAGGAAGAAAATAGCTTTTTACTCATTAACAGCTAGTAGAGGGTACGAGTGTTTCGTACTCGTGTGCCTGTTGGTCTGTCCTTCCGTAAAGGCAATGGGCTGTCATCCAGAAAACTAAATTCTCTCCAAATTAATGATGGGGTGGTGGTGTCCTCGTTGAAGGTGGCACCCAACTGAGGGCTAGATAAAAATGGTCCTTTTCTTGTTTAAGAGGGGAAATTGAGGTAGAGAGGTAAAACGGTAAAAGGCTACATCCTTCTCTGAATGGCTCTTTTTACCTACTTCCTTCCAATATTTTGGGGCGTTACTGTAGCAAGGACAAGCAGGTAAGGAGCACACAGAAGAGCAACCATTGAGGCCCTGGCGAGGAAACCCGGCAGCGCGTTTCACAGCAGCCCTGCTGCCGTGATGGAGGGGAAAGCCAAGCCGGAGCAGTCCTGTTTGTTCCCCTCTCTGCAGAGCACATACCTCTGAGTGGAAATTCATTTCTTCCTCAGCATCTGTAATAGAAAAAACAGCCATAAATAATGTGCAGTTGTATCCAATTATTAAAGCAAGAGGAAAAATTGTTCGCATTTTCACAAACTTTCATTTTCATTTTTGTCCAAATTTCAGCTTTGTTAACACTTGCTGACTCGCCTTATCAATTATAGCTATTTCTAGTGCATGCATTTCAGTAATTGGCATCGAAATGTCAGGACAGCTAGTTGGAGCTTTCTGGGTAGAGAACCCTTAGCCGTGCCTCTCACTGGTTACAAGCTATAGTAATTAGCGATCAGCCTAGTCCCACCCTCACAGCCACAGTTGCAAAACCCATGTGTACCATGTTGGAAGCAGGTGATGGGCAAAGCCCCAGCTCGGGTGCTCCCTGCCGGGAGACGATGGGCCACGGAACGCAGATCAGCACAGCAATCAAACCCTCCCCATTAACCGGAGCTACACGTAGCTGGCGCATCCCCGACAAGCCGCGCTCTGAAGATGGCAAATTTATCCCAGATGAGTCAGGGCTAAATTTGTTCTCCTTCCCCGAGCTTGCCTTGCAGCACGCAGCCCATGGATTTCCTCCAGCTCTGCCTGCCCGTTTTCTGCCCCTGGCTTTAAGGTCAGAGCCGCGGGGCCATGCGAGCTGTCGGGGTAATGGTAGGAGCCCGTTCCTGGTGATGGAGAGGGAGGCACAGAGGGGACCAGCATTATGAGAAGCAGGTAGGTTGGGGTTGCTGGGCTGCAGGAGGGATGAGCTGAGAGCTGGAAGAAGCTGCTGCTGAACGAGCAATTGGGGCTGCTCCAGCAGCAAGAGGTGGAGAGAATTTACAGGTCCTCTTGGTATTTGCTTTTCTTTTAAATGCTGGTCTCCAGGGCAGAGGCTCTTTTGTCAGGCAGCTCTGCAGAAAGCACTAAAATCTGTGGTGGAGCAAGGTTTAGACCCGCCTGTCTTCAGCGTCTCATTAAGAGGGCTGCAGTTAAGGGCTGTCATTAGATGTGGTCCAGGCAGGTCTCTGCTGAGTGATGCCTCYGTTGAATTGCCTTTCTGTTTGGGTAGTTGGGATGAGGAGAGGCCTCTGCCTTCATCTTAGGGGTCCTTGTGGCACCCACCGCTCCATGTCCTTGGTCTAGGGCCAGTCCTTTGCAGGGAAGGGGCAGCTCTAAGCACTGCTGGGTGCTGCAGATGTATTTACCTTTCCATGCTAAAGCTACAAAGCTGTGGAGACCCCGTGGCCCCTTGTCACACGTTCCCCCGCCAAAGGTACAGAGCTAATTGAGACGTGACAGCCTGCGAAAGCAAACTGCTCCTCAGCGCCCGTCGGAGAAAGCGAAGCTGATTAACAGATGCAAAACCTGTCGCTTTGAGAAGCTGCTGGAGGAGCATCACAAGCGAGCAAAGGTTCATCCCAGCAGTGGCTTCACTGGGCTGGGTGCTCCTGTGTGAAAAGAGGGAATTTGGGCAAATGCCTGACAAAGCCCTGGACTTTTTGGTGGCCGGGTACTGGGGAGGCGTGGGATGGCTGGTTCCTGGGAGAAACCTCTGTTGGGCACCGAAGGGCTGCAGGGGCACTGGCTGAAGTGGGCAGACAATTTGGGACAACTGTCAGGCGACTTGGGAGGGAAAGATGAGTGGGTGATGGGAGAGCAATTCTGAATGCCAAGAGAAATGGTGAACTCCTCGTGTCTCAGGTAAATTAAAACTGAACAAGAAGAAATGCCTGGCTGAGCTGGATGAAGTGTGTATCCCTTAACAGGGCTGCATAGAACCCACTTTTCCCATGAGGAGCATAAAAGCATAAAAAAAGAAACCAATGAAAAGCTCCCAACATTTTGAAATGAGGTAAGGTTATAATTCTTCAAAAGCCATCTGATCCACAGGGAAATGTGCAGAGGGACCCTGTGCCGGCTGCTCTTTCCCATCAGGTACCAGCCAGCAAGCACAGCAGCTACCCAGCGCGTGCCGGTGTCGCACCAGCAGCGTGCTATCAGGGTGACATCCTGAAGATAAATGAGTCCTATTATTGCCTTCATTCTCAGGCAGTCCCCCGAGGCCCCCGCGCAGCTCCGGCAGCTGCTGCAGCCCTGGCAGCGTGGTGGCCGAGGTGCGTGGGGCTTCTTGCAGCACTTCTGCGTGGCTCTGCCTGTTTGTGCAGGTGGTGCTTGCAAGGGCTCTTAACCTGATCTTGTTCTTAAAATCTGTACCTGTCCTTTGGGAGAGTGCAGAGACTACTGCATGGAGTCCCTACCAAGAGCAAACCTGATGCCATCATCTCCTCGGTTGGGAGATGGCATCTTCTGTGGCTGGACCTTCTGGAGGTGTTTTGTGTGGCACCTCCTTTGCTGGGTGTGCAGTGGATGGGCTAATCCAGCCTCTACTTACATTTTACAGTTGGGAGAGCAGAGATAGGCAGCAAAATACCATGGCACGCTGCAGTGCTGTGTACTGTGGCCCTGTTTTAATCTTCCCCCTTATTTTTTGCCTCCATCCCCCATTTCATCTTTCCTTTTGCAGGGGAGGGGAGAGCTGTGCCCCACAAGCATCTTTCTCACCCACTGGAATAAGAAAGCAGGTAAAACTGGCTCCTGGCACTGTGCTCTCTGCAAGGGGCGTACAAACAGAAGATCTGCTGTGGCCTGGCTCTTCTCAGGYGAGCCCATGGGACCGCTGCCTGCTCGCCTGCTGCCTGCCGGTCTGTGCTGTGCGTGGGGGTCGGGCTCCCGGCTGCACCCTTCCCGCAGCTGCAAGCTCTCCTTTATACTGTACAGCACTGACTGCTGTGTTTTCCCCATTGCTGGCCACGGAAAGACGGGTCACCGAATGTGAAATCCCGTGTGCAGCCCCCTACCTGCCTCATCTGCAAGAAGCAGCAAAAGGCATGGCAGAGTTTGGGCTTGTTACCTTTAGCATGGGTGGAAAATGGCTTTGGGCTTAAATCATCCTTACAATGATCAGATTTCATAAATATCCAGTTATGCCTACAACTAATGTGAATTAATTTGTGCAGGACAAATGCTTTACGAAGGGAGGTGCTGCCTCAGCTTCCTAGAAATAGAGAGGCTTTCTGGACAAACGCGGGTACAGAAATCCTGACTTTCAGATCCCTTCCCAGCCCCAGGAGACCTCGTGGTGGGTTCGTACGCCTCCCTGCTATTTAGTTGAAACTGATGGGAGTGTATAGGTGAGCTGGGGTTGGTTTCTCTGCCAGACAACACTGTCCCTGAGCTGCCACTCATGCGTGACACTGATGCCAACCTCTGCCAGTCTCCGTGGGCAGCAGAGGCTGCTCCCGCGGGAGCTCTGGGGGTGGCACGAGCAGCCCGGGCTTAGAGCCAGCACCCAATTCAGCTGCCAGCCAGGGGCACGGGGCTCGGCTCCCCACCCCGGCGGGCCAGCCCCACATCTGGAGGATGCTGAGAGCTCAGAGACGTATCAAGTTATCTGAGCCATTTAATTCTATTACTCACAAGCTCTGAATAGCTGCTTTAGACACCCTTGACCTTCTGCTGCAGAACAGATCAAAGCAAATCTCTCTGTAGTGATACACTTTATCTGATTCAAAGGGGAAGCATCCAATGAAGTGCTTGTTTTGAAAACATTATTTTACGTCGTGCTCTATTAAATTGTTGACATGTTGCCCTCTGGCTATTTGGCATTAGTTATACTCAAAAGCTATCTACAGCGTTACTCTAATTTCGCCTTTCCTCATCTTTATTCCTTCATCTTCATATTGCACTGTTTAACAAATCTGTTCAAGGCTGAAATTGTTTCAAGACGGAGTTTGATAAGCCAGGGGAGAGGACCGCAGAGCTGCGCAGGACTAGTGTCTTGGATCCCAAGTGCTGGGATTTGGAGCGGCTTGGAGGGAGAGAGGGACCCGGTTTATCTAAACTTTGCTCCTTCCCTCCATGGATTCAGGCTTCGCCTGGTCATGAGTTGCACCAGGAGAGGATTGGGGTTTGTACCCTTRATAGATATTTGACTTTTGGGGTTAGTTTTCATGCCCCCTCCCTTTGAAGAGCTGCAGAGGGGGTGCAGCGAGGGCAGGCACTTGACAACCAGGGCATGGAGCCCTGTGGGTGCAGCGGGATGGGCAAGGACAGCCCCATCCCTGTCCCGGGTCAGGCTGGACAGCACTGCCCCATGGATGGTTGGTTGGTTTGCTCTTCTCCATAGCTTGCGCTACAGTCCTTCTTGCTGGGTCACCTGCACATTTCAACAAGTCCCCTGATGCTTCAGGGTTCAGAGGTATTGGTGGTGCTCTTCACCACCCCTGAGCCCTCCCAGTCCTATGCTTCAATGATACTTTGCTGGGCTGCTTCTGAAGGAGCCATTTCTTCAGCAGGGACTGGACCCCAATTGCCATCTCATTTGGTGTAAATCCGTTAAGCCATCAGCAGGGTGAAAGAGGTTTCAGTGCCTTCCAGCCACTAAACCACCAGTCCGGAGGGAAGGCCTTTTGCTACCAGCCCTCCAAGCTGCTCCATGACTTGGAGGGTTTGTGTTGTGTATCAAGTCATATTCATTCTGTGCTCCTTTGTGATAAGTCACAGGATTTGGTGGGGAATTCAGAAAGCACAAGGTTTGCTGTGCTGCAAGTGCACTCTCCCTCGCCGGATGCTCTCGCTCTTCATTTGCGTTGCAACGGTGTCTAGATTGGAACCAGGTGAAAAAACGTGCTCACAAAGCTCCCAGTGAAAAAAAGGTTTGATTTAAAAAGTGTTTCATTTTGAAAAGGGGAAGAAAGCCTAAACAATCAGTGTTGTTAAAATTTTCCATCACTATCTTTTTTATACAATATCAATTTTTTCCTGCGCTTACCAAAGCCCCAGCTTTCAGCAGMAATACGTGGCTCCTGGGAACCAGTTTTCATTAGGAGAGCATGGAAAAGCTCCACAGAAGTGGACCAGAGGTTTACGAAATGGAAACAAGACTTTTCATGAAATCTTTTTCCAAGTTTGTAGTCCTTTCTGGTGGGGCTATAGCAGATCCCCTTTGTGCTAGTCCCTGCATGAGCAGAACGTGCAGCAACCAAGTCGTCATCCCCAAAGAGCTGCCCCCGATAGCATMTGCACATGGAATTCTCCAAATGACAACCTGCCGACCCTATCAGTCCTTTCGAGAACTTTAGACAAGGATCCTAGCAATTTTCCTAAGAGTGAAATATATATTTATACGTTCTGTTGCTAGTAAACTGTCATGTGCATAAAAAAATAATAGCTTGTGACAAGATAAGAAGACTCAAGTTTTTGAAAAATCTTTCTGTGATTTGAAGAGTTGAATGAAACCCCAACAAACTGGACACGTTTAGCGCCAGCTCATCTCTTTCTGACATACAAGCAATTGAAAATATGGATATAATTAAAAGGATTTGCAAAGCCAGCCTTATGCTACAGAGACTATTTTACATGATTTTTATAATGAACTTTAGTATATATACTATTGCACCAGGAATCCAAATAAATGTTCATGGTTTATCTCTTTTCTGCCTCCAGTACATTGACTTTGGCTAAACAGCTATATTTATCAGTGCAATCCTAGCTATAAAAATGAAAGAAACAAACTATAAAATGTACAGTGAAGCTGAGTATTCCTTTAGGTAAGTGGGTACATATGCAGTTCGTAATTCTGGGGGTGGGGGTGGTATCCACCTTTATTGCACATAAACAATATCGTTTACAGTCACGGTCCAGATTTACAAAGGTTTATAAGACTTGAAAGCGATAGATATAAGCATTTAGTAGGATTTGCAGAAAAGCCTAAGTGGCATTCTCAGCTCCCCCTGACTTTCAATAGGAGTTAGGTACCTATTGTAAGTCTCACTAAATTAATACCTTCATGTCTAGAGGTCTAAATACCTTTTGAAAATCTAACAGATTGCCCTATTATCATATAAATCAAAACCTGATAGCCCGAAGGATGGGAGAAATGTTTTCTAAGTGGGTAATTGGGACCCTGTCACTAAGGTAACAATTCTGCAAATATTTTTAATGTAAGCGCATAAGAAAATTMATTTTATTGTATACCAAAAGCAAAGTGTATCTTGTAAGTGGGTGAAGCCGCTGGACATCTGCAGCTGAGCAGGTGTTTGAATCTCAGTCAACAGACTCCTATGTCTATTCTCTAACCAAAAGACCAGCCTGCAAATAAACATGCAAGCCCAGCACCAAAGCTGCTTGGGAAGCCCACTCCTCCCTGTCTGGAGAGGACAAACATCAGGAGGTAAGTTTAAACAGATTCCTGGGTGACCCTGTGTTTCTGTTGTGAAAGAACAACATGAGGCTGACTATAACTCTGCTGTTTTAAAGATAAAATCCTTCATCTGATGTAAAGGGAACAATGAGGCTGCAGAGACAAGAATGAAGATCAGATCCAAAACTAACAAACAAGCAAAAAGACCCCAGAAGAAAGCATAAGGAGCTAGATCCCAAAGGGGCTATTGAACATGATGGTTTAGATGGTCTCCAGCTTCACAGGTCTCTCTACACAGTAGAGTGCCGGAAAGCAAAAAGGTACGTGGTAAAAATCATTCTTCACTCCTTGTACTCTGCCTAATTTTGTAACGGTCTATGGTGAACGGTCCATCGCTCTGCTCTTTAAGTGCTGGTACTGGTTGTGTTTGAACATCATTTGCTCTTGTCCGGCAGTTCCTATACCTGCAGACTTGGAGGGTCCCCATTACGGGTTTTGCTGGGGCCCATCCACATACCAGGGAGCAGAGCAGAGTTCAGGCTCTTACAGGGCTGTGCAAGCAGCCAAATGCATGTTTTTTTGGAAAGAAAAAAAAAAAATTGTGGTAGAGTGCCTGGTTGATTTAGAAGTAAATCTTAGGAAGCGAGAGCAGAGTGCAGCTCCTTACATCTAGGTTTAAAACTAATTGATCGCTTTCCCCGAGCACACAGACCTGTCTTTATTTTGAGCCCGTAAGGAAAAGTTCCCTGAAAGTCACTGGAGACAAATAATCCTTAAGGAGTCACTGCTGACATGGAATTATATTTTCAGTCATTTTTCAGTTGTATGCGTCTCCATCCTGTCACATTAGTTTGCTAACACTTCCAATGCAACAATGAGACAAACAGAGCATTGTGCTGGTCCGAGCCAAACATTCATCTCTGCTTGGCACCGGTTCAACAGGCCTGTCAAAACTCCTTGCGAGCTGGCCAAAGCTCATTAACGGTGGTTGGATGCATATTTAGCATGGAAAAGAGCTTTACCCAGGGCTCTGGGTAATGTGGAGACTGAGCAGGCAGGAAAGAGGAGGGATGGTAGGAAGCAGAGAGGGGGACGTATTCCTTGCAAAGCGTTCGTACCTAACGTTGGAATAAAAGGAAAATGTAAATATCTATCGAGGGAACATATTTCAAGGCAGTACTTTGTACAGAAGAGAAGTGAATTGCAAAATCCCTGGGCTCAACGCCAACCTTAAATCCGTCTCAGAAGAGACATCGATGTTATCGCTCCTCGATGTGCACGAACTTATAAGGTTGGTCTCCCTGGAATGGGAGCAGATCTGCTGACTCGAGCTTTCCTTCCCAGCCAGTGCTCGGTGGGTTTGGAGAGGTTTGGCCGGAGGCTTCTGTCACTCGCACTACCCTGGGTTCACCAAAGTCAATGGAAGGATCTGACTTTTGAGAGTCTAGCACAAGCCCGTGTAAAGCATCCCGGGGTGCTGGCACGATGCTAGCTCAGCCCTCGGCAATCTGACATACCTGTTACAGCTGGTAAGCTGTTTCAGCAAGAGGAAGGAGAGTGATTTAATTGCGGAGCCTGAATGTTTGTGTTGCCTTCTGGTGCTGAGCTGATGTCAAGGAAAGAATGAACAGGGTATGAGTTGCACTTTCCAACTCATCCATGATATTCCCATGCCCTTGCCTTCTGGACTGTCCATTTTCAGTACCTCTTTGCAGCAGTCTCCTCCATCTGCACGAATGCTGCTGATTTGCAAAGGCAAATTGTCAAATATTAAAGAAATTTACCTCCAAACATGTAATCCTTTCCTATTTCGTGTATCCATGCTTATATACCAGTGTCCCAGCAAGTCTGAATTTCCTAAATTCATGTCTAAAACTCCCAGCACTGTTCCAGTAAGTGTTCAGTCTTGGACGAGGAACAACGAAAGACAAAAAACCTACATGCTGCAGAAGAAAAAGAGAAAAAGAGAAAAACTATCGCTACTTAAGAAAGCTTTTTGTCTGTCTGCACTGAGATGATTCAATATGAAGGCAAATAATTAAGATGCTGGAATTGAGAAAACCTTTAAAAAAGATGATGAAAGAAGCCATTCATGGACTAATTAACAGACTGCTTGAAGCAAATGTTAACAATTAACTGATTGAGTATTAAAGGTGTGGTTCATTTTAAACCTAGCACCTCTGATTGCTTACTTACTTTAACACTTGCATGCTTGCAAACAATTGCTCTGTTCATTGAGCTTATCTTCTTCCCTCACCCTTTTTTGCTCTAAATATAGGTTCTTGAAGGTCCTTAAAAGGGGTCCTTAAATTTACAGCAATGCCCATCCTGATCTGTGCAAGCAATTCAGGATCATCCAGGACTGTGACCTCTGTGCCAGGATCTGCCTTTGCCAAGGTGAGCAYCTACTGACATCTCTTTGGAAGATGCTGAGAGGTGATTGCTGCTGGGTTTTGTCATAACTGTCAGTCAATTATCAATTGTTGAGCTTCAGCGTCTGTGATTTTAACATGGAAGTTACTTACGCTTAAAAGCATACAGAACTACCAGAACTGATTTGAAGTCTGTGAAAACTGAAGGGATTCAATCTTCCTTATCTATCTAAGTAAAGAGCTTAACGAGCGTATCTGGGAGCAAGGTAATCTCCTGGATAAATGTGATGACTCCTGATGGATGGGAGGTGAAGCTGGGCTTGGTTGAAAGAGAAGATGAGGAGGTCATTTCGCCCTGGATGTTAGCAATCATTCCTGTAGCTGATTCACTCAGGGACGTGGTGGGTAGTCTGTCTGTCGAGCTCATTGGTTCAAGTCTGGCTGGGAATGGGTATGTGGCTGCAGGCAAGCAGTCAGGTGAAGGTGTGATTTTTCTCCCATGGAATCACACCAGAACGGAGTGCAGAGGAGATCTCCTGGAGGTCATCTAATCCAACCACCCGCAACGCAGAACTTCAAACTTGGATCATGTAGCTCTTGTAATCTTCCTCTTGTAAAGTCTCTTTTCTGCCGAGGGATAAGATCCTGTCTTGTTCCGGGCTTTGGGGAGTTAACAGACTGTAATGTTTCATTTCCACAAACTGGAGACATGAGAGTTGAGAAGGACATCCAGAGCGGGATTTGCCTTATCTCTCTGGCCTTTGGGTGACTTATTTTCTCACTATGGGTGAGCATTGTTTTCTTTGCATGTAGTTACCTGACACACTTACCTGACACTTAATCACTGCTGGCCCATGGTTTCTGTTTTGCTGGGTGTGCTCAACAAAAAGTGCCTTGGGGGTAGCAGCGTTTGGCAAGGGTAGAAACCCTGCTGAGCTCGGCTTTGTGAAATGCTTTCTTGCCCCCACTTCTCAAGGGCTTATTATCGAAGGACTCCGGGCTCAATTAGACTGTAAAAGCTGCCTGACACTGTGATTTATGAGATCTTAAAAGCGAGTGCTGCTTATCGGCCGCCGAGCGTAGGAGGGGCCCTCTGTCTCAGCGCCGTGCCCGCAGGGTGGAGCGTGGCTCTGCAGCGAGGGCGGCTTGGGAATTCGGCCGTGGGGATGGTCCGGGCACCCGAGGGGCTGGACCACTCAGAGCAAGAGGGAGCGAGCAAGGGTGCAACCACTGATGGATGGCACATGGCACTACTGCTGCCGGTGCGTCCATGAGGGAAGGATTTGCAGAGGTGCCTAGCTCCAGCACGTTGTGTTTCGGAGCTGAGGGCTTGCTCCTCAGGGGTATTCTCCCTCTGCAGCATTTGGGAGTTTCTTCATTTCTAAAGTCTCTGTGTTGTCTGGAGTGACTTGGAAAGCATGGCCCCTACACAAAATCATAATTCTGGTTTGGTTTCATTTTTCTCCAGCTGACAGAATGGCTGAAACACGTCCCTTCTCAAACCTGGCCATTGAGATTAAAATCCGGTCAGAAACTGGCTTGATCAATTTTTTTCTTTTTTCCTCAGCATCTTCAGACCAATTATTTCTCTGAAATCATGGACATCTCAGATGCTCCCTTCCAGCATTTGCAGAAGCTGCAACCAGTGCTCGGCCGCAGCCGGCACACTGGGATACACAAGTCGCAGCTTGTCAAGAGCTGTGCCTGTATTCCTGCCTGTCCCTGCTCTGCGGCTCGCTCCTCCGGATGGCCCTCTGGCTGCGTGGTCAGAGGGAGGTGACGTTATTGCCCTGACTCACAGCGTTTCCACTCCGGCTTCCCCAGCCAGGACTGGGTTTCTCAGCCCGTGGGGAGGCAGGGAGGTGTTTGACAGCTCCGTAGTTAGATGCTTTTGTGACAAGCCTGTTTTTAACAGCTCCAGGTTCAAGGTTGCTTTTAAATGTATTATAAATGAAATTATTTCTTTTCTTTTTTTTTTTTTTTTTCTCCTTGGGGTTCAAGCATCTTAGTATGCTATGAAAGAAATGTCTCGTGACTAAATACACAATACACTTCTACAATAGGTGCCATAGTGTGGAGCTGCTGGCTCCAGCACAACATCTGTTAAGAATCTAGTGATTATAGCTAACAGGATTTTTCACCTTAAATGAGGTTTCTGTAAACTAATCTACATCTGCATAGTTTTGTTTGTGGTCCTCCAGGTGATGAGGGGAAAACGTAGCTGCAAGGCTTTGATCTCCAGTGCACCCTTATCCCAAACCACTGTTGAGCGGCCTAATTGTACAAGATGCAAAATAAAACCTCTGTTAAAGTAGCGCTTAGATTTTTAAGTAGACTTAGATTTGCAGTTAAAATAACAAAATATAAAGGATACCAAAAGGTAAAGTTCCAACACTGTTAGCTTGACTGTGTTGCATATCCTGTGTATTTTTTATGATGTGAACCCTAATACATACATTTTACCAAAAAAAACCTGGGTTTAATATCGGGTTGCTTGTAAAAATGCATTCCATAAAATGTGAGCAACACGCAAGCTGGCTGGCGGGGGAGCACCGGGCTGGCGGCTGCGGCGCTGAGCTGAGCTGAGCATCCCTGGCCCCGCATGGCCACGCGTGGTGGACCTGACCCTTTCCACGCCCTGTGTGAGTCGAGGCTCCGGCAGCTCATTTTAGGAAGCCCCTGGCACCCGCTGAGCTGAGACGCTCCCTCCTTCCAGCATGCAGATTCGCTTCTGCAGGTATCTGTGTGCAGATGCTATCTTGCTCCAATGCCTTCTTTCTATTCCTCCGCCTACCTACAAAAATGCATCAGAGTTGGCTTGGTTTGGTTTTCTAACCTCTTGTCTTCACCATTTCGCAATTCTAAAGCACTAAAACCATGTCATGTAACACCACGCTATGGGACATAAAGCCCTTGCCCCAAAGAATTTTAAATGTCTCCAAACTAGAGCGTTTAATCCGATAGTTTATAATCAAAGTACAGAGTTATTTTTCTATATATGTATGTATTTTTTTGGATGGAAAGTAGGATAAAGGGAAYCCCAGGTGGTAACTGAAGTTAGAGTATACTTGAGGAGCAGAAAGATGTGGCCCCAGACAGATGCAAGGGAAGGGAGTGCTGACAAATGACGAAGGGAGAAAAAGTRGGTGATGCTGGGGACGGTCTGATCACGGTGACTGTAGTGGACAGTGACAGAATAAAACAATGAGATATAAACCACCACAAGAGTTAAACTTTGTCTCTGGCAATAAGATTTGTATTGGGGAAAAGGAACAGCAATAAAGACTTTTTTAAGAGTTACTATGAAACTTAAGAGTTTCTTAAAATATATTACCTCGTTCTTCAAAGAGACTGTCTTAATTTTATTTTTATTTTTTTAATAATGCAATAATCAATAATAGATTAAATCTCCATTCCATTACAAATCCTTTTGCGCAGTAACAACAGAGCAAAAATCTCTGGTGGTACATTAGAAAACGTAATTTGAACTCAAACCTGGATGGAGTGTGCTTTATTCCAGAGCGAGCGAGACTATCCGCCCAGACCTTTCCCTTTTACAGGCTGCGCATTTGATGAAACCCTGTCTGAAAAGCCATAGCCTGTGAATGTTATCCACCCCCCTCTTTTGATTTAGCCCTACAATAAGTGCTAGGAAACTTCAGTGCCTGTAAATTAATTTTCAAAGCCTCTCCAGCCTCTGAAGCCATCTGAAATGGACTTTGCTGCCAGCGGGCACAGCTTGGCCAGTTCCTGGGGTGCCAGGGGTGTGCAGGAGGGGGGTGGTCAGACCGTTGCTTTGGCATGGCCAGAAAGCACCGCCGCAGGGTCCGGCTTGAGGGGTCCGGGGAGCCCTGCGTGTCTTTTAAAATCCGATGTGTTTCTTCCTCGCTGGCTTCTTGCCTCCCCCTGCCCTCCTCCCCACCGGCGGGGAACTGGACCCACTTCCGTGTGCTGGAGCCTCTCTCGTCGCTGCCTTGGGCATCCTGTAAAACCTGAACTCGAGGTTTCTGCCCACGCAGGGATGGCTCAGAGAGAGTGGGAACGATGAGGGAGAGTTACCTCCTCCCTCGGCATGGGCTTAGTGGGACAGTGAGAGAAAAAAGTGCTTACTGCTCTGCAGGCTATCTCCAGGAGRCTTTTCTGTGACATTTATCACAGGGGCATCTAACGAGCATGCCTGCTGGTGTGGAACGCGCTATCTCCTCTGGAAGTAGAAAATTTCACTCTCCCGTTGCTGTCTGACTTGCATCTCTCCTGAGTATTAAGATTAGCTCAAAAAGAAGTGTTTGTGAAGGAAAATATAAGTGCAAAACTGCTTACTTGGTAAAATGCATAAAAAGCACAGGGGAAGGAGGAAGCATATTTGTGGACCTTGAGCTTCTGACATGATGACACTAAAGCACATGTGTGTGATGTTTCTTCCATTGACGTCTTAAAAACGCAAAGTCAGCACGGGCCAGGATGCAGATAAGCGTGGGGCTGATGAATGCTTGCACGGGGGAAGCGTAGCTGGAAACCATATGGTCAATAAAAAAGTGGAGGCGGATAGCGTTGCAAGCAGGTACTTCTCCAGCAGAGTCCCCGTTAACTTGGGGTTTTGCTGCTCAGCCCTCGGCGCGGGGACGGCTCTCAGGGCTGGGTGACAGGCACCGTCCAGCTGTGCCAGCCTGGGCTGAGACGTCTCTGCCCTGTAACCAGGCTGCTTCTAGTACCCGCAGCACCTCATTTAAACCTCACCTGGCTTACCTTCACATCAGCGTCTGGTGCTCTCAATGTCTCGTATCGATGACATAAGACATGGGGGTGATCCACCTTCGGCAATGTGCCTACAGTGCCTTGCACAAAGTCCTGAGTGCCCGCTCCGACGCCAACCGTATAATTGAGGATATTGCCGCTGTTTTCCAGGAGACTCGTGTTCTCCTGGATGCAGAGGTTGACAAGTCCCATTAAGTATCCAATGTTTTATTAATCACCAGAGTAAACTAACACATAAAACCTACAGAGCTCGTTGGCAGGAAGGCAAGCGGCTGCTGCCCCAGGCTGGGATAATTTATGCACCTTTCTTTTCATGTACTGCATTTTCCTGCGACTCTGCAAGATTTAAAATCCTGTGGAAAACGGCGTGTGTGTTTGCGTGTGCACATGTGTGTGTGGACTCCAAGCCCAGATTATTTCAAGCACCTCGTTTAGTGGGTCACTGTGGTACGTGTGTTGAAGGAGAAGCCGAAGTTAACATCTGTCTCGCTGCGACGCAAAGTTTGCATGCGAAAGTGCATCCAGTGAAGCACAGAGCAGGGCTGAATTCCTGCCCCTATTGAAGTCAATGAGAGTTTTGCCACTGACC
The DNA here is from genome assembly GCA_035582835.1 of Phoebastria nigripes. Taxonomy (NCBI): domain Eukaryota; kingdom Metazoa; phylum Chordata; class Aves; order Procellariiformes; family Diomedeidae; genus Phoebastria; species Phoebastria nigripes. The sequence continues at coordinate 298,834 of JAYKAV010001189.1, read as the reverse complement.
TTGATGGATCCAGGCTTTCAGCCCCCCACTATACAGTAGCTGATCCAGCCCTTTTGTCCATCAATCTCTTGGAAGCGAGCTCCGCTATAAATCGCTCCTTGCAAGAGAAGAATGGACACGACTTCAAAGTCTCCCCTCACGGCATTGCTCCGTGGAGGCTGGTCCTGGCCGGGAGCTCTCTTTTGTGGACGATGCGGCTTCTGATAGCGCTGAAGCACTCGGCATCGTGTCGCAGTGATTTTCAGCTGCCAGCAAGAAACAGGAATTTATAGGTCAGCTTCTACTGCCCATTTTGACCAGCTGGTAAATTGAGGCACTGCTCAACACAGTGACAAGTTATTTTTTTAACACATTTGTAGAGTAAAGTAATAGATCTGTTAGAGCAATAGCCACATGCTGTCTGCAAGTGCAGAGGATGCAGCAGGTTATGGAGTGAGCTTTGGAGCAAGCAGCTGGTTTGCAGAGTGAGGAGCAACTTGTGGGATTTTTCAAGAAGCGCTTGCTCATCAGCTTAGTTAAAGTCTTATTCACAAAATGGATGCGGCGTTCAGACAAGATGCTGTCTCTGCCCCGAGGATTTGTTCGGTATCACCTTGTCCAAAGGGAAAACCACAGAGAGCAACTGAGAGTGCAGCTGGCCCCGAGTTATTTYGGAGCAGAAGAGGACACAGACCCTGTACGACACCGGCTGCCGCGGACAGCAGCAGCCCAGCCCACAGGGCAAGGGCTGCCTTTGCAAAATACCATCTAGATAGTGATTTGCAGAGCTGAAGAAACGAAGAAAGGACCCCAGTGGTAGGGCAGGCCGTTCCCACTTTGCAAACGTCTTTCTCCAGCTCTCACAACATCCTCAGGGCTGCTGGAGCTTTTTYCCCCCCATCGTGAGCCCCCCGCTGACTTGTGGGCCTCTCGCTGGCAATTTGGGCAGAATCTGCTTTGTTAGACRGCCTCCTGCTGCTCTTTTCTTTCCTTCTCCCCCAACCCCTTTCTCTTTTCTTTAAAAGCTTTATTGCGAAGCAATAAGTCGTTCCCCACCTCTGTGCCTTTCCTTTCTCAGATGCCTCTCCTAAGTCACTGGAGTTTTTTTCACCTATATATCTAAGTCAACCCAAATAATATTCACCCTAGTGTCAGTTCTCAGCTTATAAAATAACCAGATTGTCTTTAAAGTCAGAAGTTACAAATATTACAGTTTCAGGTTCCTTTACTGTCTATTTTTATCATTGCAAGATTCACAATTCCCGTCTCTCTCCAGAGACTCTCCCAACCAGCTAACGGTGGGCACTCTGCTAGGGGTCTCGCGCGGCTGCGTGTGACGACCAAGAGAGAAGATGGATGCTCAAGTCCTGGCCAGCCCTGTCAGGACCCAGACAGTGCTCAGACAGAGCTACTTTAAAAAAAAATCCACCTTTGCACAGTAGCTGAAATGTTTGTAYGCTCACCTTACACATCCAGGCACTGCAGCTGGGTGAACCCAGGAGCATTTGCCATCACCCYACGCATGAGCAATGGGCGTTCTCCTGCTCCTAGCTGCTCCTGTCCACAAATGCCTTCGTTTTAGAAGCTGATAATGGATTAAATGAGTCACTTTGGACAGCCTGGGGTCCAGAGCKGCAAAGGCACTCACTCTGCTACCACCTGCACTAGGTGCCTGGGCTGTAGGATGGAACAGGACCATGCTTGGCACCCAGCAGAAGTGCCCCGTCTCAGGGCATGAGGCAGAGCTACAGCAGGGCCTTGTGATAATGAGAAGGCAAAACCCAACGGGATTGGGGCTGATGGGTGCCTGCTCTCAAGGGCCATGCTTGCTTGGTCACGGACCTGATGTTTGTAGACCATCTGGAGCTGTGTGAGACCCTCCCATGTGCCTCCTGCTTACCAAGGTGACCCCCCAGTCTCCATGGTGTGGGCAGGGAAGAGCCTTGCTGTAATAAGGTTTTGTGTTAATTTGGGTGGAATAAATGGGCCAGTGGAGTAAAAAATGTGAGCGTGTCTCTGTTGCAGTGCAAAACAGTGACATGAGGTCCAGGGTAAAAGTCCGAAGAGCTTCGCTTGCCTCTTCCCAGAGTAAYGACTGCCATTATAAATTATTTGCTCCTTTCATTAAAGCTTCAGTAAAAAGAAAATTGGCTTCAAAATTTCAGATGTAAAGTACTAAATTGGAGGAGAGGTTAGCTGGAGAAAGAGCTTTTCCAGAAGCACCCTTTTTGGGCAGCCCTTCAAATGGCATTAACTGCCAAAGCTCACCTAGGGTCTGTCTTATCAAAGTCCCATATTGCGTCATTCAGGACAAAACAGTACAAACCTCCAGAACCGGGAGGGAAGAATTAAAATAAAATTAAACRCAGTTTCCACCTCTCCCTCTTTCCAGCTCGGAAAGGCTGTTAGCAGACTGGAGGCACCATTTTTATTCCATCCGTGGTGAGGTCCCATTGCAGACACAGGAACAATGCTCCAGTCTCCCTCTCATTTGCAGGCATGGCTTTGGTATAGKCTTTGGGTGCTCTTATATAGATATTGATCTTTTTTCTTGGGCTAATTCAGCCTGTTTCCCATTGTTTATTCTTTTAAAGCCGTTTTCTGTATCAGTCYAAGGGGCACTCTTGCAGCCGCGGACAGCACAGAGAACCTGCGCAGCGGGAGACAAGCCCYTCCTGGGAAATCTCTGCTGACTTCAGATAGACCTTAATTTATTTGATAAAGGCAAAACTGTAAACAACCCAATCTCCCCCTCAGGCCTCAAAAGTCCTTCTAATTATTAGCACCAGAAGGAAGCTGAGTTAGATTCCTACTCCACTGAGCTGGAGGGATTATAGCCACTTCCAGGTCTCTAATTTTTTAAGAGTAGCATGTTTGGGTCTATTCTGATAATCAACAATAAATTCTAGCTTTTTGCTGGATGCTCCTAATTTGCTGGGTCCATGAGCACCACAGACTTTTTTTGATGCTTTGTGGAAGTACGTCCTGGACCAGGGTTTTTTGGTTTACCACTTTCATTGCATCTCGGGGAAAATAAAGGATGCAAAGAAGGTATGTGGAGAAACTCCTTTTTTTTTGTGCTCTGTTATTCCTCTTGTTCATTCCTCCCAGGTAAAGAGTTCTTTTTTTTCCCAGCCTCTTTTTATCTCAGAAGCTGTAATATTCACAACTGAAAAAAAAAGAAAAAAGTAAATGTAAGAGGTAAATCTCCAAAGTCTGGAGACTACAGAGCTGCTGAATAAGACAGAACTGCGTGAAAGTAATTGCAGGGGGATAAAGGATGTCTGCGTCCTCGTTGTAGGACATGGTTATTGGGTACATGCTTTCTGTATTTTATGACACTTCATGATATTCACAGTGTGTTTTGGTAGTCAGCTGGAGCTGCAGGGTGTATATAAACCAGCTGTGTGTATTTAGGGAATTCAGGTATCTGGACCCGCAGGCCTGCATTTTTCCCCAATACGAAAGGCGGAAGGTGCATTTCCCCTCGTACCTGCAGCTGGGCCCTTTTGTTTGCTCTTAGCCATCTCTCCAAAGTTGCCAAGTACTTTTAAAATCAGCATTGGATTTGCATTCCAGATAGATAGCAGATGCATTTTTAAAATATGACTATGGTAAATCAGAGGGTGTTGAGCAACCGTATCGCTCAGGTACGGACAATTTTACCCTGTTCCTGTGTAAAATATTCCTTCCTCATTCAGTATTTGCACAGACTTTCCCCCCGCCCCTATTCTCTCCTTCTCAGCTGTCTAAGCGAGTTCCTGCTATTTTATTTCCTTTTTCTCACTTGTGCCTTCACTCCTTCCCTCGGGTCCACTTTGGATTTCTTCCTAAATAACATTTTTTTTTGCGGGGGGATGGTATTTTCACAGTGGATTTCACATCATTGCATTGCTTTGATCTCAAGCTGATTTCCTCATGCGTGCTCGGCCACCCACCGGTCCCATTCAGCATAACTGAAAAGAAATGTCTCTACGTCCCAGCCAGCCCCACTCACCCCTCGCGCTGCTGCAGGCAGGGGCCAAAGCCAGCTCCTCCGGCACCGGTGCCAGCCTTGGCTCTGCCCGCTCCAGCCGGGAGCGATCCATGCCACCAGCTGCAGCGCTGGGCAGCTTCCAAGATCTGAGGCTCAAGTGCTCGGGGGGCGAAGGGACCAGCCTGCGCAGGGAGGACGGGCTCCCGGAGCATCACTGCAGGGAGGGAGGCACCAGAGCTGTCCTTGTCCCCAGGCTGGCTGGCTGGGGACTTTTAGCCAAGCCCTTTTCTGATGGGGAGAGGGAGGGATAAAAGCATTTAGGCCTTAATGAAACTTTTTCTTTTTTAAATGTCCATTTTCATCTAAAAGCCCCACTCTAGATCTCCTTTATTTAAAGCACAAGCAGATTTCCTCTCCCTACCCCTTTCCAATGCAGAGTTCAGCCTCCAAAGAGGGATGCTGATAGAAGTCCATGCCTTTTCTGGAAAGGACTAAGGAAGCTGTGCCCCTTCCATGGCTTTCCTTTGGTGTACACGATGGACATACAAGAGATGTACCATCCTCACCTCCAGCACAGAGGGGCATGAAGAGGTACAATTTTTGCCCCTGTTGCCTCTTCCCCARCACTGGTGGCTGGAGATACTGCTAGCTGAGCTTTAAAACCATGCCCAAACCTCTCTCTTACTTGGAAATGTGCTCAGTGCAAAGGCAACACCAGTGTGTGAGCATAGAGAGAACTTYTGGAGGACAGGAGACGAAACGAGGAGCCCTGGGGTGTCCCCTTACCTCCACCCAAGGAAGACCCCATGCTTGCTCATATGGGTTGCTGTGACCGGTGAGCAAAGCCCACCCGAGGTTGCACCGGGAAGGCTGCGGACGCGTGACGCCTGCCACCGTCCCCGCCAGTGGCACGAGGAGTCTGCGGGCAGCGAGTGCTCTGAAACATCTTTGGGGGGACTTGAAAGGTGATGGGGGGGCTGATAGTTTGCACTGCATTTGCATTCTGGGGTTTGCATCCTTTGCTGCTTACCTGAAGAAAGGATAGATGTATTTTTTCCTCCCTTAGCTTTTCGTTTAGAAAGATTTTGTTCTGCTTTTCCCTAAAGCATTGGAGACTGACAGTAGCTAAAGACCAGTGGCTGGGCAGTGCGTTTGTGCTCCTGATGGTATTAAAGATCTCTCCTGAGCCTCCTTGGTGTCCTGCTCAGGGGGCTTACAGGCAGTTTTGGCAGCTGGTGGCACTTTTTTTCCAAAACTGGGCTGTCTGGGCAGCATTTTGCCTTCCTGACCAGGGTATGCTGTGGACTGGGCTATTTCTTGGCCCCAGCTGTGACAGTCAAGGCACTGCCAGCAGTCTCTGACTCTTGTCTTTTAGGTGGGCTTTTAGCATTTTAGCTACTTTCTTTATGATCTTTCCTAGATCAACTGTTTGCTGGAAGTTGTTGGAGATAGCGGAGGTGGTGGATGCTTCGTGGGTCCTGGACCAAGTGCCTGTTAGCTGGCTGTTTGCCCCTGGCTAGAAACGGGGTCTGGTAACAGGGTGCTCCCTGCAGTCCTGGGTACCCAGCATTTAAAATAGGGCTGTCTCCCTTGCAGACGTAGCTGCCTCTTAGGAGTCAGGAAGGCGACTGCAAGAGACCATAAATCCCCCTTCTCCCTGCAAGCTCAGAACCTGGAGGTTTAATACCCTGCATTAAAAAAATACCTTTTTTTTTTTTTTTTCATATTCTGCCAACCCCTGGTTGTAAGGGCAGAGGATGATGAGGCAGTGGAGGCTGAAGTGTTTCAGGAAGGCTAACAGATAGTAGCGATAGGCACCGGTACCAAGCCTAGTTTAAGTTTAGTGAAACAGCTTGGCTGGGACCAAAAGACCCCATAAAACACAAATGAAAGATTCCCATCAGCTTCAATGGGGTTTTGGCTTTGGCTCGACGTGGAAGGGCTCTGACTGACTCCAGCGGGGTCTGGATGGGGCCCAGGAGAGCCTTCCTCTTCCAAGTGCCCTCCTCTTCCAAGTGCCYGCCTCTCCGCCTGCCTGGCACAGCCGTGCCTCGCCGAGCTCTCCTGCCCCGGGACAGGCGCTGGGGTTTGTGTGTGGAAGAGCTGCCTACACCGGGGAAGATGCAACTTGCCCAGCCTGTGGAAGAGGAGGAAAGGGCATCTGTGTATGTGGAGCGTTTCACACATACTCAAAGTTAAATCTTTAAAAAAAAAAATTTTTTCTTTAAACACCCCGGTCCCAGCACCCTCATGGTTAGAATTGAGGCCAGCTTGAGGCTGACTCCTGCCTCTGTAAGAAGGACTCAGACTGGAGAATATGGACATTTCACAGATGGGGTTAAGCACAGATAACTTACTCCTGTGCCCATCCTCGCCGGTCCCCTCAGGAGACACATTTGTCTCCTGAATCGAGCATTTCCCAGTATGTAACTTATTTCAGTGCTGTTCCAAAGGCTGCTGGAATGCAAGAGACTTCCAGAGTATTTTAATAAATATAAAAATTTAAAACAAGTGCAGACGTGCTGGTTCCTGCCAACTCTCCGTCCTTTCCCATTCAGGGTGTGTGTTGTATTACTTTTTTTCTTAAAGTACCAGCTGAAGAGCGAGCGAGGCAGGCTATAACAATGCAGGGGAAAAAAAACATCACTGCCCTGCTCCTAATTTCTCCCCAACCTCTCTGAATAGCTCGTCCCATGCTGCTCTGTCCCGCTCCGAGCAACTGGCCAAGTTTTCCCACAGGAAGCGCCTTCAGGATTAGAAAGCTGAGATTTTTATATGGAGTGTGTTTGTTTCTCTGATCACCCAGGAATATAATGGCCGAGTCAATCACTTGTCAGAGAGGGCTCATTACAGCCGGCGGAGACAAGGAGYCGGGCGGCGGAGGGCAGGCTGTACGCAGCGGGGTGCATGGCACGGGCAGCTCATTCTTTCTTTGCCTCCGCGCTGCTCCATTCTCTTGCCTAATGCCGGTGGAGGATGGGTCACGGCGGCTGGCAGGGTGCCTCCAGCCGAGCCCCTGCAGCGCAGGGGGAGCCCCAGGCGGCAGCGCCTGCGGGGTGGAAGATGCTCGGCCGCACACCCATCGCTTCTGTTGCTGGCGCTGCGGTGGCCAGGTCCCAGTGGCTGCTCCGAGGACACGTGCCACCCGGGGTGACCGCGGGCAGGGCTGGGGAGACCATCCCACAACTCTCCTGCCGCAGATCTGCTCCTCCCCGCTCCCTCCTTGCTTCCCGACCTGCCACGAAGCTTAGCGCTTTGCCTAGCCCCTGAAATCGCTGTGAAATGAGGGCAATGCTAATTAGTGCAATTAGTCCTTTGCCCTTTCCCTGATGGAAAACGAAGGCAGCGGTCATCCAGCTGAAGCCAGGCGTAGCTCTGCCTGGCGCTGCCAGGGTGTGCACAGCGGAGACGTGCTGGCACCTCCCCGTGCCTGTCGAGCTGACCTGAGGTTAAGCAAGAGCAGGTCTCTCAACCCATTTTGCAAAGATAAATTTGTTGCCTGTGTCCCTCCCGGCTGTGGGATTATGGGTTTCTTGTCTTGCTGGTGTCCCGCCAGCTCCAGGACGATCTGTGGGCTCTCTTGCCTGGAAACGGGACAAGGCAGCAGGAACATCGCCGAGCCAGAAGCTAATCCAGCTCCACGCGACCAGAAACTTATGCTCCGTAGCCGCAGAAATTAGCTTCCCTCCCCCATTTCAAAGTTAATCCTGTCCAGAGCTGGTTCAGCGCAGTCTTGCCTCCCTGGTATCTATAGGCATGGAAACTCAGCCATTTTGACATTTCTGGCTGTGAATCCTGCCCTTAGCAAACACACTTGATGCTGATACAAGGTCTCTTGGCTGCCTGTGCTCGTACCCATCTGTCGCGGTGGCACTGTGCCCGTGAGCAAGATGCTCTGCTATATTTGCTGCAGCATAGGTGCCAAGCGGACCAGATGTTTTCAGCAAGAAAGTGAAATGGGGAGGTAGGGTCCTTTTTTAAAACTCCTGGCTCTCTCGGCAGCGCTGTGGGGCAGAGGCGTGTGGAGGCACCTCGCCTGCCCCCGCCGCCCCCGGCCAGCGCACCCCCAACTCCCCGAGTGCATTTGCTAAGCCAGCCCCATGCCTGCTGCCTGCGGAGGGACAGTCACCCGCTGCTCGCAGCAAACTGCCTTCGTCTGCCTGCAGTGACCGGAGGCAGGAGGTCCCCATCCTCTGCCAGCCTGCCCTCAGGGATAGCCAGGAGGGATGGCTGATGCTGGTGCTGGTGCGGATACCGGTGCTGGTGTGGGTACTGGTACTGGTACAGATACCAGTGCCAGGCTCTGGCAAAGCCGAGGTGAGTGCATGATGATGCTCGCGGCTGGGTTTTGCATTTCAGCACCTCTCCGCAGCCTGTGAGCCAGCGCTTGCGCAGACCTCAGACAAGTCCCAGGAGAGACAGTAAATAAGATGTTATTTTCCTCCCCGGCTAAGCGGTAATTTTCTGCCAGCCCGCACGAGTGGGGAATTGCAGTGCCTAATCGCAGCCCCTTATCCCCTTGGCAGTGCCGCTCGGCCCCAGGAGGGCAAGGCAGCGTGGGCAGCAGGGCAGGAGCAGGCAGGGCAGAGCCCTGGTTAAGGCCAGGAGCGCATGAACCAGAGAGACGGCTACAAACTGCCGAGCGGGGAAAGGAGGTTGCTCTGCATCTGAAGGCTCCTCTAGCAGATGGGCTGCACCGAGCTGTGCCTTTTGGGGAAAAACACTGCCCATCACCGGCTGGGTGGGTGCAGACGGGCAAGGCAGGGTGAGCCCCGGTCCCCCAGGACCAGGGGGGCACGGCGCAGCCTTGTGCCCCATCGCCTCCAGCGCGGGCAGCAGCCTCGCCGAAGCTGGGGGAGAAATGAGTGGGAGCGCCTGGTTGTTCTGAGGAACTTGAAGTTTTTCAAGCAAGGGGGAAAAAAAAAAGCATCAGTAGCAGTTGTGAGTGTTTCAGGAAACAACTCGTTGGTATCTGTTCTTGCCAGCAAGAGAAAAATCCACCCTATAGGATTACAGCCTGCTTAAATCCAGGAATAAAGGATGTTTGAAGTTCCTCTTTATTAACAAAACCCCTGGAGTTTTTTTCTTGATATCGTTGTCAGGGAATTGTTGAGGTTGGAGATATCCACCCTGTACGTACGCTGGCTCCCCTATCGGATGGGGGAGCTGAAAGAAATGTGCATGCTGGAGTTTTTTCCTAGTGCTGAGACCGTCGAATAAGACAAATCCCAGGTAAGTTGAAGAGCGGCCATCTATAACAATGCCACTCTGCCTAAGAAGAAATGTGATTCTTCAGGGTTACTTACTGACAACATAGGAAAATTGCATTTAAAACATGAAGCGAGCAAAAAGTTTGAGTAATTCTTGCAAAAATCTGGTGGTTTTATATTTATTATTCTGATTGACTTAAAAACTAAACTGCATCTGTGTTATTCTAATTAAGCAGCTCAGTGCTTCTGTGGTGTCGTAGTGAGCATCTTGTCATGAAGTCGAACTCTGGAAAATAGTTTGAAGGCTCCTGAGACCAAAACCTGTATTTTTATTGCTGTTGGCTGATGATGTTTGTGGAAGTTGGAGCAATGACCTGATAATTTGCCAATCACCATGAAACATGCGCTGTTAAACTTCTTTTCTGGGTGTCCCATGTGAAATCTCTGCTGCTTTAGACGCTTTGTGAAATACAACTGAGCTTTTTAAATTTATGGGGAGTTGTGATAGACCTGGGAAGCTGATGCTGCTGGCTTTCAAACAGATGCAACTGTCTTTGTTCAGTGCAGAAAATTGAACTTCTTGCTTTTTATATTAGCTAGTGCCTTGACTTACRAGGACTAAGCCAATTTGCTGAGCCAACTTCAGAGCTTGCAGCATTTGTTTGTTTTTAAGTAGAACTGGCCAGAAAACAAAGATCTTGTAATACTACTGTAGTGAGGCCTTGGGTTTCCTTACCTTTAATTATGAGACCTTGGGAAACTTTTTTTTTTGAATTAAAAACTGTTGAGAGACAGAAATTCATCCACTTGGGACAACAAACGCCTAGGGAAGACCCACTGCCTGCCACCACCACTGGAGATCCTCATCAGAAAGCCTGTTCATTGAAGCTGATGTGGTCCCCCCAAAATAAGCTGGTTTCAATAGATAAAAATGTCATCAGTGCTCATGACATTTTCTTTTTTTCGTTTCAAATCCAGTCCATGGGAGGGATCAGAAAGGTTTCTGACCTGCCCAAAGCAGAGAAGGACAAGCCCCTGTGAAGCCCATTCCCGGTGCCGGGAGGCTGGAGGGAGGCTAAGGGTGAGAAAGAGACTCCTCTTGGCAAAATTACTAATAAGCAGGTAGGGCTATTTAAGCCTCGAGGTGTATTTAATGAGATTAAAGTTCCCCAGTTGCTCTCTCTTGCTCTCTTCCCATCCTAATTAACTTCCACTTGAACTCCCCTCCCAAGCTGCCGACCTTGCCGGAGGCGCTGGGGACGCCCGTGGGAGCTCTGCTGGGGTGGAGAGGTGGCTGCGCCCCTGCAGCACCCGCCGGTGACAGTGTGGGACCGTGGGGTGTCTGCAGGCAGGTCACCCGGTGCGGTGTGGCCCCTTTCTCCCAGCGGGACCCCGCGGTGCCCCAGGGACATGGAGCACCCAGCCTGGGAGGGGAGCAGGGCTTTGGGCACAGCCACAGCCCCGGGATGAGGCATGGAGGCACTTCAGCACTGAAGTACCTGCCCTCTTGCCTGGGGCTAGTTCCGTCAGAAGTCAGTATTTTGGAGCAGAGGGAATAATTTGGTTTTATTTCTTCTCCCAACCACTTGGTCTCCAGTTCCTCCCCTCCTCGCTCCTCCATTAAGATGCCGCGATGAAGCTGCTGACCTGTTTCTGGGACCTTTCCCAGGTCTTCCAGCATAGCTAGGGGAAGATCTCTGTCAGCAGAGAAGCTCTTCATGTTTCCACCCCACGTGGTGCGGATGACCGGGGAGGTGGGCACAGGGAGCCCCAGCGGTGTGGGGAGATTCACCCCGCAGGGCCATGCCAGGGCTGGGGGAGCAGCCATCTCCCCACCTGACGCCAACATGGGCAGCGCCGGCAGCCCTGGACCAGAGGAGAAAGGAGCAGCGTCCTCTTGTTGGAGGGGATTTGCTTCATGTGGCAAATGAAAGAGAGGGGGCAATGAAAGAGAAATCAAACACCCATCCCTCCTGCAGAGGAGCGGGCAGGGTGCTCCTGGGCTCTTCCCACCTCCCTTCTGCCAAGGGCTGCTCTCAGATGAGACTTTCCAACCCGCTCTTCCCTGCTTCCCTCCCGGCTGCCCTAGGCAGGGGAGAGCTTGCTGTAGTCCCCTGCCAAGCCGCCTGCCCTCTCCCCAACAGACCCATCGCTGCAGCACCCGGGCAGCACTGGGCTGGGGCTCCCTCTGCCCATCAGACCCGCGGGGTCTCCCCGGCAAGTCGGTCCCTAAACCCTTTAGGAAAGCTGGGCTCTGCGCAGCACCCGGCACCGTGAGGCCATGGCTCAGGATTGAGCCCCCGGCACATTAAATCATTGGGAGCGGTTGGAAAAACCCTAACGCAACCGCTGCAGCTGCCTGCCAGGTACCCTGCCCGGCGCCCTGGCTGCCCGCCCGGCAGTGCAGGCTCGGCAGCGCTGGGACCGTGGGGTCTCTGCCGGCAGACGGGCTGCGCTGGCACAGCAGGGCCCTGCCATCGCTCGCTCCAGACCTGAAGGCACCCGGGTGTCGCAGAGCTCCCCCATGAGCAATCGCTCTCCTTGGGCATCCCTGCGCCCAGAGATGCTCTCCCTGCGGCCGGGCTGCCCCCAGCGCCGCTGGAGGAGAAGCTGACATTGAAGGGTATTTTTAACATCACCTTGGTAAAACGTAAAGGCTAAAAATCTCTTGGCAGACAGAGAGCTATTCTTCTCTTTCTGATGAAGAAACTATTTCCTTGTACATCTGGTTCATATTTTTCTTTAGGTTTCTGCCAGAAACAATTCTGAAAACAAAACGCAGAGCCGAGCAGAGCGAATGTATACATTCCTGAAGGATTCCTTCACCGCTCCTCTCCGACCCAAACCTACCAGTCCTCCTTACAAACCTTCTTTTTTTTTTTTCTTTTTCATTTTTCATTTCTTTTTAATTAGTTTTCTTTGTGAAATGTGAAAACATATGGCCTGATGAGCTCTGGAACACTGCTGCCTGCATCGTATAAAATGATCTGCATTTAGAAAATAATTACAGCGAACAGGACAAGAAAAATACTCCATCGCAGAAAATGTTTTTTTTTTTTTTCCCTAATTGTTTAAGCCTATTATCTCTCCAGTCAGATTTGTCTGGAAAGCTTTATTAATGACTGCGTGACATGAGCCTTGCGCTGGGGCCTTGCAGCTGAGAGATGTTGCGTTTTTCTTTGAAATCCACGGTTCGGACTAGAAAAGGGGAAGCGGCAGGGAGCAGCGTTTGAGGCCGCGTTCGGCTGCACGCATCCTGCTTCGGTCTGCTGCCACTGAACGTATGTGGGCAAATGGCCAGGGTGGCTTTGCTTTTGTAAAGCTCGGTGGGTAGGGCTGTGAAAAAAAAGAAAAAAGAAAAAAAAAAAAAGAAAAAAAAAACAAGGAGGAACAATATCCCAGTCCTGGTCTACCTAAGCCCCAGTAATTGGGAGGGAGGGGAGGGGATGGGAAGGTCATGGGTGGGTGCACCCGAAGGCTGCCTGTACCACCTGTGAGATGGATGGCACCCACAGTGTTGTCATAGCACCAAACTCCTGCTCCCATATCTGCTGCTGAGGAAGCGTGGCAGCTGAAAGCCATTGGCTTTACCTAATTGGGAACAGAGACAATACGTTAAGAAGGAAATGTGTAGCCCCAAATTATTTATGTTCCTAGTGGGAGTATGCAGTTGCTGCTTGACAGTCAGCCTCTACTCCCTCACCAAGGTATCCAAGTGATGCCTGAGCTGGAAGACTATGCATTTTGCAGGCAATGCTATGGAAATGTTTGCAAACGTTTTATTGAGAAAGGTTTGTGTTGTTGCTGTTTTATCCTTTATGCAGAGAAAAAAATCAGGGTTGGGAGTAGGACCCCCTTTACCTCCTCCACAAATATCTTCAGGCTTTTCATTTCTAGCTTACTGAGGTTGTGGTTTCAGGTGAGGCTAGAAGAGGGTGAGTGGTGGTGGCTGGGAGATGACCTGCCAACAACTCGGTATGTCTTGACTTGCTTTTTAACCTGATTAATATAGATGTTTCTTCCAATGCCTGTGCAAGTGCAGGGAGTCCCGTTTGCAGCAGAAATGGGGTGGCTCTGGCTCTGAAGAGGAGGACACCTCCGCTCGGATGCTGCATAAGCTGCCGTGCAGGGCTGCGGGAGGAGGGATGTGGTTCCTGGCAGGGTTATGAACCAGAGCCTGCTGCCATCCCTGCAGAGAGTTGCTTGCTTTCCCTCCAATAATTGCTGCTTGCTTGGAAATGCTCCTGCTAAAAGACCAAAATGACTGATTACAAAAATTGGAAAGGATTAAAATCTCTAAAACAATGCAAAGGAAAGAAAATAGATGAGCTAGCGAGGGAATGGGCTTATCACTTCTTGAGCAAACAAACAAGTGAAAGCTAATTTTCCGAGCCAGCAAATGAATGATTAATGAACCAACCCATGATTAACCCTTCATCACAAGCTCACCTACTCCGGGTAACTGTTTTGCATGGCTATTGCTCTGTTTCGCATTGGAATAAAGACACAGTTTGATGGTCATAAATCTGCTGCTCAGGTTGTATTTCAAAGGGCTCTGACGTAGCAGGTATATCTGGGGAAGGAAGAAAACATGGTTTAAAGATATTCCAGATGTACAGTATTTGGGATGTGGTGTTGTTTTAAGAGCCACCCGTTTGTGTATCTCTCCCAGCATGGCAATAAACTAGCCTCCTTGACATAGGCACAACATATTTTAAAATATGAACTTGTCTTTTTACTGCATTTTGTTAAATGATTAATTTGCCTTATATTAACTTAAAATGAGCTCATTAAAAGATTTCTTTTTTCTTTGAAAGCACTGCTCATTATACTATCATTTTAAGTAATTAAATCAGAATAAATGGCTCTGTAAAGCTATTTTAATGTAACATCTAATTATATCTGACCTAGATGCTGAACTATAATCATTAACTACATGAACTGTGTAATGTTCTGCAGACTCTTTAATAATTCATACAGGCTGAATTCAGCTGTGTGGAGTTGTAAGCTGAAGCTGTTAGATGCCATGCACCTGTAGTGGGTGTGGGACAGCTGATGGGAGTTTGCTTGTTGGGCTGTTTCCAGCCTTGCCTTGGTTCCGGAGGGTTTTCCTTGCAGAGCTGTGCCGGCTGCAGGCTCAGTTTGACCTGGCTGGGGTCGCTTCTCCTTTATTGTGTTTGTGTGGATCGAGCATGTGTGTTTCGGCACGTGTGTGGTTTGAGGTTTTCTTCTGTAGGACGCTCTAGTCAAGGTAACATATTTATACCACGTTTATTTAAACTGTGTTAGACTGTAACTTAGATGTTTTCACATGAGTGGCCAGGCTCAGTTACAAGAAGCTTTGGCTTTTGCTGTGTTAAATTGTACGGTTGCCGTTTGCCTTCTACGGAGGCTCAGTCTGTGCTTTCATTTTAAACAAATTTTTCTGATCTATTTGCATCTAGCTTCCAGACTCATGTTCCCTGAAAGACTGGCTCAAGTTAGATTTACTTCTGAAAATAAGTTTGTCTGGGGAAGGAAAAATTGGCTTGCAGGAGTTTTAACCTTTCTCTAACTCAAATGAAAAAGAGAGGGGCTGGATGCTGCCATTGCAATAGATGGTCCATCCATCTTCCCTGCAACACTGATGGGCTCGATGCCTTGTGGCAAGGGAACAGAAGTACCATGTTGTAGCATATCCAAAAATTGCTGGTGCCACCTATTGGTGGAAAGCTGCAGATTATAACGTGATTAATGTGTATTATTATGCCCTCTGCATATCATTCCCCAGCTGACAGGTAGGTCGAACCAGTTTTACTGTTAGTTTTAATATCAGTTACCGTTGGCAAACATGGTTTGCATTCCTCGTGTATCTTGGGTGTGATTTGCAAACAAGCGGGTTTGCTGCGGGCAGGCAGCTGCCAGCGGACACGTGTAGCCCCGGGGAAGTGTGTGCAGAGAGGGCAGCTATGCAGACCTGCTCCCCGAGAGCAGGGGAGGGCAGACCTGAAAGCCAGGCTTGTGTAAATGGTGCTACTGGATGTGTCAATAAACCCACTCGGCTTAGGATAAATGTTGGGTATTCCTATAGCATTGACCACAGCCGCAAATCAGGATGTGGAGGGAGAGGTGGTGTGGCGTGTAACTTCTGGGTGGTGATGCAGTGCTGCTTTGGGGGCCTCCTTGTTCCAGCTGGAGCCCCACACGCTGAACACAGAGATGGATAACTTCACCAAGCAAAGGAGACATGGGTACGGATGCAAAGGCTTTGCTGCGTAGCCTTTGCTACATGGATTTTTCCAGCCTCRGGAGATTTTCCAGCCTTGCAAGGGAGGTGAGGGAGAGCTGAATCCCTGCCTAGCGCCCTGCTTCCTGCTGCCTTGTTGCAGGAGACCTTTAGCCAAGCCCTGATAGGCAACAAAAAGCGCCGCTGGCCTCCTGCCTGGTATGCTTAAGCAGTTTTATAGCTGTCATATAGAACAGCCCTATATTAGCATCAGGTTTAATACTCCCGGGAAACATCCAGCCACAGTACTGACATCATGGACTAAAGGCTCCAAAAGTTTGCTTGCTTAAATGGTTATTTGTAATAGAGTCTTTTAATAAAATCTCATTAAAGGAGAGCTCCTGCCCAAGCCTGGTTCCTGAGATTGCTGGAACGGAGCACCAAAGACCAGCTTCGCGAGCTGCTTCGGGGGCAGGGGGGGAGTAAAAGGGCCCCTGCAAGGACCTGGTTAGGGCTGGAGAGAAATGCCTGGCACTTGTCCATGCTGCTCTTGTCCAGACCCAGAGGAGTAAAAGGGCTTTGTAGAAAGCGGAGCAGAGGATGAGCAGTGTAGAGGGAAAGGGTGAGAGATGCTCCTGGCTATTGCATGGGGACCAGCCGGCCGGGAAGGACTGCTGCGAGACAAGAAGGGCTCAGTCTCCTCTCCAGTTTTCCCTCTCCACCACAAGCTCCTAAATGGCGATTACTTCAGCCCCTAAGCAAGGGGCAGAGGATTCAGGTTGCTCCTGAGTTAAGATGCTGGGAGGTTGGTGCTCCCAGGGCTTTCTTTACATTTTCTGTTGCAGTTTGGCTGAACCTTTTTTTTTTTTTTTCCACTGTATGCTTGAAGAATAATCTGAATTCCAGGGAAGACTTTTCTAAATGCTTGTCTCCTCTGTAATTTTTCTGTCATGCCATAGAGAGGAGCTGCTTGAAAGACTTCCGCAAAGAAATTATTCTCTACTTCAATCCTAGGGGTTTTTTTGTTGTTGGTTTTTTGGGTTTTGGTTTTTTTTTTTTTTTAAAATACCTAAAAAATTACTCTTTGATGTGAAAATTATATGCATTTAGAGATATGCTAATATGAAAATGATTGGCGAAACGTTGAACATGGAGAACAGCTCACTTCCAGGCACTCTCCTTTACCACCTGCATCTCCGACAGCCTCAGTCCTATCCTTCCATACACAGCTCTCCATCTAGAGCCATGTTATTTATGTTGTAAAAGCTACTCCTCTTTTAAATAGGTTCAAAAGCAGATCCTTTGTGTTTGTATTGGGGTGGGTTTTTTTCCTTCTTTTCCAAGTGAAGGATTTTATGCCTGTTCTGTGGTTTTGTCAGAAAGATGGTGGTGAGGTTCCTGCTCAGGAGATGCTTAAGGACTAATAGTGCTTTCCTGGAGTGGACTTGAGCTGTGCACCCATCCCAAAGCCATCATTGATTGTGGCAGAGCTAAAGCTTCTCAGCAGATTGTCCTGATCCTTAGTGCTAGAAGTGGTCCCCAGCCCCCCTGCTTTAGGTTTTGCAGATTAAAAACTTGCTGCTGACTGAATGAAAACTGCCTGCGCTGGCCACTGGTTTTGAGGGGATACAGCATGTTCTCGTGTCTGTYTGCTTTCAGAGATGTTTTGCCTGTAGTTCTTTACATATGCGGAATGAGATAAGCCGGGGAAAAAAGGATGGTTGTAGAGTARAAGCCAGGATTGTATCTTCATGTTTTCTTTCCTTGCTGGCTTCAAAAGCAGATGGAGTCAACAAAGGCAGAGCTGGTATCATCACAGCTAAGGATGATTTTGTTTATAGTGGATGCCCTGCTGCATGCCCGGTGTGCCGGCGGAGATAGGAAGAGCTCTTACAGAAAGCCTGAAAAGCAAGAGATGTGTTTTGTCTATGAAGCAGGATGATGGCTACCAAGTGCTAAGGTTTAATGTGCCTCTGCTGTAATACTCTGCTCCTTTAGTGTCCTGACTGCTTGTGGTTAGTTCCTTGCGACTGCGGTCCTGGTGGCATTGCCGGCTGATGTCAGGGCGGCAGCTCCTCGYGCAGTGGGGTGATGCTCGGTGCCATTAACACAGAAATTAGAGCAACTGCAGTTTCTGTTTATAGACCAACATGGTAGTAAATTTAAAACTTCCAGTGAGCAGCTTCTGCCTGTGTTCACAGTCTGAAACGGGCAGGGAAGGCATCCTTCCAGCGATTAGCTCTAATTCCCTCACTGGGGAATAGCCTGACTTTATTAGTGGTTTTCCAGGTGGCATTCTTGGTAGATAATATGGCTTCGAGCTGTTAGCATAAGGCAGAGGCTGCTGTCGCAGCCTTAGCTCGTGTCGCCGTCCCTAGGTGTGCTTTCCCGGTGTGCCCCTTTCCTGGCTCACCCCGTGGGGAGCCCTCCCGCACCCCGGTGTTTTCCCAAGATGTCCTTCCCGCGTGTGGGTGGTGACCAGCAGCCTCCAGCACATCCCAATTTCCTGGAAATCCTTGTCCTTGTGTTGTCTTTCCCCTGCTGTTGGGGTCTGGGAGAAGGGGGAAACGCTCTTCTTGTGTCTTCCTTTTCCTGCTTGTTTCTCCAAATGGCCATCTGTTGAACCACAGGTAGTCATGCTGGGGAAAAACCCCTCAAAACCAGCCTGATATATTGAGTTTCCAATTGTTTTACAGGGCTGCTCCCAGTCCATTGGTTGCCTTAATCAATTAAAACAGCTTTGATTTCAAGGATCCCCAGAGTTTACACCCAAATTCCACCAAAACTTGCAAATCCCACATCGTATCTGTTGCTTTTACTCATGCATTATCTGGTTCCAGATTTTTTCTAATTGAGAGAGGCATTAAAAATATCCATAAAATTTAAAATATACATTACAAGAGGTGTAGTACATATGGCACCTAAAAAAGTCTGAACATAAGACATAGGTGTGCACATGCACCCATCACACCTGTTCAAAGGAAAGCCACTACCGAGCGCTGTAGGATTGGTGACCGATGCTTGGAGTTACGTTACACATTCATCCGAGTCCAGCAAAAACTGAAATCCAGTATTTTGGGGTGGAGACACTCTTCATGCCTGGTTTCCATTGGAAACTTGCTCCACGCTCGTTTTGTTTCTGGCAGAGGCACAGTGGGCTCTCTGTTTGCTCGGGCCCTGGTCCTGTGGTACGGTTCAGATCCCTAGCCTGCAGCTTGGGTTTTGGTTTGCCTCAGTGTTAAACAGATCATTTAATCTAAAACTTGCATGCAACTTTGAGGGCTTGGGTATAGGCAAAAATTTTCTGCTTTTGGTCCTAAATTCAAATCCCTTGGAGGCACACGGGCAACATTTTAACCTTGCCAATGGGCAGAGGCAGACAAGCAGGTGAAATTTCCCCACTAGCAATGCCAGCTTTGAATGGGCTGGGCTTATTTGGGGGGTAAATAACATCCTAGTGTAAGGCACTGGAGAAACAAGCCCTATCTATGAAGCCTTATATTAAATAAATCAGTTGTAACAAGCTCTGACTTTCCCATAAATGTGCCAAACTACAAAGCATGCTTGCATAGGGTTGCATGAGTGCTTTTGAAAGTTTAGTGTTAGCTGTCGCGTGTAAGCAGTTTTGATCCCAGGATGCTTGGGTTTCACCTGGGAATGGAGACATTCTGGCTTTAGGGAGGCTGTTAGAGGAAAGATATTTTAAATGTCAAAGATGTGTGTGTTGTGAGTGTATTTAAAACTGTAGGTACTTGGAGCCTGGTACCTGTGCAGCAATGAATCAAAATAACTAAATGCAAATGTCCAGAAGAACAAAAGGAACATTAAATAGATAGTACCCTCATCACTGGGAAACAGCAAAGTTTCAGAGTCCATAAATAAAACCTCCTAATCTAATAAATGTTCTGGAGATAACTGGAAAAAATACTGAAATGGTCACTTGGTTGTAATGGAGCATATTTCACTTTTGCCTAGCAAAAGGACTTGAAGCCTCTGCAGTTGAGTTGATTCATAGCCATTTGTAATGTCCCGGTTATCCCCAGTCGCAGCAGGTTTCATGCAGCAAGTACTACAGTATGTCAATGTCTAGTTAATATTTTAAGGAGAACAGAGAACAACCAGATTGTAGTTTGCTGATGTTTTTTCTTTTTTGTTTTTCTTTCTTGTTTTTTAGGAAGCAGGCTAGCGATAAGAGTAGAAGCCTGGACAGAAATGACTGCTTGATGTGCTAATTGCCTGAGAAGATGCAACTTCCTTTGGACTCACCAGGAAGAGAAGAACCGGGGAGGTGAGTCACGGCCCGGCAGCGCGGGCGGTGAATGGATGGTCTGAACGTGTGCCAGGACGGAGCAAACAATATGAGCTCCTGTGGGGCTCCAACTAAAATGCTGGGCCAAACTGGTGTAAACTGCCTGTGGTTTTGCTGCTAGGTAAGGTTCTGATCTGAGCAGAAAAATAGGAAAGGTTTGGTTTGAGCATCCCTTTTATGTTGGGAGTTTCTTCTCGTCTTGCTACTTGTAACCAACACAACCTGCGTTACTGCATTTCACARAACCCTGAGAATCCTTGCAGTGTTCTGGGACAGACGATAACAGCCCGTTTCCACCCAGATTGTGCTGAGAGGGTCAGGTGCACCCTGCTCCCTTCGCAGTTTCCCCCTTGCTCAGCACCCTTTCTGCTCGCAGGTGGCCACGTCCGATGCCAGTGTCAGCCTGGCTGAGGTGCACAGCTCTATCGGTGAGAAACACGGATGCTGCTCGTGTGCTTTTTCACCCGAAATCTGCCAGAAGCCCTGTGGGCTGGATGCTGGTGGGGAGGAAGGATGTGTGGGGTGTTTTGTTTTGTTTGGGTTCTTTTTATGCTGAGCTGAAGGAAAGAAGGCTAAATTCAGTGTATGGTCTGTGCCGTCATCCATGAGGATATCCTCTCAGGAATCTATATCTATTTTGGCCCTAGTGTTTATCCATGGAAGGATGGTTCCCGGTGTCTCTTTAGCAGGATGTGTTTCAGTTGTATGAAGAGCAGCGTGCAGTGCACATCTAGTGCCTTCACCCGTTAGTGAACGTGCCGTTGGTGTGCTATAAGGGCTGTACCTCCTGCTGCTGCCTCTGTGCTCCTTTCCGGACACAACTCACCTAACAACGTGCTTGGCTGCGTGATTAGAGGGGGGGAAAATCAGCAGCAAGGGGTGTATGGTGCGTAGCAGGAACAAGAACGCGTTGTGTCCCCCCTTGCAGGGGAAAGGAGCCCTTTGGGGACAGAGGGAGGTGGCTGACAGGGGACTTGCTTGGCAGAGCTCTCCAGCTTGACGGGGACCTACACTGGTCTGGGCTCTGCTGCTTCGCTGTGCATACTGCTGGGTTTCAAAGCAGTCTGTGTTTAACGTTCATGCTGTGCTCTCAAGTTAGCTGTGTCTGAACTGAAGATACTCCTTAGAAGTCTGTATTAAGCAACATTAAAAGCTGAAATAGGCTGCTCAGGCRTGTACTTTGATAGATTTTTCTGACCATGCATAGCATAACATACAGCAGGAAAAAAAGTCCCAGCCTTGGCTGACTTTTTTCCCCCTTCACTCTGAGCGTGTTTTGTGCCACGAGCGATAGGGACGGTGTGGCTGAGGCGAGCTCGTGCAGACGCTGACCTGCAGCCACTCTATGTGAATGCAAAAACTTCCATTAACCCCTCCTGATTGCCTTGCATCAACAGAAGATACATGGCTCATGCCATCCCTTATGCCTGGCAGATCTAAACGGGGAACTTGGAGAAAGGGTATGGTTGGATAATAAATTACAGGCTAGAGAGGTAAAGGTACAGATCCTTTTATTCGTTGTAGCTAGATAATGTTGATTATCTTATTTGTAGTTATTTTGAACTTATTTTGGTAGAAGTGACACAAGCTCTTTCTATGGATTCTGGTTTTCTCTAAGCAACGGTCAAGAGCATGACAACATGTACCTGTGTAAATGCAATTTAAGACTATTTTAGAATAGTATTGATGACTTAGGTGGGTTTTTAAAAATATACGGTGGAGGAAAGTCTTTTTTCCTTAAAGAACTCAAGCGCACAGACAAAATTATGTGATTTCAGAGCAGCAATGCTTTTTCAGGGCTGCTTGTTACAGTCAAATCTTGCTCAAGTATTGGTGGGGGAAGTTTGGGAGCCGGGCACCTGGAAAAGGCATTGGTGCAGAGACCAGCTGAGATAAGTGAGAAATTGTGAGGTGTTGGTTTTGGCAGGGCTATCCTATGCTCTGCAGAGCTTTTCAGAGCCTGTATTTCCATTTTATTTTGGGGGGCCTGTCACTGGGTGAATACCTTAAGCCGGAGATACTGTTTCACGTGCAGCCTGTTGTCAGGGCTACAAAGAGTTGCAGATGTATGTGTGTGAGAAATTCCCAGTAAACAACCAGAGATTTTAGGCGGAGGATTTTAGGAGCATTGCATCCCGTTATTGCACACTTGTCACCTTCTGCCGGTGCAGTTGTGCAGGTATCACCCTGTCAGCTATTGCTGGCTGGAGAGGGGGTGGTTTATGGTAAGCGGGTGACCAGCCAGCTTTATGCAYGCTCACATGGGAAGGTGGGACTGCCTTTCTGCACGGCGCCCGTCTCTGCAGCACTGGGATCAGCATCAAATGCAGATTTCATGCCTGGTTGCAGCCCCTTGTGTGCCACAGCGGTGTCCCAAGGGCCCCGGTGAGGAGAGAGGCACTGGCCGGCATCACGGCTCCCGGTCTGTGCTGTACCAGCCACCCCTCCATGCACGCAGCTGCCGGTGGGCTTGGCAATACGGGGTACCCAACCTGGGTTTGATCTTCTGCCTCCTGCCAAAGGGCCCCTTCCCCCTTCACATACCATGCTGAAGCCTGCATTTAGCTCTTTGCTTTCTCAGCCTTTCAGTGTAGAAGTGGTAACATCTGGTGAAGTACCAAAAGGGGAATAGCACTTGCAGGAGATCATCAGGAAAAAGATGAAACTCTGGGTCTACTGAGTAGGAGCCTGTAGTTAATTCCCTTATTTCAATTGGTATTTTCTGAGTAGGTGATAATCAGTGGGCCTTTACAGTTTAATTAAGGGGCTTTGTAAAGCAAATGATGTGGAGAATACGCAGCCTGGGAGAGCAGTGGGTAGGAGATGCTTGTTGGTGTCCATGTGGTTTTAATCTGGTCTAACGGTCTGTCTCGGTGGGAGTAAATGGGGGAAGGAAAGCCCACTCCTGGGGAAACAACCCGAGCCCTTTCTCCAGCTGGTTTAGGGAAGGGGAAGAGGGGGTTTGGAAGGTGAAAAGTGGGTAAGACACTACATCATCACTTAACTGGGAAAGATTCAGCTGGTACTGGAGAAGCTAACTGCAGTTGTGCTGCTCCTACCAGTACAGTGGGAAGCAAGGTTGTGTCATCTTCAAATATTAATGTGTGACCTCCAGATGATGCTTCAGAAACGTACACTGATGCTTTTCATCTTTCCTTAAAATCCATGTGAGCTTTGCCTCTACCTTCTATAGGAAAAAGATGATATTCCAAGATAGCTGATTTAAGAAATTCTCAGTAGTGGTACTACAAAATGAGAATTTTTTTTAAAGCTGTAACTATTGCAAGACTCAAACTTGGTTTTGAGGAGGCTTCTTTGGTGATGCTTATCTTTCTGCATTTGAAAAACTTAACACTGATTAATTCTGAGCTTGCTTTCCATAGTGCCTGTTACCATTTCTGCAGTCTCTCTCCAAAGAGACTTGGCCCCTCGGGTTAAGAGTCGTCCTTGGTATAATTTTAATTCTTTAAACTTCCAAAATCCCTACTAATCTTTTATCTGGTAAATGGTCTAGGTCCAGAGGTGAAATTGAGAAAAGGAGAGCCTGCATACAGGAAGATAGACCTTTGTAAGAGGAAAGCTTTATCTCCCAGGGTGGAACCACATTATCTAGCTTCAGTCTTCGGTCCACGTTTGGGACCTAGGCGAATATAGCAGCGCTAGTAATTAGTGTGTACTAGACAAGGAGGATCACTTGACACTAAGCTTTTGCATTAAGATTGCAGGAAGCGCGCCTGGACTCTCAGCATGAATGTGATCAGATCCATATGAGGACAGGGATATCAAATTCCCCATCTCCCCGCAAAAATGTTGTGATTAATCAYGCTGAGAGTTGCAATTAGACCAAATAAAAGCAGCATGTTAAAGAAGCAAAGGAGGAGGTGATGTGAGTGTTATTAATGAGCAGGAGTTTTTGGCTTTGTAGTGTTTTTCAGCAGAGCTTGCTTGAAATGTGTCAAACAAATAGAACCGAGATAAATGTAAAATCAGCTGGCTGCACATTACCCATGAGGATTTGAAATGAGTGTTGGGGAGAGGAAGAAAGATCATAATTGCCCAAAGGAGAAGGACTAAATCTATGGAGTGAAATAGTTATTAATGTAACTGTGGCTATCATTGCACAGATGCAGAAGGCAATGCCATGTGAGGTTTTTTCATGCACACCGTACTGGAGGATGGTTGGTGGGATGGGGATGGGCATTTAGGTCCTCCTTAAAGGAGATGGGTCCATCAGACTCCTTCCAAATGTTCGTCCCTGGTAGAGGGGAGGTGTGCAGGGATGTGGGAGATGAGGAGGAAGGGAACTGTCAGCCATTAGTACAGTACTATATTTGCGAAAAACATCCCAAACTTAGCTTGTCCTGTATTCATCTGCTCTTCTGAAGCTCTTCCATCAGCAGAACGATACATCGCTGATTATGATCTACTATAGCTTAACTAAGCTATTGTATAACACCTTTTCTGAGACTTACTTGAACTTTGACAGCAACACTTAATCTGACTTTCTCTGCTGCCTCTTCTGTTGGTTATAATCCTTGTATTGGGTGGGTTTTATGTTGGTTCTTTCCAGCACGTTTACKGCTATACAGCTTTCCTGATCTGTTTTTTGTGCTGCGTACTTGCAGAGATTCATGGGCTGAAGTATTAGATGCAGAGCAGGAAAGGGGGAAACAGAGCTAAAGCCATTAAAATCCTGGCATCCGAGCACTGAAGGAATTAAGTCTCTTAAAGAAATGAGAGGAAAACCTGAACTAGAACCTGTATGTGAAATCCCTGTGCTCTGGCCACTGAAAAAGAGCCGGCTGGGACTGCCATCCATGTCCTGCGGTTCAGGCTGAAGAAATTAAGAGACTGACAGTAGGGGACTATGCAAGAACTGCTCACTGTCTGCTGGCAGTTTCTGGTCTACATGTGCTTGTAGAGTTGGGTTTTGAAGGGTGCAATTAAGAATTTAAAATCTAAGCTGCTGCACAGCACACGCTGCATGACCTGATGCACCTGGTGATACCCACACCATGGTGGTTGGTGGGAGAGCCTGGCGTAGCCCCCGTGGCTATGCAGTGGTGATCTGTTAGCAAGTGGTACCTCGCCTCTTGCTTGTGCTTAGATAGCCTTAGGGTGGGGGAAGCGGAGCATTGCACACCACGGCTGGCCACCTCCTCCATGCGCTGTCCGGTGTCCCCATGCTGTAGAGCCAACGGGGGCGATGGGTCCCTGGGGTCCTCCTCCCTTGTTAAGTGCACAGCAGTGTGCAATATGACCAGGCATCTCCAGATGCTTGGACAGTCAAATGCTGCAGGTGGGTAAGCTGGAATTTGGAGGGCATGTTACTGCTGCGGGTGTGATGGTGCTGAAAACTGAAGGGACTGTTTCTGTGGGCCCAGACCCATCACCTTGTGTTGGGTTTCACAAGGCTGAAGTTCTGTCTTGGACAAAAGGTTTAGGCTTAACCTGTCTCGCTCACTGGTTGGAGTACTGCTGGCTGACAAAAGTAATCGCTTCTGACTGGGCACTTGCAGAGGAGCAAACCCGCTCTGGTATTTGAGGACGAGCTGTGCTGCTGCCCTGCCCCGACTGCCTCGGCGTTGTTCAGGGCTGGCTCTCAGGGAAACGCCTTGCCTGCTTTTACATTCCCTTTGCCTCAGCCACGTGAGTGGCTTCCTCCTGCTTCCTCRGCCTCAAGGTCAGGTCAGCTGCTCTTGGTCTAATGGGGTTTTTGTCATATTTATTAGGTGTTTGCGTATATCTTACAACTCAGCCTTTGAAGCTGTTCTCCCCTGTACCTGAGTCTACTTCATTCATCTGCATGGTTATTGGTTGTGTTTGAGTATTATGTGGATCTGAATGGTGTAGTTACTAATTTAGGCTTTGGGCTTTTTTTATAGGGCTTTAAAAATAAGCTTGGATATTGCAGAACATTGAGGTAAGCAAGGCCTGAGTACGCCAGCTCATGACCCCTTCCCAGTTAGGCTGAGTTGGCAAAAGTCTTTTAACTACAGAGAACAAGTCATCTGCACTGGTCTCCTGCCATAAAACCAAAGGACTCTTGCCTCCAAGCTATAAAGCCTGGGTTTCACAGTTTCTAGCTGAAGCAGACCAACCATTTTCATTCTCTTTATTGCAGTTATTCAAAACTCCTGCAAGTCCTCACTACTCAGCATTTTGTTGCAGTAATCGTATCCTGTACTGTTGATCTGAGCCATTGCTCCTCTTCAGGTCCCCTGACACAGTCCACGATGTGCTCTGGTGTTTATCTTGGTGATGGGACTGACTTTACCCAACTCATCAAGTGTTCCCATGCCTGCTTACCAATGTCTCCTCCTTATGCTTGGGTGCAGTCACTTACCTGGTTAAATATCTCCAAGATGCTCATTTTAAGTAAAACAATGTTAATCTAGAGCAGATGCCTAAGTGCATCTTAGAGAAAATTGCTCATGACTGTAGACCTGTCATCGCTCCACTTGCAGGCACGTTTTCCCTTGCTCATGTGGTGACCACCTGTAGCTGGTGGTAATACGCGGAGGACTTCCACCTCCAAAGTCCAACCTCTGTCTTTGTTCTCCACCTCGTGAGATTTCTTCCCATGATCTGGAGCCTCACATGTGTGTGGAGGCCATACAGACCCATCTCCCCACATTTCTTTGTCTGAATGCCAGCGTAAACCTGAGTGACTCCTTTCTGTCTAAGAAACGTGTTATGACAAGGTTTTGTCAGCTGTGTCTGCAGTAATGTTTGCTGGCTGCCTTACTGACTCTCATCTAAAAAGAGTTGAGCTACAGCACATTGGCTGGGCTGTCTCTCAACACCTCCAGCCTGAARAAGTGGATTGTTTCTTGTGTGGTCCTTAGCTTTATACCTCTTCCTTGAAGTTCAGCTCCTGAAATGGTCCTTCCTTGCGAGCCCAGCTCTGAGGATCACTGGCATATGTGAGAGTGAGATTTCACCTAGTGTCAAGGAACAGCCTTCAAGGAAGGTGGGAAGCAACACAGTACCCAGYGTAATAGCATGGGAATGGCTTTTCAAAAGATGCAGGTAGGAGTCCAGGCCCTCCAAGGCCAGAAGCAAATGAGAGATCTTGAGAGCTGCCTCTTACAAAATGAGTTGGCTTTTATTTATTCTTGTAGTTGCTGTAAGTCAAGGGAAAGGCCTTGAGTTTTTAATCAATATATTGGTTTTCTGCGCTGCCCTGTGCAGCCCCGTAAGGAGAGCTGTATGCTCTCTCCCCGCTACGCTGCTCAGCTCTCCATACCGATGGCTCTGCTGTCTCAGCAATGATTAGATTAGGTTCTTTCATGAGGAAAGCAAAGGAAGTAGGCTTTATATGGAAACACCTCTTCCCACTATCTTGTTGATAAACATCAAATTCAGGGGGAAAATTGGACGCAAAAAAGATGTCTCAGGACTGTAAGGGAGTATTCTGGTGGAACCTCCATGTCAGGGTTAGGGTTTTGTCTTGCACGAACATCTGTGATGCATTTGTGTGGTGAGTCTCTCCTGGAAATCATCTGCAGGTGAAACTCTTGGCCACCTGTGGCTTTTGTCCTGAAGGGGCTCTGTCTGTCTGCAACAAGCTGTATTCGATGCCAAGAAGAGAGAGAGCAGGTTTGCAGCTGGGGCCCCTGTCTGGAGGCTGTGAGGGCACTGCCTGGGGAGGAGGGGGTGACTGAGCAGTCTGGCTGCGTTGAACAGAAAATGCAAGATGGAGAGACCACCGCCTGCACCTTCACACGTTCAAATCTGGCCATCTGCCTTATGGCTGAGCATGGGATTTGGCTGGGTGCACCTGGTTTAATTCACCTCTGTTTAAAGCAGYCTGTATTCTCAGTTATATTTTTGCCAGCTGAGTGTTTTACATGGATGATGTGGTTTGCAATTCAGGGCATTTATTTCCTATGCTAAGCATAAATACCAGAGTGTCCCAACATCTCAGGCAAGTGCTAATATCAAGAGATGTGGGTAGATGCTGTTTTCTTAGATGCTTCTTTCCTTCCGCTAGCTGGCCTGGGAATTAGAGTGGGAAGTCTAAGAAAAGCTGAATGTTTGCCATGGAAGCAGAAGCGTGAGGCTGTCCCAGCCCCATGTCCAGCAGGACCTGGGGGAACTTTAGAGGAGCCCATGAAAGGCAGCTAAGCGAAGCAAGCCTGTTGTTGGGAATCCAGTATCCAGTGGCCTCCGCCTCTACTGGGAAAATTATAAGTGCCCACAAAATCAAAAGAAAGTCAAACCCCACCTGTAAGCTGCATAACTTCATTCTAAAATCACAAGTGATAAATTTGTCTCCCTCGGCCAAGCCAGTGTGGATTTGGGATATGTTCAGAGTCATCTTTACCCAAGGAAACACTGGTACTCTTGTTTTGGGCAGCATCTCGTGTCATACCCCCCTCTGCAGTCTTCTGATGCAGTACCCCGTCCATGCCTGTGATCCCTTAGTCACGGGTACCATCTCCATGATGAATGCAGCTCCTCCGCTAAGAAGTGTCAAATGAGATTTCAATGCAGTGAAGGAAAAATACAACTGGATATTAAGTCAGAAGGACTTTCTACCCAGGAAGGAGGCTCTGCCGGAGCTCTCTGTGGCTGGGTTACCTCCCCAGCTCTGAGCTGCCRCACTTCAATAGCACCGCTCTCCAACCTTCTCCTCTGCACTAATTTGCAGCCCTGTTGGCTACATCTTTGCACACACAATCTCATGTGGTCAGAGATCCCACAGCAGCCTTGATTTTCCTCTGACCCATCATATGGGAGGAATTTAAGACAGTTCAAGTAGACTTTGTTTATTTATGCTGCGCCTTGGCCGTCAGAGACTGCTGGTGCTGTGGTGTGAATTACAGTAAAATAAATAAATGTACTAATTGCTGCTTCTTTACATTGGAAATGATTCTTACTTATGAAAACATCTCAATAGGTGTAGAAAGGAGACGCATAAGGGCCGGGCCAGGCAAATCAACTGTCTGTCTTAATGAACCATTAACACAGGCCTGTTAAAAAAACCATACCGAACCCAGATGAAGTTCTCATGTTGGGTAAAGCTTGTCATGTTCATCTTATTACAAGCACAGGACTGTTAGTGAAATAGTGTGTATAGAAATGGAGGAAAAGCAAAGCGAGGCAGAGGTAAATCAAGTTTATGCTGTGAAGGAATTCACACCCGCTAGAATTGTATGCATGGCTGTAACCACGTTCTGCTGCAGCGTGTGAGCCAAAAAATTGACACAAAAAGAAATGATGGGGGGGAAATGCTAATCACCATCTTTCCTTTCATATAAATGTGTTAATGGTTTAGTAAGTGTTTCCAAAAATGCATGTGTGGGATTAAAATAGAAACCACGGCCAAGTTTAAAATGAACTCTTGGATGGGGAACAGACAGTAGTGTATATCCTGGTGATACCGTTCTCTCCCAGGCACTGGGGAACGTGCAGATGCGCAGCTAGGACAGCAGGATAGAGATGGTGAAGTGTTTGTGTCAGCAGCTTTCTGTTGGCTGTTTGGGGAGCTTGGTCACCCTGGTATGTGGGAACAGCGCTCCACATAAGCAAAAAGTACTACATACCGAAGCATGCAAGGGTTGCCATGGAAATCAGGAGTTGTTACTGAGAGAGGAGGAAAAACATGAATGATCTGAAAAACCCTGGATTGTTACGGCTTCCTACCCTCTGCTGTGCAAAAAACCCACCCCAGCTTGTTTAATTCCTTACTGGCAAGATGTTTTTGTGTGCTACTGCTGCAGCAGCACGGGAAAGCAGGTATGTAGTTGTACATATGTTTATGGGGCGCATGTAACCCACACTCTTCATTGCAGCTCTTGCCTTTAGCCCACAGGCCAGTTTAGAGGAGCTATGAACTATAACTGGGACATGGAAATTAGCTGGGAAGCCTCTGATACGAGTCAGAGCAGGGTGTGACAAACCCTAGGCAGCAAAGTTCCCAAATTATTCATGAGTAGCCCACCTGGAAGGCTTTTTCAGACCTGTTCCCAGGGAACAGAGTGAGCCAGGAGGCAGGGGCAGAAAGCTGGGGATGGTCTCCATAAGTCGGCAGTGGCTGGTGGAGGATGTCCCCAGTGCAAAGCCCGGGGCCCGGGAGGGGGGATGCAGCATGCCAGAGCATCTGGGGAAACCGCTCCTGTTCCCACCACCCGCAGCGTTCCGGGAACCACACCCATGGCAAGCGGGAAAGACTGAGGAATTGGATCCAGAACAGATCAGATGGAAGCCGTGCTTAAATGGGTGTAATGATGTATGGAAGTAAAATGTTATTTTGGAACCATAAGTTTAAATATATATAACAGTAACGAAGGCAGGAGGTCTGCATTGGAAATGCCAGCATGCTTGCTGCTTCCAAGGTTTTATTTTAAAGTCAGGATACTGGAAATGCCGTTCGGCATGTTTCCAATGAGCTGAAATGCCTCCTGGAAGTGCTAAGGCCATGTTTACTAAGAAACTGCATGGTAGGTCCTGTTGGAGGCTGTTTGGGAGCTACTGACAGCTACAGGGGTTTTATCTTCGGTAGCTCGGTGGCCTAACTCCATACAAAGCCACCCAAAGGACAAAGCCCGTGGCTTGCACCAAGCCTGTGGTTAAGCAGAGACATRCTGTGCTATAGGGAAGGAAAAGCAAGTTTACATCTAATGCTGCTTCTCAATTCTGTGATCCTGTTGTACATTTTATTTTGTTCTTTTTTTAAAAACAACCAACCCTGCAGCCGCCAAGGCATTATTCCTCCTGGTAGAAGAAAAATGCTAGTGTGTGCTCAGAGGATTTGACGTAACCTCGCAAAGCGTGGGCAGCAGGGAAAGCCGGAGCAGAGATGCCCGAGGAGCCTGGCAGCAGGCTGTGCCCAGCCACAGGGGTCCTGGGCAGGGGCAGAGGGTGGCAATGCCGTGTGCCGCGTCCTTGCAGCTAGCTTTGCATCCTAGAGGGACGAGCAGGCTGCTCGCTCCTGGGCGATGACAAGAGCAAAAATTCTGGGAGAACAGACCGGACCTGCAGTTTTCCCGTTGCTGGTTGCACGGGGCCAGCCCCATCTCTGGCGGTGTCCCAGTTTTGGTCTATTCCAGGGGCTGTGTTGCCATCCCTGGCTCTGCAGGGCAGCGCGCCGGCCCCTCGCCGCTAGTGCTGCAGCACGAGCGTGGTGACAGCAGGTGACCTCATGTATTGGCACAGAGGTTTTGCTGGGTAGGATGCAGCTACGGGGATGGATCCAGTCCTCCCACTATGCTGCTGGGATATTTTTGGTATCAGTGTGATTAACTTTCTACTGTTGACCTCCACCTGTGAGCATATAAACTAGAGCTGTCCATTTGCTACAGGTCTCAAAGCATCATCTTACAAGGAGAGAAAGAATTTTCATTTATAATCCATGAGTCCTATTCAGCAATGGGCTGTTCTCCCCCTCCCGCTGCCAATAGGCCTCTAAGTGAACAAACAAATGTCTGGAAATACAGGCAATTTAGCTCGGAAGAGATATCATCAGTGCAGTTCAGAGGTTAATGGGCATGGAGGATTTATAACAAACCAGGCCTATAAAAAAAGAAGGGAAAAAACAAAAAAAGAAGGAGGGGAAAAAAAAAAGAAAAGGAGGGGGTAGTAATCTAGTTGACATCTATTGTTCTTTGTATAACAGCTCATCTGTATTCTATCTGGTTGAGGGTATTACAAAGAGAATTTAAAAACACGTTTGTGAGCGCGCACACACATATATATATACACACACACATATATGTGCACATATAAACTGAAACATAATGAGGGAAAAAAGCCCCTGTAAGTTTGAACCAACAACAGCAATCCATATATCTTTATTTGCTGCCAACATCCAAACGCTGAACTCTCAAGGAGCCTGGATCTCTGCCATCATCTGTCCGTGTCTGATCTCTTTGGTAAATACAACGGCTGCCAAGAATGAGGCAAACGAAAAGCGCTCGCAGATTAGAAAGAAACACATGGCAGCCACTGACCTGCTGAAATCATAAAATACATCATGAAGCAAGAAAAGAGGGGAAACGAATCATCCTCTCAGGGACTGCCCATCTGCTCGCATAAAGCCGCAATCATTATTGCAAATAAATACATTCAGACTGGAGAAGTCTGGGAATAATTTGGGGGGGGTGGGGGGTGGGTACCTTTTTTTTTTTTTTTTTTTTTTTGTCTTTGGAACCCTCTGGAAATTTTCCTACATAAACAAAGTGAGATCATCGACCAGAAATAGATATCTATCAATTATGCCCTTTTTAATTATGTAAGGAGCAAGTCTTTATTTTATAGGTATAATTAAGAAAAGAAATTACTTCCAAGACAGGATGGGGCTGTAGTGTTGGAAATGAATCCCCATGAAAATTGCAGGTCCGTGTTTTTCCAATGAAGGACGGATGCAGCAGTATTTACTTCATCTGAAAAGCTCTGCAGTGTGAATAGCGGCTGTGTTTTGGCTATGAAAAGAAGGGATAAAGGGGGAATGGCTTATATTTGATAACTTTATACGCATCTTGCTTTGCCTTTTTTTTCCTTGGTGTTMCATAGGGATTTATCCAGGTATTAGATTCAATGCAAGGACTCAACTTGGGTTGTTTTTGGGTTTTTGTTTTTTAGACTTACCAGATTAAATCCGACTTTTTGAAGCCTGCTAAGGGGTCTGGTGTAGTACATGTATCCTCCCAGGATTCAGAGGTGAATAAGGGCTGGTTCAAATGTGCAGGAGCAGAAGGCTGAAAACAGGAGCTACTTTAAGAAGTTCATCATTTCCTTTTCTTCTTTGTTTTCTTTCCCTTTGCTCTTCTCCACCAAACTGTGCTGAAAACCTTTACTTCAAGGGTTGTCCTTGAAGTATTTGATGGTACTCCGTTTCTCCCCGAGACAAAGGTGTAGCTGTAAGGCATCTTGTAACTCAGGGATATTTTCCTTAATATGCAGAAGGGAAAGTTTCGTGCAGCGTGCCCAGGACTGAGCTGCAGGTTGTACCGGGTCTGTGAGCTGTTCCCATCACAGGGGTCAAACCGCGTGTTCTGTGCGAGGGCCAAAATATCCAAGGGTGGGATTTCCTATGGAGCCCTGTTAGAGGAATGTGTTCTGTGCGTCCCCATCTCCCACGCGAGTTATCACCGTCGCATACCACAATGCATGGGGAAATCAAAGAAATGGGTTTCATGGTTATTTAGCCATGCATATTGTTTATGTGTGTTTCTGAAACGCGTGGGTCAGGCAAAGCAAGGTTTCAAAAACACCAGAATGGGGAGAAAAAGATGACTGTACGGGTTTATTCCGTCCCATTTGGGTAAGCAGCTGAGCTTGCTCTCCRTGGTGGTGGCATGTCTGAGCTCCCTTGGACCTGGCTGCTTGTCTGTACACACATGTGCACAAACCCGAGAGGTGTTCGATGGCAGGGTGATGGCAGAAGCACTTGCATTATGGTTGCTGTGTCCTAGGTTTGGTTACCTGGTTGGTGCTCACGTGCAGGTTGTGCATCACGTCTGTATTTGTGCTGTCAGAGGAGATCTATTAAAGTTTGGGGCAGCTGCAGCCCTGCGTCCTGCGTGGCGTGCAGTTACCTTTGAGCTGCAAATCAAACTACTCCTATCACACCTGGCAGCGTGCCTGTTTCGGTAGGGGATCATTTGCTCAGAGCTGTTTAAACTAGGAAAAAACCCAAACCAGCCTGAACAGGCATTTTCATGATGCACTATAAACCCTCAYGCTCAGCACCAAACCTGTGCACTTTTAACCTCTGCTCGATGTGGCRTTTTGCCGACGTACCCAAAACTCCTGAGTATATTTTACCGTTCAGTGATGCTAAAAACTC
The DNA here is from genome assembly GCA_035582835.1 of Phoebastria nigripes. Lineage (NCBI taxonomy): Eukaryota > Metazoa > Chordata > Aves > Procellariiformes > Diomedeidae > Phoebastria > Phoebastria nigripes. The sequence continues at coordinate 265,360 of JAYKAV010001189.1, read as the reverse complement.
AGGTTTTAAGAGGTTATGTTTTCCTGGCTGTTCAGCAGATCTCTCAAAAGCCCATTTGAAACCTGTGCTGCCTGGCTCCGGGGCTGGACGAGGCAGGGGACCGGCCGGCTGCCCCTGAGCGTCCTGCCAGCTCTACCCCAGCCCACCCGCTTCCCCCTGGAGTGGGGATGTGAAGGAGCAGGAACAGGTTTTAAGCCTTAGGGACCAAAAAAACCCACAAATTCATAACCTTCCCAGTCCCATTTTGGGGTTTCAAGAGTTAAAAGAACAGTAGTTATACCAAGAGGGGCCTTGCTACAAGATGACTTAGCAGAGTCAGGAAGAAAATGAGGAAAAATTCCCCAGCTCTGAGTACAGGCTGGCTCCGTGACCCCTATTTTCTGGGAAAGCCAGCGGGGTAGTTGAATCTTGTCACAACGTGCTAATGTATAAGTTCCTCCTCAATATCTGAAATTGAAGATTTCACGCCTGGTGCCAAGCAACTCTAAAAGAGGGTTTTCCCATCCCTGTCGGCTGCCATTCTTGTTATGCTGTCGTGCCTTTAAAACTGCACGAAGGATCCCGGCTTTCTGCCTTCTCTGAGTTTATTTTTAATATTACTCATCTTTCCACTCTTCTGCTTTATCCCCAGATTCCTCCGGGAGTCTTTTCTGTGGGTAAATCACAACGYGGGCCACGGTGTCCCATGCTGCAGGAGGTAACCCGCGGTCGTGGGGTACCCAGCTACTCTTATTGCGTGATTATAAAACCAGAAGGTATTTTAGCATAATCTCCTGAGCATTTATTAGCACATATTATTTCCCTTGGATTTATGATTATCTTTACACACTTTGCAGTTATTTTCTGATCTTGTAATTCTCTTAGCTTCTCCTAATGTTTAAGCTAACAAGATGAATTATACCTTTGCTTAACCCTTTGCCTGCTGTTGGCAGGGAAAGCTGGTGCTCTCCTCCTGTCCTGTCCTGCAGGACCGGAATTTCTGGCTTGTGTTTTTAGTAGATGGCTCTTTACCAGGATTTATTAGTTTGTGGTATGGCAGAAATTTAATTTTTCTCCTTTACTTACTTCGTGCCAAAGTTTTTATCCTTCGTGACAATAGGAATCTAGATGTATAACATGAACTGCAGTATGTCACCTTCAGAAAACGATGATCCAGCCTATTTATCATATTTTTAGTTTCCTCTTTATGGATCCCAGGGGATGCTCTGTTTTGTTTTCTTTTGCTTTTTTGTCTTCGTTCCAAGAACAGCGATGAAATGACATAACTTATCTTTCTTATTCCCTCAAGGTCCTGCGTTTGCATGCTTGCTGTGCTACAAAAGTTAAAACTCCTCGTTCCCTTGGGGAATGTTGTCTCCCAGTTGCTCAAGCCTTCACGGGGCTGCGTGCCAAACTGTGCTGCACAACACGCTCCAGCTCTTGTAAAGCCAAGGATGGGGGGTTAGAAGGTCGGGGCTTTGGTCCAGCCCCCCTTAGCCTTGCTCCTGAGGATGTTTCCCCCAGGAGCTTATACCTCCGGGTGCTGGCTCCCACCTCGCCCTCCCTCGCCGGTACAAAATCCAGCTGAGGTTAAAAACAATCCTGCACCATGGTAAGGAGCAAGGGTTTAATTCTAGGAAGTCCAGCAGCTGGTTTCCCTCTCCCACCCCCCAAAACATCATCCCGGTGCAAAAGCAGAAGTGGTGTCACAAAAACGTGTCTGTGCGTAGGGGCTGCGGCTGCTGGCGGCTCCCCCAGACACAGCCAGGGGCACGGCTCCAGGGAGAGCTGCAGAAGGGTTTGCTTCGGGGGACACAACCTGCTCCCTGCTCTCTCACCTGTATTTCACACCTTACCGCCCCATCCGTTAATGTCACAGCAATAGTTTGCAGGTTGCTCTGTTAATCACATCACTGAAATGAGCTGAATTTAAAAAAAAAAGAGGGGAAAAATTCTTTCTTTTTTTGGTGCATAGGAACATCCTAAATGGGCTTTGCCCCAGGAGAAGACTCTGGTGTGACGGCACCTCTGTGCTGCTTCTGAGCAGCTCTGGCAGCACACCTAGAGGGGCTTCACCGAGGGGACCCGGCACTGCAGCTGCCGGGCTGCCTACACACGTGGGGGGGTCTGTGTGCTGGGGGGCTGGCGTTGCAGCCCTTCTTTTCCTTCTTAAGCGGTGAAATTATTTAAGGCTGCTAACCTGAATTTTCAGGTGATGCTAGGTAGTTATTTAACTGTGGTTGTTGTAAATGGAGATAAGCGGCTGGGGACAAGCTTCTTGCTAAAAATGAAACAAATCCTATCAATTTGGGGGTCCCAGGCTTGGTAGGGAGGTGCCCCCCCCCAGCCCACGGCACCGCGGGCGGCATGCTAAGGTGAGGTGAGATTGCCCAGTTCTGGCCCGAGGCAGGAATGGGATGCTGCGGCCAAGTTTTGCTCTGAGCAAGGTGTGAGTCGGTGTGGGCTGAGATGTGCTGAGGCTGTTGCAAGGATTGCTTGAAAACCCAACCAGATCCTCTGTCTGTTCTCTCCCCCACCTCTTGCAGCCTGTTCGGATGGTTTAAGGGAAAGCTGATCCCATGCCAGATCACATGCTGATGAACCATGTTGGGCTGTTATGAAAATCATTGCATTATAAAGCATAACATTGGCAAAGGTTTTCTTCTTTAATAGTGCATCCTGGGGAAATGATATGTCTCACTTCAGCTGAAAGCAAATGCTTGCTTCGAGACCCCAGCTATTTAAGCACGTTCCCTTTCCCATATGGTTGTGATGGGAGATGGAGGCAGGCCAGAAACGTGGATCTGCGTTGTCCTCCTGTCCTGATGCTGGGCATGAGTCGGACCCTTGCTTCCTTCTGTGTTAAAGGAGGTGAACTTGCTTTGCTGAAGGGTTTAGGGATGCTGGGTTGATGCATGTCCGTACACAAAAACACTGTGCTTTCTGTGGAAATGGAATCATTTCTGCTTTCAAAAAATTAAATTAATCTCTATATCAGCTGATAGACTGCAAGATATACATCTGGGTCCATGGACCACTTCCAGCCATGGAGGAAAAGGCATAGCGCGCTCTTCAGAAACATCTGAAGGCATAATAACAAAAGCACTAGGTCAAAGTCAGTTCAGGGAGCTTTCCGCTGATGCTGAAGCGAAGCAATGGCTGTCTCTGCTGACAAGCAGGGACAAATTCAAGGCACTGCGAGGTGGGGATGGTGAGGGGCAGAGCAGAAGACTAAGAGGACTTGGATTGAGAGAGACAAAAGCCCTGAGTTCCACTGTGCCAAAGCCAAGAGAGAATGTTCTTCTGTGCATCCTAATGTGCCTTAATAACCTCATTAAGCGTGGAGGCACTTGATAGGCAAAACACCCTTCATTCTTTAGGAGAATTTCAAGATTTGAGGGCAAATTGAGGATTAGCAGACCTTTCAAAGGCTTAGGGAAGTGTTTTGTGTCGCTGGGATTAAATTGCATTTTTATCAGGCTATAGAAGTGGGTTCTGCTTCTGCCTCCTGGCGTGTGACAGCCCTGGCTGGCGTGGGGCCGAGTCCTGCCGGGAGCGTTGGTCCTTGGTCAGACACAGAGCTCAGGAGATCCTGCTCTTGTGGTGGTTGTGGTGAGCTAGAGAAACCTCTTGGAGCTGGGGCAGAAAGCATTTAACTGTTCTCTGACTCCATCTCAGCCCAAACACAACCTTTAGCTGCTGCCTCCCGCACATGGTGCAGTGCCCAGCCTGGGGGGTTGTCCAAAACGAAGGACTTTTGCACCAAAGAGCACCAGGAATTGAGGAAACACCGCCTGTGTGTTTGCACTCCAGCAAATCCTTAGGAATCTCTTAAAGAAAAGGCCATTGATCTGTSCCAAATAGTTAATTATAGGAACCAAGCAGTCTGTGACCCTGCTAACCCTTTTTTATTTCCTTTGAACTTGCTTTGCTAAATTTGGCAGAGAATGTCCAGTTTGCTTTGGTAAGAGCAGCACAGAGAGACCAGCTCACTCTAGGAACAACTCTTAGGAGAATTTAATCACTCTGAAAAGCAAATTAGGTTCATGCCGGCCAGTACCGCTCCTGTAGAGTGTGCTGCTGGCACGGTGCAGTCCTGACGGGGCAATGCTATAATAAAAGCAATAAGCGACACAAGACGACAGATCAGCTCCCTTGGCTGTGTATGAAATACCCTGTCTGCGGACAGGGCATAGCTGTGATCCTGACAACTGATTTCTTTATTTTAAGCTGTATGGTTTAACATTGCCTTTATAATTCAGCTTTGCTATAGTTAAAAGCAGGTTAGAGGTGCACCCGGGGATGGGTTGGTAGAGCTGCGCCTACCCTGAGGGAGGGTGATAGATCAGCTGACCTAACAGTGTCTCTGTGTGTGTGTGTGTGTATATATATATATATGTATTTACATATATGTATATTTTAAAAAGCAGATAGGCACATGCACACACACACATATATAAAAGTGCTCCCTGTTTGCTGCTATCTGACCACTTTCTACGCGCTTTGACCAAGTGCCATGCTATTTCTAGCAAATTGGAGCATGAGACCAATAGAACAAACTGCAATTTGCTTTAGCAAACATTTACAGAAGCAGGAACCAGGCTGAGCTTCTCGATGCAAGAGAATATAACCCCAGTGTAAGGAGGGGAGGGGAAGGGTCCTGCCGTACAGCTATACTGAGCCCCCACGGTGGGGAGGAGACCATGGGGCAGAGGCTGGCTCTGGCCCTTTGGGCTGTGTGGGCTTTGCAATGGTATAAAAGACCCTTTTTGAAAAAATCACAGCTCATTCATGTTAGGGCTTTGGCCAGGTGTTAAAATCCTTAACATAGACCACCTTGTGCATCTGCGCAGCCACTCTGGGTTTGCCTGCATGGACCACCTGTCTCTTTAGATCTAACTTTATTCTTTGCTTACATTTTCCTAAATGCCTTGGGCAAACAAATGTAATTCTCTTAATGAAAAATGCATATATTTTTGTTAAATGGATCTTGCTGTCACTGCATTGCTGCTTTCCCCTCAGTCAGGGCTTGCTAACAGGCTGGGCTCCACACATGTGCTGAATCTATCATCTGTCATGAGTGTGCACCGAGGCATGTAAGGATCCGAGCACTAACTCTATTTCCTAGCAACCAGAGGAAACCATCACACACCACTATTTTTCCTCTGTCAGCAGGATTGCTCCAATTTATGTAACCTACAAAATGTGTGTTATCACCACAATAAACCATATATTCTGAGGCATTATTTACAGCCAGATAATCACAGAGATGCAGCCCTGGTGCCTGAAACGTCCTTGTTTGGGACCTCGGTTGGAAACCTCATAGAAATGTCGTTAAGTGCTTCTTTGATGATGGCACTAACCAYTTAATTATTGAGGAAGATAGCAAATGGTCTGTTGCATGCTGGAGTATTAAAAAATAGCTAAACCCCTGCTGAAGCAGGGTCTTGATTTACAGGCTATGAAGAAGTGGTTGTACCTGTGAATAGCCAGGTGGGATGTGTCAAAAGGGGCTGCTGGTAATGGTTAGCTCTTACAAATGAGAAAGGTGTAAGTATGGAGGGGTAAATTCGTCGTAGGGAATGTCTGATGGAAGCAAGGTTTGTCGGTGGCCAGCCCCGCCGCCGGGTACCAGTGTCGCGATGAGGCTGGGGGACAGGGGCGTTGCTCCGGGACAGGGCTCTGCCTCGCTGGAGCAGAGCAACCTGCATCTCCGCGTGGCCTGCTCGAGGCCTCTGCAAGAAATCAGTGGGTTTGGTTCCTGCAGAAAATGGTTRCTTGGGGAATCTGTCCCTTGCGGTATCCTCGGTCCCAGCGCCCCATCCTGCTGGGTGGCCCCTCTGCGTTGCTGGAGTCAGTGGAGGTCTGGGTAGGAGCCGGGTACCACCTGCCAGCGCAGGATGCTGATCCAATTAACTTTTCTGGAAGAAAAAGGGCTTCTGGCTCTTTGGCGCATTTGCAAATCACAAGAAGCAAATGATTCAATCAACAGATGAATATCAAGCAACCTTATTGAGCGGCTTCTGCATCACGAGCCCGTTTAACAGCAGATTGAGCTGCAGATTAGTGAGACATTAGAGCACAGTGTGATGCATCACAGCATAAATGGGAAGGCTGAAATCAGGACAAGTTTCCTGGAGAGCTGCTTTATTTTCCTGTAATGCCAAGCCCATTATAGTCCAAAGGTTCTTAAATAACTCTTCTTGCAATAGATAATAATACAGACTACGGAAGAAAATTAGGGAATACAAAAGSAGGTAAAGCTGTGATGAAGGAAACACCATTTGCAGAGGGTTCAATAGAGTCGGAAAGCTGTGAAGCAGGAGAGTGCTCAGAAATTCATATGGGCTCATTATGTGAACGCTTGCAATGGTCTAATCCGGAGCCGGGGTGTCCCACAGGACCCCTGCTCAGATTAAACGCCCTCGCGACGCCCTACCCTTCCTGCCTGGTGTGAGGAGATGTACCTCACACAGCTGAATCCACCTCCAGCCTCCACAGCAACTGCGATAATGATGATGTAGAGGGAGCGAGTATCACATCAATTTTAGGTCTGAGACTAGCAGACGAGCCGGCAGTGCCAGCCTGACCCTCAGCGACGTGCGTGCCGGCTGCAGCCAGCGCCAGTGCATTTGAATTTTGACAGTGATGCAGAAGCTGCTCAAGCTGTGAGCGTGATGGATGTATCACCTTCGGGATGCATAAAGGCATCCATTGCGTCAGTTAAACAAGAGCGTGGTGGGCTGTGGAGTTTTTGTTTGCTCATTTGTTAGCTATTCATCTTGAAATAGTGGAGCCTATTTACACATGTAGCTTACTATTTGAAAGTAGGCAGCATGATGCATAATGCGGCCTCCCAGTTAGAGCGGAGCATCATGATAATGATAAACAAGCCTGGGAATGTAAGGTAATGCTTATTTTTCTTGGCTGAAGCTGCTCCCTATTGAGATAGCGGCTTTGCCAGCTGAAAGAGAAGAAAAGTGCAGAAACAAACAGAATAGGTGTTGACACACATCCCTGGCACACTGCTAGGGTTTGAGAGGACTGGTTACCTGGCTGTCCCTGATGCTGCAGGTTTACACCGTGCTGGCTGTGACCACCCGGTAAGCAAGGTGTGCACTGAAGCCTGCACCAAATTCAAACAGCTGATGCTGTAAGTTGAAGCCCTGGCAGGTGTCTGAACTTCACATTTGGTAATGGTGAGCAGCCCTCGCCCCCCCTTTACGGCTGTCCTAAAGGTGGTCCCTTCCCCAGTGCTGGTGTGAGTGTGTGAGGGGCTATATGGCAACCCCTCTGGTTGGGTGGGGGAAGTGAGCAGCTTAAAAATAACCACCCGAGAACAAAAAAATCCCACAGGGTTATTTTTAGCTTGCAGCAGTTCCCAGTGTGATTCACCATGTGGCCTGTGTACGGCTGAATCAGCCCTGGTGAGGATGTGACGCAGGGAGAGGGAAGAGGGATGGATGATGGGGATGGCGTGGGGGCTGCTTGAAGTCCCCCCTGGCCCCTTCAAGAAGTCCCAGTCCAATGAACCCTTTTAGCTGGAGCTGTGATACACCAGGCCCTCGGCAGCAAGGCTGGTGTAAGAAATCCCCATTTTTTTCTATTCTTCCTACCTGTTAGCCCTGTGCACTTCTGCTGATGCCAGGGCCGGCAGTGAGGAGGGATGAGTGGCCACAGCAGCCCCAGGCTGAGCCCTGTGCCACGACACAGGATCCCAACACATCTCCCAGTGTTTCTGCTGGAGGTCTGGCATACCAAGCCAGCGTGGATTAATCAGCTCAAATAGCAGGTCTCTGCTAACCGAGGTCTCCGGGAGATGGAGGACAAGAGCAGGAGCAATTCGGCAGCGCAACCTGGGCAGGGCTGGGTGCAGCAGCTCGGTGCTGGCTCCCCCATGGGAGCCGGAGCACGTGTGCATCGCCTGGGGTGTTTAACGTTAAACCTGCGCCTACACGAATGGGGGAATCGCCGCCTGTCCAGCCAAATTGCGGTTGTGTCATGCCATAGTTAGAGCCGAAACATGGCTGGGCCGTAGCTGAGCCTTGGTGGTTTAGTGCTGTGGTGTTGGGGGTTTGCCCCGCTGCTGATGGGGGGAAGTCAATCGCTCTCTTCATCGTCAGGAAGCCGGGGCCTCCCTCCCCTTTCACCAGTCTGTGCAAGCTGGATGTTAAACCAACGTAAAGCTAGCAGGTTTCTGGGGTAAACTGCTCCTTTCTACTTCTATTGCTTCCTCAAAGGCACCTGCCCTCCCCATGCTGTCAGTTCTCACCCTCTCCCGGGTGAGAGCCCCATGCGTGTCTTCCTCCAGCTCAGATCACAGCCTTCGGTTCTCCCTGGCATTCCTGGCCAGCCTGACGGCTGCCTGCCAGCTCCCCGGAGCACGGAGCTGCTTGCAGCCCCAGCCTTCCCCAGCAGCGTGAGCCCAGTCCTATTTGTCTGCCCAAGGATTCGCATTAATTTCTCTCCAGCGAGTTTTGGTCCCTGCAGGAATCTCCTGCGCTTGCCGTTGGAGCATATCATCATCACAGCTTTAGCAAAGCCCTCTCCATCACACTGCCAACATTACGATCCCCCATATATTCATGATCAGAATCTGGCCTTGAAACTTCAGAAAGTGTTACATTTTGTGATGCTGCTTCTCGTTGATTCTGAGGATCCTTTATTTTTAAGGACCACCCTTACCCTTTCCAGCACTAACCCCCCAGCACCTGATTCCTGTGTCGTCCTCACACCTTTCACCCCTGCACAAGCACCTTCCCTGAGTCAGAGTAAGGCAGAAAGCATGAGATAAATCAGTCCAGACGACTGCAGCTGTGTCCAGAATGAGCAGCAGAGCAACCTGATGAGAATTAACCCCGTGTCCAGGCAGGGCCTGGTGCTGGAGGGAGGAGAGTTGTTATTTGAGCAGATACAAATTGGGCAGCTTCACGGGTCAGGCAGGAACCAGATGGAAACCATCAGCAGGAGAAACCTGGTTTGGCTGGGTAAAACGGCCCYGTGGCTGGAGGAGGAGAGGGAAAGAGAGCAGCTCTCGGGGTCCTGCCAGCAGAAACCTGTTTCCCTGGGGATGGTGTGGATGCCTCTGCTCGTAGCATGGGGGATGGTGATGGAGAGTAACGAAACTTTGGGCAGGGTGGTCAGAGCCTGGTGTCAGAGGGGGGTGGCTGTGCCAAAAAGTACCTCTTTGTCCCCAAGCAAATCTCATTCTCTGGACTAAAAATACATTCAGTGTCAGCTCTTCACTTACCCCTTTCCTTTAAACACACTCCAGGACGTTACGTGGAGTTTCTGCATCTCCTCTTACCCCTTCAGCCCCCTAAATTAAGAGACTGCTTTGGCAAAACACATTTTGTAAGTGCTCTGGGGTGGTTTGATGTTTTTTGGAGGCTTTCTTTGCTTCTCCTTACAAAGCCCAGGTGCCGAGGCTAGCCCGGGTGCCTGACGAAAGCCGAGGGGCTTCTCTGCACCCTCAGCATTTTCTGCTCCGTGCTGTTTCATGCTAAGCCATTTCGGTGTGTAACAGCATTACCGGGCCTTTGGGTTTGTTGAAACAGTTGCAGCAAATTAAACTTTCTCTGGGGCCATAAGAGCATGTGCGCGCTTGGAGCCAGCGCGGGATCTGCCACCCTCTCGGGCTGCTTTCCAGCCCCTTGGAGCTCGCAGTAGTTGGACTGATTCCCTGAAGGATTCTTTTACCTCTACTTACAGCTCAGCCGCTCGATTCCCCCCAAGCTTTTGTAGACGAGGCTGGGTTGCTCTTATGCACAGGCTGCTGAGGGCAGGGGGGCTCCCGCTCCCACCTGTTTTTGTTTGCACTCTTTTATTTCAGCTGAACGCCCCTTTCAGCTGGCTGCCATGCGAGCTGGGCAGACCCGGCCCTCGGTGAGCGATTTACATGCAGTGATTCTAGGGACAATCGTATTTTAAATGCGGCTGAGCAGGCTGGCTTTTGCAGAGAGCCAAGAAATAATACAGAGCAGCTCTGGAGCATGCTGCAACCCCACCTGTGACAGGCTACGCTTGTGCTTTTTGCAAAACCCAAACAGCCCGTTCCTTATAGAAGATATGACTTTATGCTTTAATTGCATCCCCTTTCCCTCCCACGAGCACTGTATAATCCGGATTCCCCCAAGGACTTTTGCAAGCTCTTCCAAGGAGGAAAGGATCAGCGAGGCAAAGTTTGCTGCAAGCACCACATATATTTTGAAGTGTTTCCATCTTGCGCCGATACCCATCTGTGTATTTCTGTGTAAGCATCTTCAATTCTAAGCTCTGATGTGCTAAAATATGTCCTAGACAGTTTTGATGAGACACGGCACTYCTAGATATGCATGTTAATGATAGGCTGACTGCCCAAATTGCTGCAGTGTGCCCCAAAATGAATGATGAACAGCGTGTGTAACCCGGTGTAGACAAGAATCACCTCTAAGGACTGCTGATACAGGGCAGCTAAGCTGCTCTTCCCATCTGAGCAGGACACKCTAATGCAAAAAACACTCTCTTTATTGCATTTTTTCCCCATATGATCTTCTCAAAGAAAGCCTGCATTCATTATCTTTTATTCAGGACTCTATTTTACTAATTCCAGCTGACCAATGTACATGAGAGTGGCTCCCTTAAAAAAAAAATAATCCCTGCAGTGCTAATGTGTTGTGTGTAGGTGGCTGGGATTTACTCATGCCCACTGCCAGGACTGCTCCAGGCTGCTGCCCCTTCTCTCCCAGCCTTACACGAGAGCGGCAGGCAGGGTGTAGGAAATAAGGACCAGATCAGCACCTTTGATGTTTACTTCCTCAGGAAGGGCTTTGCCTAATATCCTAAATGATCCGGCAATATGAGTAAAAGCATTCAGATTCAATCCGTTTCCAATCGGGTATCATGGACSAGAGCCCAAATCTTTGAGGATATTTAGGTGCCTGAGTGCTCTGGAGAGGATTTGGGTCCATGTTTCTGACCCACGGCACTTAAATTTAATTAGGAAAAAACAGACTACAACAGTAGCTAGTTCTTAAAAGTGAAATTAATTTCTGTGYGACACATGGTCTCTACAATACCTGCATCCCTCCCACTGCTTCTACCTGGATTATCAACACTACACAGGTGCCAYGCAGACTTTCTGGATCTGAGCATCTGTCAAAAGCTGTTTGTCATTAGTTGCGTGTTCCTGATGCTGTCTGCCCTCTGCTAAGCCTAAAGGGTTTCAATGGTGTTTTAACACGATGCTTGCTCTGAGCTGCATGAGGGAGACGTGGAGCACGGTGCAGGATGAGGCAGGGTGCTCGGTTCGTGAAGGGTTGGAGCTGATGCTGTGCTAAGAGCTTGGGGCAGCCTCGGTGCATCCAGGATGCTCTTACCGGTGCCTCTCAGGAACAACCAACCTCCACCATCTTCCTCGTTATGGGTATTTTCCTTTGTTTTGCCTGCCCCCCCCCCAAATTTCAGAAATGGGTTGTTTATAAACCAYAACTTTTGTATCCCTGCCTAGCTCAGGAGATGTTGTTTAAACAGCTGATATGGTCCTCGCTGGGCTATAAGCTGGCCAGGACCCAGCTGCGAGCATTTCTTCACACCCTGCCCCAGATGGGAGGGCGCTGTTAGCCCGCAGCTGGGACAGAGATGGATGTATATTTAGGATGAAAAGCAGAGCACTGTCCCAGGCAGTAGCAGTATGTAGCAATTCGGTTTACCTTGATGTGCTCTGGACCCTCAAAGAACAGGGGTAAACTGCAGCCTGCTCTGGGGTGTAATGTGGGATTTCACTGAACAAATCTGTTCAAGGCTTTGAACAGTAAAGCACGTCTTCATACCTGCATGTCTGCATGCAAGACACGAGCTGAAATCCTCGGGCGATTCATGGGCTCATCCTGTGCATCAGTGACTTCTCCAGCAGAGACATGATGATTCCCGGCAGTTCTTTCCAAACCCAACCTGTTAGTCTTGCCCGAGCATCTCTCCGGCTTTGCTGCTGTTGTTGCTGTTTTTAATAAGTGGCCTGTGAAACACTGGGAGGCAAATCAATATTTTGGTGGAGYTGGGCTGAGAAACCCTTCTTTATTTCCATGGTAACTACTCCCACTCATTCGGGAGGCTCATTTCCCAGACAGTGGATCTGTCGACCTCCCTGCGCCAGGAGGGATGACAGGGCAGGTGGAGATAACGCCATGGCAGTTATGGTGTTAGTGCCCTGCGGATGTCCTCGCTGTATTTGGAGGTAACGGCCCCGTCTGCCCCTGCYGGCGCACGGTCCCATGCGGCCCCGCAGCTGCACCCGGCAGCGAGATGGAGCYGTGCCGGGAGGTGGTGCCGGCTGGCATCGGTCGCCTTCCCTGCGAGCACCTCCGGCTGCTCTGCATCAGACCTAGCAGCTGGGAAATCACTGCTGCTGAAGGCTTTTGCTAGCAGTGTAAGCAGAAATGATGCAGCGCGGGCAGTCGTGCCCTGCAGCAGTGGGGTGCCGGGCTGCTGGCACACTCTCCAGCCCCTTCCTACAGCTCTTCCTATGGGTTCGGGGAGATACTGTCACTGGTCGGTGCCGTCCTCTCCTGCTGAAGCCTCTTAACTGGGAGCCTCCAGCCGAAGGCAGATACGCTSAGGAAGGATACACATAATTGTGTTTTATGCCCTTCCCTCGGAAGGCTCACCAAAGCATGTTGGTTTACATGGGCTTCATACACAATTGGCTGGCAAATGAAGTGCAGCCACCTCTTGGGTGGACCTGAACATCTCCGAGCTGGGAGTGAAAAATAATAAAGCTAGCAGGCAAGAGTGCAAGTGAATCTGGATGTGGAAGGGAGTCGAGACATGGGGCAAGAGCATCTTTCTGCCGAGAGCAGCATTGCTCCTCTGGCTGCTGCACTGCGCATCAGGCCACTGTTGAATCTGAGGGGAAAATAATACCTTTGGAGAGRAACCTGCAGCCTTGTGCTGCAGCCTCTGCACGTCTGCATGAGCCTTTCCAGCCTCAGCTGGCTCCACACTGAATTACAAGTCACAGTAAGGATGTAAAAGCTGAGGGTTGAAGGCTTTGAAGTACATCGGTGCAACACTTGGGCTGTAATTAAACAGAACGCTGCCTTTCCCCTGCCCTGCAATGGGAGCCAGGCATGCGGGGAGGGTTTGGACCCTAGTGCCGGGGCACCCATCCCACTGGGTGGGTCCATGCTGTTTCTGGCCTCTGCATGGGAAAGCTGAACAAATGTCGGGGCTTTAAGTTCAGAGGTCCTTGATAAATGTAGGAAAAAAGAGGATTAGCTTGATGAAATCAAACCAGATTTTTTTTTTCTGCTAAGATGAGAAGAACAAAAAAATTAGTCTTGTATCAAATCAAATGTTTCATTTGACCCGGAATAAGGTTTTTCCTTACTTTTTGTCTTAACTTACCTTTCCATTAAAGGCTTTTTAAATTCAGCTTCGTCATAAACCACAATTTAATTCATAAACAAGCAATTTAATTTTTAAAGACACTATCAGAAATTTCAGATCTGGCTGTCAGAAAGCTTGTCACAAGGGAGGGTTTTCTGTTCTCAGGCCGACAGACCTCTACACTCATCTATTTAACTTCCTCTGTAACAGAGCCCGTGGCTTCTTCACTTCTCGTTGCGTTCATAGCTCTGCCCGTAGCAATGACACTCGTGCCAAAAAGGTTTGGCTCTGGATCTGAGCGTGATCCCGCGACCAGGGAGCGTGCAGGTTCAAGGCTCTCGTCCCTGCTCCTTGGGGACCATTCCTTGCCTACAACAGACCTGAGCCCGGGTGTAGTGCACATACCAACAGCTGCACGATGCTTTAAATGCATGATGCTTTTAATAACGTGTAGATGGAAATTTTCTGCTTTTAATAGCAAGAAAGGTGGGAGTCACAAGGCCGTGACAGAGACTGGTGATTTGCAAAATTGCGYACAACCTTTTGAAGCAAGTGACCCCATAAAAGTATGCCAGGCCAAAGTCAGTTTGACTGATTTTACTCAAGATTTGCTTGAACGTAAACAAATGCACAAAAGACACCTTTGGGCTGCATCTGCATTTAAGCTGGGCTTAGTATTTGTTACTACTCCAGTCCTTTTGTAGAAGGAGAGCCCTAAACTTTAACGTTCAGGGGGTCTGTTTTCGTAAAGAAGGTTGTGTTGATTAAGGGTATGAGGAATAAGCTCATCAAGTGCTTCTGTGCATATACTTGTGCAATGTCACCTTTGCAGCAACTGAAAATTTCTTGCTATCTACCTGCCAGGGGAGCGGTACCCCGTCCTGGGATGCTTCGCTCAGGATCTCCAGCTCTTTCACAGGAAGCTTTAATTAAATAGCTTTAAATAAGTAAGATTTAAATCAGTAGAGTTGAGATAGAAGTATTATCTTCCCTTCTCCTCTGCAAGTCACAGTCTCTGCTCAGCCTGCTGGGAACACCGTGCCTGTCTGCGGTGATCCACCAAGCCACTGCAGGCAAGGGACATGCAGCAAAAGGCACAGGACAAGCTTTGACACTGCATTTGATCTGCAYGTGAAGCTTTCGGTTTTCATGGGGAAAATCTGTCTATTCTAATTTCCTGCCAGTGGGTAAACTGTGCTTGTCAAATCTCGTTAGGAACAAGACTGTTCCCGTGAGCTGGATTTGCTGTAGCTGTACATCGGTCACCCAAAAGGAAGCCCGCAGCCCTCGCTGAGCGTTGTCACTTGTACTTCAATTTCCAGGTCGTTCCCAACAAATCGTTCCTCATTCATAAAAGGTGAAGATGATGATCCTACAGGCAGTAAGCCTGGCTGTGTGATGGTGTTATTTTGCTACACTTGTATTACTCTCAGTCAAGGTCAAGTCTGCAGCTATTTTATAGCTCAGCAGAAGCTGCAGAAGATCGAGGCTTTTCAGAAGTGACAGCAAGGACTTGGCTCCGGCACCCACGCACCGTGYGAGTACCTGGGCAGCGATGTGCTAGTTAACTTGGCAATGGCATGAGAACCTGGTCCTCAAGGTCAGTAGCAATAGGCTCAGTAGAAAGTTGCAATTAGAAAACATACAATTCCTTTAAAAAGTTACTATTAACATTCTCCAGGTGTACTTGTGTGCAGGTTCTCTGTGGCGCAATCTGCACCGAGGAGCAGCAAAGTGCTGCTAAAGTGAGCTCTGCTGCAGTATTCRCTGGTGTTGGTTTTGTCCATAGGCACTGACCCCTTTCCATGCAGCAATCCCAGCCTTTTAGTTACCGTACGTATGCGATTCTGCGGTCTCAGGTCATRCTGTCCAGGTGCAGCTGGGTCTTGGACAAAAATAATGCAATAGTGGAGGGAAAGCTGTAATTAGAGCTTATGAGATACCTTTCACTGCGTCAGGGAGGGAGGAGAAAGTTTCCAATTATTCATGCTTTTACCTGTCTCTTCTTCCCTCTGTTCCTAAAACTGCCTGCTGGGAATCCAGAGCAGAGCTGCACTGGTTAACGTCAGCTATAGGGCATTAAGGGATCATTGAGGAAAAAAGCTGAAGATATTTATGAATAAAGTTCCCTGTTCAATAAGTTACTTGCAGCTAATAGAGCTGGTGAGATCCTGGAAAACAAATATCTGAATGTTTTGTGAAAGCTAACAACACAGGAGCTGGTGTTTTCAAATGTAACCCACCCTGATCCTTCCCATGCCTTCTGCCTCCTGCCAGCGGGAAGCCTTCACACCTCCTTTTGCAGAAGAGAGTTTTCCTTCGGCCACTTCCATGTGGCAGCTGGTATCTTAAACTATGCAGAAAAGGTGGTTTTAAAGTAAACCGCAGCCCTCTCCTCCTGCTCCCCGTAGCACTGTCAGGATTCCTATAACAGCCGTAGTAACAACCCCCTCTGATGGCATCTTCTCTGAGACTACTTCCATCTGGTTAGTCCAGGATAACATGCTTTTGTCAGCCTGGTATCATCTTTCCAGGTTTGCTCCATTAATTGTTATAATTAATGCTTATTTTATTCGAAGTGTCAAATTGCTTCACTATGAAGCAAAGGAGAAGCACTTCACTCTAGAAAACACGACAGTATATTTAATTGGTATTGAGTTGCAGCCACCCCTAATGGATTTTAAAAATACAGTAATCAAAAGGAAATCGGCATAACATGACGTGGAGATAAAATGTTCTGACATATCATTATCTGGTGACCTGCCCTGACGTATCGTACTGCTGCGACTGTTTGTGTCATGCAATAAAATAGAAACAAAATTAATAATTCTCAAGCAACATAACCACAAAGCAATAATAATAATTTTGGAAAGAAATTCAGTAGCTTTTCTGATTTCAGTTGTCAAAAGCCGTTTTAGTTCTTGTCTCGACACCAGCAGCTCAGGTCAGCCCAGCAGAAGTTGTTCCTTGGCTGTTTCTCCTCTCGCACTTCAACATTAGGTCCTCTCCCCATCACACTTGGCATTGCAATTGCTTGATGGATTGCGTAATCTCCGTTATCCATGGCCGAGCCCGGCAGGGTGAGCTGCTGCATTGCCGAGGGGACTGTCCCCTCCTTTGAAGGCGTGGGAAGGGGTGGCCGCTCCCAGGAGCACCGACCTCCAGCACGGTGGGCACAACCTGATGCAAAGCTTGGAGGAAGGCAAGGAAGCCAATTGTTCAGACCTGTTTTCTGCCATCAGTTAACTTGGCAAAYGCCAGGCTGGGTTTGTTCTAGTGGTAGAAGCAGAAATGAATAAGAAAACCCTCTTGCTGTTCATGTGCCAGYGTGTCCTGGGATTCTGTCTTCCGAGCCTGGAATTATTATCCCAAATTTAATGTTTTTAATTACTTATTTTGCTAACTTGAAGGAAAAGAAAAAGAATATTTTTATGCTGGTTTTAATCCTTTGTTTCATCTTACCCCACCGGCACAAACTCCCCRTGCGTGGGGTGCAAAGGCTAAGATGTCCTCGGTACGACTGGCTTTATCAGCATCCCTGCTGAGTCGGGGCGTTATTCCTGTCGTGGGAAGGAGCCGGCAGCGCACCCCGGGCCATATGCATATTGTGCTTCCCCTGCTATAGGAGAAGTGGTGGCCACRCTGATTAAGGTCTCTTCTGCTCCTGTGCCACAGTCAAAGTGCGAGGGTTTCCGTYGCCTTTGCTTGCCCAGCTGCTCAGAGGGCAGCGACTACTGGAAAAGTCCTGGAAAYCAGATGCTACAGAGCAAACCCATTTCTACCTGCAACGTGCGTCTGTGCAGGCAGCTGACCCAGCCAAATGCTTGCAGGCAGGGCATTAGAGGGTGCTGACTCCCAGAAGTGGCCAAGGTGGGTGCAGACAAGCACCCAGCTCCTGGTGCAAAGCCAGGGTGCCCTGAAAACCCCATCGTGTGGAAACTAGCTCTGCCATTTAGCCAACCAGCTAATTTCTTCTTGTTGCTTAGCCTCCRTCAGGCTTTTATTGCAATCCTCTTTGGTGGGTTAACCATCACMCAACAGGGTTTTATGAAGCCTGCCAGTTTTCCTCCAAAGCCATCAACCTATTGTATTTTCTGATGGGAGAGAAACCTGGCAAACGAATGACCTTGTCACACAAAAGCCACGTCCTTTCAACAGGCACCGTCATTTTTCCGCAATAACCTTTGCCTTCGCCGTGATTTGGCTCATGCTTGAATACTTTGCTGAATATGATGGACTTAAACATGTGCTAAGTGCTTTGCTGAACTGGGTCTTTCTCCTGATTTATGCCAGGGTAGATTAAAATAGAATCAGCCCCTTAAGTGGTCTGTGCCGTGTGTTGTCAGCATGCTGAGACACTGCGTCTGCACTTGTGTTTTAATTAAAGGTTCCACCTATTTACGTGGAGTCAATCAATCTCGGCACAAAAACGTCTTTGCAGTTGATTAGCACCGTACTGCAGAATGGCATTAGGCACAAATGGCTTTTTGGAGAAGTAATTCATCTGCGTGGAAATGAAAAATACAATTATTTTAACCAATGCCATTGTGTAATCAATCATTCCCGGCTCGGCGTCGGGCACTCTGCGTGCTCCCCATGTGTGCAGGGATGTTCAGGCTTTTTTGGCTCTGAGTCGTGATGCTGGTGTTTGCAGTGATGTGGTGGGTACCCGAAGGGCCCTGACCGCCTCCCCAAAACCACCACCTGGCTCTACCCGGGCTGGGCAGGCGTCCTGAGCTGGGACTGGTGTTTGGAGCTGGGCTCAAGCCCCTGCAATGGCGTTAATTAGATCATACGTAGAGCAGAAATGAGCAGAACATGGCTTCACTGATAGATTTTTAGTGGGCTCAAGGCTAATGGGTGTTTTAATGGGAAAACGCAGCATTCCAGCGTGTTGGAACAGCAATAAGAGAGTCTATGGGCCATCATTAATACACTCCTGGTGATTAAAATCACTCTTCCCTCAGACCCGCACCTCTCAACATACTCAAGGCATTTATTAGTGGTCCATTATATGCCCACTTCTATCTTACTGCTTAATTTGAACACTAATTAACATCATCATGTCTTCTTAAAACGCAAATGGTACTTGGTAGTATTTCATTAACTCCAGGCTCTGCCTGCAGGCAGCGAGAGCTGAGCGTCACCCGAAAAACCACCTCCGTGGGCTCATGGGACCAGCGATGGGAGAGTTTCACCTCCATGTCCCATCTCCCAGGTCTCATGGTTATGGGGGAAGCTGGTGGGAAGCAAAACGATGACTTCATTTCCCGAAACGCTGGGGCAGTAGCCAGCAGGACTGCTTAGACATCTAAACACTCGCTTAATTATCTCGCTGAACTGGGGCCCAGGGCTTGGGTTTGCTGCTGCTGCGAACTCTGCTTGCTTTCACCGGCTAGCCCGAAGCAGGGGGAAGGCAGAGCTAACCCAAAATGGACCGGCTTACTGGTTCCAGCTCTCCCCGTGCATTATGCTGCCTTCTCAGGAAGGATAGAGTTCGACCAGCCTTTGAAAGTCAGTAAGGTTTTTTTTTCCCCTAAATGTCTTAAAATATATCTCCTCTGCTGCAGTTCAAGCCCTACCTCCTTCCCAGCAGTAGGGAAAAGGAACACCATCCCTTTCTGAAGCATCCTTTTATGGATCTGGGGACTTTTACCATCTCTTCCCCGAGGCTTTTCCTTTCTCTAAGCTGAATAATGCTCATTCCCTCCGCATGTCCCTGTGGGGCGAGCYGTGTGCTCCGTCTCATTGCTCCTCTCTGTCTCAGCTCCTTCTGCTCCTTCCCACCCTGGGCACTGTAAGGTCCTTACTGGTCTCACACCTGGCAATAGCTCCTATTGGGATATTGGCTTTTTTTTTTTTCCCCCCCCTTCAAAAATAGTGCGTTCCTGCCTCAAGTTATAATTCCCAGGTCCTCTTCTGCAGGGCTGCTGCATAAGCACTCATTTTGCATCTTGTATTTTTACAGCTAACTATTCTTTGTTAAATGCAATAGCTTCTCTTGCTGCTGGACTGCTGTCTGCTTTTTTTAATACTGCTTCTCCACTTCTCTTACTGAACTCTTCTTAGTGATCATTTGAGCCTCTCTGTAGTCTAATAACCTCTATTATTAATCTTTCTTTTGAAACTGCAATATAGACAACACCCATTTTGATAGAGTCCCCAATAGTTTGGATATTGAATATGAGCAAAAGCATTAAAGGGAAAACCCCTCTAATGGGCAGGGAATACTCTGCTTCCTCACGCTTCTAGCCTTTGCACGAGTTAGTTTTCCTTCTCAGAAATGCATTTGTCACCATCTCCTTGGCATTGCTCTAACTGAGAAGCCGGGGGGGGGTGTTTGTGTGCGGCTTGTGAGTGGGGGTCCTGCTGTGCCCCAGCGGAGACGGAGGCTTTGCAGAAAGCTAAAATGACAGCACAACAGGGAGAAAGCCAGTCCTCGCAGCTTTAATACTTAAAAAGAATCTGAATCGAAATCAGCTTAGCGAGGAAGCGGATAGGCAAAGGTTTGGGATGTTGTTTTCCCTTTTGGGATTGCTCTTCTTTGGCCTTTTGGCTCGGACCGAGTGTAGTATTAGTTTAATATCTGATACATCTTCTGTCAGGAGACTGTCAGTGCTTTTGCAAGGGATTTGACACTGTATGTATTTCTTCTGCTGCCAGCTTGTTATGATCCTGCCCTGTCATGATCTGGGTTTTAGCCTTCACAGCTGATGTATAGACTGGCATGATGGAGCAGCAACAAAATTAAGTCCAATTTCTCAGCAAGGATAAGCAAAAACGTGAGCGGGGAAGTGAGCTAAAGCTCAGCAGCGAGCACGGCACTTCCCCTGGAACGGCGAAGACAGGGTGTTGGTATGAATAAGAACTGGGTGCCAGGGAGAGGCTGTCAGTGACATTACTACCTGTCACACGTGTGTAAAGTCATCAAACAGCGGGTGGGCGGCCGTGACAGCCCTGGGAAAGACATCTCTATTAGCACGCTCAGCGCCGCGCTGGTACGAGGTTGCAGCATGTTAAAGGCAGGCAGGCTGGTCCACTTAAGGTGGAAAATGATATATTCGACAATCGGAGTAATTTGATTTGGCTGAGGTTCACAGCATTTTGGAATCTGATGTGAATCTTCCTACTATTGGATACTGCCCCAGATTCCCAGTGCTGCGGCATATTGCATCTCCCTTTTGGGCTGCATGGAGTAAATGAGCTTCTGAGCCTGATGGTACGGATTTTGTGCCCAGATGGGCAACTTCTCTCATCTTCTGTTATAAACTGGATTTCAAGATTGCAAGAAAATATAGCAAGAACGGTATTCCTGCACCATCTGACTTATAAAAGCAGTCAGTGATTGCATCTAGTGGCCCTTTTTCTGTCCCAAAAGTCTTCTGCCCATCTCAGATTAGACCTGCTTTCTAGAATTAGCCTTGGCCAACACCGCTTTTGTACTGGAGAGGTTTCCAGGAGTGCGATTTTTTGTCCAGAGGGTTATTGAGATGTGTCCTGGTTTCGGCTGGGATAGAGTTAATTTTCTTCCTAGTAGCTGGTAGAGTGCTGTGTTTTGGATTTAGTGTGAGAATAACATTGATAACACACTGATGTTTTAGTTGTTGCTAAGCAGTGCTTACACTAGTCAAGGACTTTTCAGCTTCCCATGCTCTGCCAGGTGCACAAGAAGCTGGGAGGGAGCACAGCCAGGACAGCTGACCCAAACTGGCCAATGGGGTATTCCATACCATATGACATCATGCTCAGTATATAAACTGGGGGAGGGGGCTGGGGAGCAGCGATCGCTGCTCAGGGACTGGCTGGGCATCGGTTGGCAGGTAGTGAGCAATTGCATTGTTCATCACTTGCTTTGTATATTTTATTATTATTATTGTTACTACTACTACTACTACTATTTTACTTTATTTCAAATATTAAACTGTCTTTATCTCAACCCATGAGTTTTCTCACTTTTACCCTCCCGATTCTCTCCCCCATCCCACCGGAGGCCRGGGAGTGAGCGAGCGGCTGGGTGGTGTTTAGTTGCTGGCTGGGGTTAAACCATGACAAGGTGCAACTCCTAGTGCAGGGAGGTCTGGATGTGACAGAGTACGCTGGCTCCCTCGCAGCTTGCTCATCGGTGACAGCCCAAGACCTGAAAAGACACGGTCTAGAGAGGCGAAGGTTTAGTTGAGCCTGTCCAAGGCAGATACACTGAGCACAGCAGGGAGCCACCACGGGCACTTGGAGGAAGAGGAGGCTGTGTGTTTGCAGGGGAGGAAGGAGCGCTGTGCATACTGGCTTAAAATGCATTCCCACGTGCTGTGCGCGCTGGCAGCTGGATGCTGTCTAGCTGCAGCCACCTTGTTAAACAGCTTTCCTTCCCTGCTAAAACTGGGATTGACGGTTTGCGCAAGCTTAATGGTTTGTGTAAGCATGGTGCTTTGTGTCGGGCTGTGGGGGGGTCAAAGCTCGGAGGCAGCAGTGAGGCTGGTTGCAGAGAGAGGCTGTCCTCTCCTGGAGCTGCTCAGGAATGGCTCGGCCTCGGTGGGGACCCCAGGGCACAGTGGGGTGACAACCACCATGCAACAAAACCTGCCCCAGGCAGAGAGCGGCGAAGGCACGCGCCCAGCTGCCCGCGCGGAGGAGCCTGCCTGTGCCGCCAGTAACACTCTCAGATTTTGTGCCAACTTTTAATTGCATAAATTTAATAATAGGGATTTTCTGGATGTAGTGAGGCCTGTGAGCGTCTCCCCTGCAGCTGCGGGTGTCAAGCCCCCCTTGCTGCTGAAGCGGTGGCAGCACCCAGGGGAGCTCAGCACAGGGAGAGCAGGTGGCCGTAACCCAGCGGTGCTGTCACTTGGCAGGAGGTGTTGTGTGGCCTCGTGCTGAACTGGTTAGAAAACGATTCTCTTCTGTCTGGGATCTTGTGTATTTTTCTACAGTGCAAAACAGCTTCAGTGGGGGACCGGCAGTCCTGCTTTTCCCCGAGCAGCTTCTATCCTGATGGTTAGGAGCCTGCAGGAGAGCCGGGGTCCATCAATGGACCAATGGTTCATCAATGGACTCTATCCACTGATGGTACTACCTGCCATCAGTGCTCTGGTCATGCTGCCATAGCCATTTTCCCTATGAACTGTGCCTTTCTCAGGTTTACAAGGGTTTTTAAAATCAGGCCAACTCTCCTGGACCAAGGATGGTTGGAAGAAGAGATGAGAAGCTGGTGGACAACCATGGCAGCCCCCTGGGAGAGCCCTGCTCTCTTCTTTCCCACCTGCACCTACATCCAGGTTGAAGCAGTGCTGGTAAGGGGTGTGGAAAGCCGTGCCTGGCTGACATGGGGTAGCACTAGTTTCTACTGTGTCACCAGAGATGAACCCATCAGTGGGTTTTAGGCAGTTTTAGTAATGTCTTAGCTACTTTAAAGATTCACAAACTGTTGTTACCATTGGCCCCCATGGCTTGAAGTTGAGCTTACAGTTTGGGGTTTGAAGTTGTTTGATTCCTCCCTGTTCGCCGCGGTGTTTTGCTCTGCTACAACTTGACCTCCATTTCCCTGCAGTAATAAGGTCAGCACACGGAGCAGCGCTGCCTCCTTCCGCCAGCCCTCCCGTCTTGGTGGTCCCTAGAGCTTTCGCTGCTTATTCCTTCCATTTTCCCACTTTGCACTGTTTAAAAACAAGCAAGCAAGAGCTCCCTGGAGCCAAGTGCTTATTTGCTGGCAAGGACTGCCTGTTAATCAATTAAAGCTCTGTGAATGTATTTGCAGCAGGGTGGATGATTAAGATGCTTTCTGTCTCTAATGCATGCCTGTGGGAAGCTCGCCTGCATGGGAAGGACAGGTGTGTTGGCCTGGAGGTCCTGCAATTCTGCTTTTGTAGGTATCAAATATCGGTCTTGGTATAAAGAAGCCAGCTGTTAAGGATGGTGAGGGAAGGGGAGGAGGTTTAGCAAACACCAGTCTTTGCCTCATGGAGGTTATTACCTGTGCACACTCTCCAGGGCAGGGTCTCGCTGATCTGCTCTGAAGCGGCTCTGGGGGAGCATCTCCCCAGGGACCATCGCGTGCAGAAAAGGTCCTCACCGAGTCAGGGGGGCAGTGAAGAAAATGGGCTGATGTGGAGCATATTCAGGAAAAGCAACAGAAAAGGTACTGATGAGGGCAGCACTGAAACAGCATCAAAAGTGTGTTTGTACCCAGGCAAAAATTAATCAGTGTCAATAAACTGGGGTTCATGCTTGTGTTTTYGCGCTCTGCTGTCAGAGCAAACCTCAGCTGTGGGAACCTGCCAGCCCTGCTAAACATCGCTTTAATTTCCACCACTRATCTCCATTTCCAGGCATGAATTTGGTTCATTTCAGAGCCTTAAGCAGGGGGATCAAAGTGACACAAACCATTCCTGCGCTTGGCCAACAAAAGGCTGCTGGGACTGGCGAGGTGTGYGCAGTGCCCTTGTCGGGTCTAAGTGTCATTTTGGGGATTGCAGTGGATTCATGAGAAGTCTTTTCTTAACATTGATGTACCACAAACTGCAGTGCAGTCCTTGTAAAACAAAAATCRCATTCATGCTTACAGTTATGGAAGTAATGATTCCAACCCTTGAGCTGGCCACCGGTCCAAAATCCATCCCCGAAGTCAGTCAAGCCAAAGAAGTCTTTGCACGCACACAATTTACTGAAATGTGATTTAATAGAAAGATTATTAGTGTTTTAAAGGGTTGAGGGTGATCGGCTCAGGTCTGATATTTGGTTAGGACTGGGCAAGAGCAAGATCCAAATCTGGCCCCAGGGCAGGAACCCGGTTGGGGAGGACTTTGCAGCATGGTGCTGTGGGTACGGAGTTATTTTGTGGGTGGAAATGCTGGGGTAGAAGGAAAATGGCTGGAGAAGCAGCCAAATTTGGGAGATGGAAACCGAGGCATCAGCAYGGCTGGGAGTTGTTCGGTGCAAAACCCAGCGTGGCTGGTTGTGCTGGTGTGGGGAGATGAGTGGCCCAGGAGAAGGGGCTGGGGGGGCAGATCGGAGCAGAGGCACTGCGCAGCTCCCTGCCATGGCAGCCCTGAAACGGGCTCTCTGCTGGGAGTGCGTGGCATCCTTGTCTCCAGCAGGGCCCTGGGTAAAACACAAGGTTTCTTTAGAAGTTGTAAAAACAAACCCTCCAGTCTGCCCATGCACTGGGAATACTCGAAGAGAATTAAGAAAGCACCTCCTGAGATAATTTTTTTTTCAAAGCAAAATAAATCAAGCCAATTAGTGATTAAAATATATATATATTTACTATTTTAATAACAACACTCTATCACTTAATCCATAAAATAAACTAAAAGCACGGTGGCCAGAGCAGAGCCCTGCCTTACAGCTACCACCAGAGAGCATCCTTGTATATTTTTTCTGTGGAAACAGCACTGAGCTGGGAAGTAACCCATCTTTCAGCAGCCTGTCTCTTTTTAAGTGCTTCCCAGTCAGTTAAAGATACAATAATTGAAACTTGTCTATCAATCATGTTAGCAGACAAAACAACATTGTTTCTCTTCTCTTTTTCTCCAAAGTACTATAGCTTGATCGGCTTAACAACGCGAACAAAGACGCTAAGTCAAAAATCCCACTTAAATGTTTTCAGGTATAAAAGCACATCATCTTTGGGGAGGGAAGGCGCAAAATTCATTGTTTAGAAGCGTTCTAGGGGAATACTCAAAAGGCAAAAAGAATACCGAGAATACAATACGTGCACACAAAATATCTTTGGGATGATTAAAAAAAAACCTGCCAAGAAATTTGCATAATGCCTGCATGTCTGTAGCCCCCTCATCCGAAGCAGCTGATATGTGTCCAGTGAAACAGGTTAGGGGATTTAGCTTTGACTCCTTTTTGTGCTTTCTTGGCGTATAAAAGCATGATTTGCACTTTGTAAGTCCCTGTGAATGAAAGGCAGGASGGCAGGGATGGTCTGTGGCTCTGAAGCACTGCATAAATGATTTTTTTATTTTCCTGAGTGTGTTTTCCCTTTTGCCATCCAGGTGTTCCTCAGCATCCAGGCTCCCCAGAGGTGCAGCAGCCACCTCGAAGCTCTTCCACAGCTTTCTAGGTGTACTTTGCAGTTCTCATAAATACATTTTCCTCCAGAAATCCTCGACTGGGCCAGGGCAGGTGTCCGTGTGGGTGGGTGACACCCAGGGCAGCGTGGCCCCGGAGGGCTGGGGCAGGGGCGGCTCGTGGGCTGCTCTGATGGGCCATGAGCATCTTTGCTTTGCAATGAATAGCTTCCCGTGTTTCTTTCTCTACACCCAGGGCTTTGCTGTCGAGGGCTTTTAATTTGTTTCGATCAAAAAAAATGCAGATTTGTTGGCTACAGGTCTCAAATGTGGCAGCTCCTCCAGGCTAATGGGGCCCTGTTGTCCTAGGAGGGCCACGTAGCGAAGGGTTTGCCAGAGCTTTCTGCTTTTTTGAGCCAGGCTCTGCATTGCTTCTGGGTTCTTGTTTTGCTTGGTTTTGCAGCAGTGTTGCATTGGGTTTGTAGTTTTATGTATACATTTATGCAAACTGATTTAGCAGAGGATGCTGGAACAGGTTTAAGGTTACCCTGTGGAAGAGCAGAAGACAAATCTCTCAATGCAAATCCTTTCCCTTTCTCAGTCAGTCAGGGAAAAGGGAAATAAATAAGCAGTGAGAGGCACCAGCGCTTTTATAACCGCTTGAGCAACAGGGAGGCCATCACGCTGTGAGTCACAGCAATGCTGCCGCTTCCCGCGCTGCCATTAACGCTCCCATTTGCAAACATTATCCAGTGGTTTTAGGGAGGTTTAAAATTAGTGGTCTGTTAGTTACTGTGTGTTTCCCTCTCTGTGCAGTCTGCTGAGGATAGCACAGCCATTATAGCTCATAGACGCTGTCCCCAAGATGACTTATGCTTTTAGCTCTAGATGATTACAATTCAGTTAACTAAAACACGGTCATGAACTAAAATGTGGTCATTGTGTCCTCAGTACCTCATGCCTATAATACTTGCCACCTCCTCCAGGTGTTGTTCAAGATCATTTGGGATTTTACTGAATACCTATTGGGGTGGGAGGGGGTCTTTGAGCTGCCCTTTCCCTGGTGTGGTCCAAGCTATGAAAATGCTTCAGTTAAGCTGAAAGCAGGGTTTTCCTTCAGCTTTGAAGTCATTGAACTGTGAAGAGACAGGTCCACCACAGACCAAGCACGTTTCCAGAACTTCTCATCATGCATGTTTCTGGTCAGATGGGCAACAAGATTCAACCTGTGGTTGCTATATTTTAGTTTTCTTTGTCCTCCTTACAGAATTTTTCTTTTCAGATGATTTTCTGAGTTAATTCCAATTCTGTTGCAAGAAACTCATAAAGCTGTTATTGCTCAGTCACTCTCAGTCTCCTTGTTAATATAATCCGATGATATGCAAAGTTCACGGAAACTGCCTACACTGGAGAAATGGAACGAGAAGGCATTTCTGAACACTGCGGGTTTTTCAAAGCTTCTTTGTTCAGAGATAGGGAAAACAACCTGTAAAACTTCATCCTGACAAAGAGAGCTGCAGATTTAAGGCTATTGAAGAGAGTCATCTCTCCAGATGTAGGTTGGCATGTGGGTTCACAATCGCAAATATGACTTATGATTCATACCAGTGTACTGGTGATGGGGGGAGAGAGTCTATATTAGAACAAATGCTGAATGGCAAGGGACAGCTCACAACTTGAAGAACATGGAGAATGAGGTCATATGAGACGAAATGCTTCAGTATTGCCAGGCACAAGTTCATTTACTGAAAGAGAAGAAATTTCAAGTGATTTTCAAAAGGGGCAATATTCATTTGCCAGCAGACAGGCATCTTTAAGTTTGTTTTAGGCTCGGAGCAGCATCCTCCCAGCCCGTCAGGTGCCGCTCCAGAGCGCATGGCTTCTTCTGCAGCCCTGGGTGCCTTCAGAGGCACTGTGGAACCATGTCTGGAAAAAATTGGCCCTGCCCAAGAGGCATCTTATGCCAAGTGCATGGTAACTTTCAGAAAACAAGCGAACAGTTACAAGGCTCCTTAAAAACAGATTGTGATGTAAATGTAAACCCTTCTGATTCAAGCTGTGCAACATCCTTTAATTACTTGGGGCATAGGAAGATTTTTCTCTGATATTCACTTTTTGCTCTAATTTTAATCTAGAAGGCTGCTGCCTTGCACAGGAATGCTGCTTTAGGGCTAAGATACAGGGTACGGAGAACCATCAGCTTGATCGTTTTGGCATTTCCAGGGGTGCAGCACTGTGCACTCACGATCAGCAAAGATGGCTCTGTGCTACCCTCTGCCTTTTGTTTGAACTTACAGTCTGAAGGCATTTTTTTCCCCCTCTTGAATCTCACGTAAGATAAAAATCTAGAAGACAGCCACCCTTTTTTGATGCTCTATCTGAAGAGGACCACCTTGGCATGCCAGCAGCTTAGGCAAGTGGTGTCAGCCAGCTGGGACTTGTGTCACCTATGGGAATGGCCAGCTGGAGTGAGAAGAGGAAATACTGCTAGGGAAGAGTCGGGGGCGTTTCATCTGGGAAAAGCAATGTAGGTACTTTTATTGGTGGTGATGTAAAGCATCTGCCTCGCTTTTGTCCCTCCTGGATCCTGGGGTTTCCCTGAGCTTTGGGCAGCTCCCAGCTGCGGTTGGCTCCCTGCCATCCCAGAACTCTGCTGTTCGGATCTCTTCTCCCCGAACCAGAGGAATTACCAGTTGCTTTGAATATGCTCATGCAAAGCAGAGAGTTAAACCCCAAACTTCCATCTGTTCATAATGAAACATCTTCACCAGCTGAATTTGACTAATTTAGTGATTACTACCGGGAGAGAATGGTCTCCGAGTCCTCCAGCTGTTCCAGCATGGAAAGCCTCTTGCCTCCCTGTAAGGGGTTGCAATCATTTCCTCTGTGTTTTTTATCTAATTTTGTTACAATAATTCAGCGAGTCCACTCTGGCCAGCTGTTCTTCAGGCCTCCTGGCCCGCATTGCTTATACAAGGCTGCTGGTGATGATGTTGAATCAATCTTTCCAACAATTTTGCATCTGTCCTCGGCTCTTGGAGTTGTTCCAGCTGTTCTCAATATACAGCTGATAATTTAGCAACACCCTCCCCCCAGTTGATTCACTAGCCTATGAAACCTCCTAACCGTGCTCCAGTTTCTCGCTTCCCGGTCTGGCAATAGTCATTGAAAATATTGTACAAGTGACACTTCCAATAAATCAGCAGTAATTTAAACTCTCGGTAGCAATTTACAGATAAGGTGGGGTTTGCCTGGCATCTCCTTGCATATCAGGATGTGGATGTCTCTAAGCTCAGATGTGACATTATCTGAAGGTCATCTTCAGTGAAAGCTGTCAGACTTCTGGTGGCGAGGGAAACCCCGCAGTGTGGACAAGAGACCCTGAAATGGTCCTTAAGATGTCCTTGGTCCTTGTTTTGTTTAGCCTGGAGAAGAGAAGGCTCTGGGGAGACCTTATTGCAGCCTTTCAATACTTAAGGGAGGCTTATAAGAAAGATGGGGACAGACTTTTTAGTAGGGCCTGTTGTGATAGGACAAAGGGTAATGGTTTTAAACTAAAAGAGGGTAGATTTAGATGAGATATAAGGAAGAAATTTTTTATGCTGAGGGTGGTGAAACACTGGCACAGGTTGCCCAGAGAGGTGGTAGATGCCCCATCCCTGGAAACATTCAAGGTCAGGTTGGATGGGCCTTTGAGCAACCTGATCTAGTTGAAGATGTCCCTGCTCACTGCAGGGGTGTTGGACTACATGACCTTTAAAGGTCTCTTTCAACCCAAACCATTCTGTGATTCGATGTCCCCAGGGAGACAGGATAGATCAAGGGGTCCTGGCTCCCTTTCACTGGCTTCCTTTTGCTCACCAGTGGCTCCTCTCCTGGGGCCACTTTGTGCAAGCAGAGAGAGTTCAAGTTCTCTGTTCAATATCCCCCCGACTGTAAATATTGTCTCCTTTCTCTTTGCTATTTATCAAACCCCAGGGGTGGTCCCTGATTTCCTGGGCTGGTTTCATTCAAATACTCCCCATGCTGTGCCATGTTTTCTGCTTGTGGTGTCCTGTTGTGCATATCCCCCTTTTGCTTCCTCTCTGGTTTTGGGCTCTGCTTTGCAGAGACGCTTGGCAGATATCACAGTGAGGAAGCTCCAGCTTTGCTCTCTTTTTTATCTCCAGATAGAAATATGGATGGGCATGCAGCAGCTTCTGCTTTCTGTGCCTTGATATTCTCTTCCCTTCCAGTTGATAGGAAAAGTCTGGCTATAGCTTTCTGGATGCCGTACTGTCCCTTAAATCCTCCCAGAGATGCTGAGGCATTGGTCCACGCTGTAATCACCGAAGGATTACAACCAGTGTCATTCCATATTAGTGGGATTATTAAGTAAAATTGGCTTATAGGATCCAGCATGCTGGCGGCTTACCCCAGCTGAACAATAGCTGCACGTCCCTTCTGCGTGCCTGCCTCTGTGCTGCCTTCTTGCCAGGCTTCCCATTGATTTTAAATTTTACTATTGACTTTTAAAGCACTCAGGAGCTTGGGATTTTCCTACATCATTGATTTATTGCTTTCCTGGGAGCTAGGACAAGCTTCAAGATCTTCATCCATCAGCCTGTTGTCAGTGTCAGGGTTTTGCCCACAGATTTCAGCAATGAAATGCTCCGGGCCTGGCACTGGTGATGCTCAGTCAAAATTTGAAGCCTGTTTGTTTGTGATGACCTGGTTCTGCTCATTATAAACTGTCTTTAATTCAGAGCAGACAGAGGTGGTCACTGCATCATATTTGATTCCCTGCTGCGGCTGGCACTGGGGTCATGCGCAGCGCAGGGCTGGTTATGGGAAGATGCTGCCCAGCATCCTCCAAATTTTGGAGAAATCATTAGAAACTGTTTTGGCCCTTACGCTGGCCCTGGCTGCCCAGCGTGAGCAGTGTGCTGAGTAGCCTGGAGAGACCCTTTTCTGAGCTCATTACTTCCATTTTTCAGTCCTTCTGGAGGGAGAGGAAAAGCACCAGGCTTTTCCAGCCCTCCAGTCACCGGATGAAAGAAGCCTTTGAAAGCTTCAATCAGAGGGTAATGTTGCCAGGGGAGGGCTGATTGAGAATCTGCGAGGTTTGGTACTGCAAGAGAGTGCTGTGCTGCGGTGGGCACCCAGAAAAACAGGTAAAAGTGCTGCTTGCCCCAGCTCAAGCTTACCTTTAATGAACTTATTGTTCTCCCTTTTACATCATTGGGATGTGTAACTTGGATTTTCTTATTGATGATGAAGTAATTGGTTACAGTGCAAGTTCTGTGTCCATCAGCACATCTGCTCAAAGACACTTGTACTTTCTGATACATGCTCTGCGTACAAGCAACATATTTGTTCCTTGTCTGAGTACGTGCATTATCTAATACACCTCACCTCCCCATCTGAATTTTAAAAAGAAAACTAATGAAGAAGATTATTGCACCATGACAATAACAATGCTAATTGATCACTGGCACAGCAATATCTTAGGGATGCTTCTGGAAGTTGCCTCAGTGAATTCTTAATCGAGTGCTGGAGGGCTCTCTATTTTAACAGAGCTCCTGCCTCCAGTAAAGACCCCCTTGACTTGGTCAAGCTTTATACTTTCATCCTCAGTATTAGCACAAAAATTGTTAGAATTAAGTGTAGCCCATTTTTATTCTGGCTTGCCACTACCATAGCAATAACCCTTGCTCCTGGCTCCACTCCAAGGCCAGATGCTGTGCTCGATCCGGATCTGACCCACGGTCCGTGCTTGTTCCCGTTTCGCCCGCCTGTGACCCAGGAATGTTCATTGCCTGCAGCAGCTGGGCTGGGGAGCCGGAGGAAGAGCACAGAGAAAGTTTAGTTGCTGCTAAACACGAGCAAAGATGCCAGAGCAAAGCAGGTGACCTGCTGGATCCTGAGGAGGAAATCTATGAGAGTTGTAACTCTTAGTTATGAAAATCATAGAAGTGAGTTAAAATTAATACAAGACAAAAGAGGACTGAGATGACTCAGGTCTTGCCCAAGGAATTTAATTTAAAACTGTAACTTTGAGAAGCGCTGGGTTGTTTTGTTCTGTGTTTGTGTAAGCAGCCAGCGTGAGGATTATTGCAAGCACAAGACTCTGCCTGGCGTTCTTCCAGAGGGGGTGCGTGAGGGTAGAGCTGCATAAGTCTCCTCTGTTGTGCTGGGGAGTTTTGCTAAGCTGCCTGACACCGCTTGATCCTTCTGGATATACAGAGAAGCGTTCCATCATCTGCAAAAAATTAGAGATTATATGAACAGCGTCACAGAGAATATCAGTGTAAGTTACGGCACCGATGCGTATGTTGTGGAGCGTGTGCCCGGAGCGGTGTGTGGCTCTCCCTGTGGATCAGGTACTGCAGGGCAACTTGTGCTGCACACCGGTATATCTGAGTGGTGACCAGACACCCAGCACGTGTCACTCAGAGCTCTGAGATACCCAGAAGTCTCCAGCAGATGTTTTATACCCTCCTCTGCTGTGAGAGGTATGGGCAGCTGTTACGAATTGAGTCTTGAATCCAAATGGAGCCCCAGCCCTCGTTAAAACCTGTACTCGTGACAACTTCTAGATGTGCTCTCAGCTTCGCCGGCTCCCCACAGTGCAAACACATCACTCAGGGCCAAGTGCACATATCAACCCTCTGGACAAGTGCATGTGCCGCCCAGGCGCGGTGGGGGTGATGGAGCATCCCATGGCTCCGAGGCTGGACCGGAGGCTGTGGCCCTGGAGGGAGGCAGAGGATGGAGAGGGGACAGAAGTGCACAAAATCACCTTCTCAGCTGCTTGGGCCAGGGCTCTCTGGGGAGATTTTCTGAGCAAGAACAGTGTCCATTAGGGTCTGTTTCTGCTATGGTCAAGAGAAAAAGGCTTGGTGTCCTTTTGGTGAAAATAGGGTGAAACGATGCATGTACCAGACTAATCTCTTCTTCTTGCAGCATTAGGCTAACAAAGAGTAGTTACTGCAGTCCAAGGGGCAAGAGTATTGCAAGACTTCCTTCATGTCTTAGCAATTCTCATCGGTCCATTGAGAAAGTCCTAGGAAAGTCCTGAATTTCAACAGAGATAATTGTGGTGCTTTCCTCTTTCCCTTGTCTGAATCTCTCTTACCCTCCCAATTCTACCCATCCCTGGGGTGCTGTTCTTGGAGGGAGCCCCTTCCCTGCTTCGCCTTCTTCCAACTTTTGGTGTGTCTTGTGGACCTGAGGAGTGGTGCTACGGCTTGCCTGGGTGCTCTTGGAGGCCAGGGGGGCCATCCCTTGCCATGCTAAGCACATGGTGGTGCTCCCAAAACCCCATAGTACATGTAGCTACAGCATGATTGCATCTTGCTTGCTCTCTGCATTACAAACCGTATGCAAAGGGTGAAATAAATAAATGAATAAATCATTGGCATTGTGACACTGCAGACAACTGGAAACATGATATAAATACTAAAGGCTGGATCTACGCTTCCCAGCAGTGTTTGATGTGGGCCACAGAAACGCTACCCCAAGGGACCTCTGGTCCCTGAGGACCTGATTTACGCCAGTGCTGGAGATCAAAAGCCAGGATGTGGTGTTGCACAGCTATAATAATGGCTGTCCAAATTTCGTTCAGCTCCAGGTCTGGTGAGACAATGCTAAAATGCAGCCATTGGCAGACCAGGAATTAAATCATTTGTGTTTGCTGGCTTAGGGAGGGGATTCACTGTTTTCATCACATGCCAGTACTGTTTCAGCCACGTATGGAGGAAAAGAAGAGGCTTTATAAGGCTTTATGAATTGGCTGGACACCAGAACCTGAGCCCTGCTAGATGTAGCGTTTATCCTTACAAAACTCATCTTCCAATTGTGGAAATAAGCAGGGATGGATTCCCGTCATGCAGCCCGGGATTGCTGTAACAGCTGATGAGAGCTCCGGATACTCCGACCTGCGAAAAATCATTGCATAAAGCCCCAAACTGCCAGATGTGTTGTTAATAGGTTCCTTTATTTACTTTTTGATATTTGCTTATGCCAACCATTAAGCACAGTCCGGGCACTGGCCTTTACCAGGGTGGAGTGAACCTCTGTTTCTACCCAGACAGGAGCATCTGTTATTTGCTGTTGAACCAGCCTAGGGGCAACCCTTAGCTCTAAGGAGACCAAATTGTGGACATCTCCTCTAGCGTGAGGCCAACCTGCAGATCCATATGATGTTTCTGCACTCGAGATCCCCAGCACGGCATGCTTTCCAAGGGCCTCTCTTCACTGGGTGTCACAACTTGGGAGAACGGTGTGAGTTTTCTTCCACTTGAAAATTTGTATCCCTGCGTATTTGGGATTGTGCCCTCAGGGAAACAACATCTAAACTGTAGATCACTGCGTATTAGTCTATGGCTTCTATAAATATGAATTTAAATAGTCTATTATCTTGAAGCACTGTTAATGTTATTATTCCCACTTGTTAGATGCACGCTCCATACTGTATATGCTCCAAATTCATTAGCTTCCATTTTATGTTGTATAAATTTGTAGTCTGCCCTTTCTAAACAGAAGATGAAACCTGACTGTAAAATTTACCAAACAATTGTTCCAATGTAGCTTAATTAGTAACTTGCAAGGATTTTGCAAGCCTCTGAGATGGCTTGAAATGCTTGAGTCATTTTATTATAGAATCTGGGGTTAATATTCCAGATTAATAACACATATGAGCATTTATTAAACTCTAGGCAGCACTTATGAACAAAAAAAAGGGTCTATCATATCTGTAACAGCCTCAAGGAAGAGAAACTTGTAAGTGACTCAGACTCTTCTCTCTTCTCCTTCGTGCTGAGTCGCAGCTGAAGTTCTGGGGGAGGCTGAGCTCCCTGGGAGGAGGACAGGCTTCATTTCATGGACTGCTCTGTCGCTCCCAAGTTTTCTTCTGAGGACAAATAGATGGCAACCTTTAAATTGGGGTGCTCCACTCGGGATGTGGAGAAGGGGTCTGCTGTTTGGAAGGCAGCTGCTTTGTACCTTCAAAAATGTAATTTCCTATAAAAGTGTTCAAGATGGGCACTAAACTTTCAGGTACCAAGAAAAACCCTTTGCTAAAGGAAACCTTAACCATCATTTGACATGTGTTTAGGAGGGATGATGATCTGAGTAGGCTGGTTCTTGATTGCTCTGCTATGCCACGACAGCCCGTAAGGCTGATTCAGTACAGATCTCCGATCCCTCCAGTACTTGCTGGGTTGCACACAGCAGCTGATGTACAAACAAATGTAGGTTTTTACATTAGGGCATTAAGATTCAAGGGTCCCTGATTTGCAGATCACTGCTAGAAACACCTTATTAACAGGCAGTAGTTCATATGCCACTGTAAAAAAGCAGAACAAGTCTCCCTATAGGGAGATTTAAAACTTTCTTGACTGAGTTTTCTTAACTTCAGGAAATCAAATTTTCTCCAGATCTAAGTGAGAGGAACAGCACCAAAAATATAATGATGCACCCATTTATGTCAGCAGAGATTCTTAACCAGGCACTGAGATGCACCCCTGCCTGCTGGAGAGAGGCAGAAGGAAGCAAGTAATGTGAGTTAAATAAAGAAGGAAACTTCTAGCTTGAAAGTGGAGCCTTAGGAAGCAAATCTGAAACTGGTGCAATGATACGGCAGTGTGCAGGACCATTGGAGATGTCCAGCACCAGCAAACCTGTGCACGTGTGATTAATCCACGGGCTCTTCTCCAGTGCCTGCAGGCACCTTCATTGAAAGTGCAACATGAGGCTGGCTGGGGAAGGGCAAGCTTTTCCTAAAGACATCACAAGGCTTGCAGTAGTGACGAATGCAAATGTATTCGGAGAGCCAAATTCATCTCTGTGTGTAAAGGCTGTGTATAACTCATCAAATTAGAGTTTGTAAGACACATCAACCGAGTGCTGGCTCTCTCCATGGGACTAAATTTCCTTTAAACTGCTTTCACGTGGTGTGCAAACTGGAAACAGGCGCGTTAGTGATGCTCACAGCGGGGCCTGCAGGGGAGCAGCAGCAGTGAGGATGACTCAGAATAACAAACCTTGT
The DNA here is from genome assembly GCA_035582835.1 of Phoebastria nigripes. Lineage (NCBI taxonomy): Eukaryota > Metazoa > Chordata > Aves > Procellariiformes > Diomedeidae > Phoebastria > Phoebastria nigripes. The sequence continues at coordinate 229,972 of JAYKAV010001189.1, read as the reverse complement.
CATCCCGGGTGAGCACCAGTGAGCGGCAAGCCAGCAAAAGGGAGAGCTGAGGGAACACCTCTCGGAGAGTGATGAGGGAGTGGCTGGGACTGGCAGAGGGGGGCTGCGTGCTCCGCAGCCGGGCTGGGAGCTGTGGGCAGACTGGTGCCAGGGGAAGGAGGTCTCCTGGACATTCCCACTGCTGTACAACCGGAGGCTGTTTTCTACCGCAAGTGAGATAAGAAGGAGCTGTTTGGAGGAAAGACTTTTATTCTTTGCTAGTTCATCCTCTGAGACTTGTGCAGCGCATCCAAGAGTCCCTGTCTGAGGGCTCTTCTGGGTCCAGGGGTGGGAAGGGTTGGTGGAAGAGCAGGGCACTGCACCACTGCACACGCTTCAGCTTGTTTTATTTGTGCTGTTCGCAGCCCTTTCAGGCCTGCCTCTCCTCTGCTTCTTGCTCTGTCTCCCATCCAGCCCATCAGAAACGTCTCGGAGGGTTTTCACCGAATGATGCAGGGGGCTGGGACCTGCTGAGCTGGCCAAAGCCTTCTCCCGAGGTTTAGGAGAAGCCAATGCAGAAATTTAGCTGTATCTAGCATGCCGTGAAGGTGGATTGGGGAACAACCACCTTGAACTTTGTCTATTCGATTAGCATTGGTATCATGAAGAAAATGTAGGTCCCACTGAAGATGGTGCCAGGTGTCTCTTTTTAGTACAGCTGGGTCAAGATCTCCCTTTTTATGTCTGTGATCAAATTCATTATTCAGTTTCTGGGCATTGCTTTTATCCTCTTGTTCAACTACAAGATCAGTGGACCTGACTGTGTTGGTTGCCTTTCAATTCTGTTGTCAAAATAAATAAGAAGTCAGGAGGTTGCAGACCCAGCCCAAATGCAATCTCTTCAGGTGGGTTGGTACTTGGGAAGTTTCCTCCATCTGTCAGGGTTGGCTTTGAGGCTCACTCAAACCTTTGGCATGACCTGCTGATTTCAGTGTCTGCCCAAATATTTACAACCAAGTAAAATAATTGTAGCATCCAAGGCATAAAACTCCTGATCACCCACATGCTCCTATCTGGCATGTCTCTTGTTCAGCTATGACAAGCCCAGTGAGCAAATCTGGTTTAGCTTGAAGGCAAGTCTATGTTGCATGAAGGACTTACCTCTGCTCCTGCCCATTCAGCATCACCCAAGACAAAATCCTCCTGCAGCCATCCAAATCAATCTAATTGTAAGCAACATAGAATGGTGCTTTAAATAAATCTCATTTGCATACTGAGAAAAACTTCTCAGCTTACTGAATATGGAAATTACCAGTGGAAAATTATTTATCGCCTCAGTATCAAAATATCAGAGGTTGGCTGGTGCCTTTGGGAAAATCAATTGTGATACAGCAATATTTCTCACTTCCCCATATATAATGTGATCTGCCAAATTTAATCCAGTTTTGCATTTGATGGTCCCCAGTAGGATGAAAAGGTGAAGCTAATGTCATATAAACAATGCCAAGCATCATCCCCCATGAAATTTTATGTGACAGTTGAAAGGTGCCGAATTATCCCAAAACAGTCTGGGGACTTCACAGTTCATGCAACCTGGYAGTTTACAACAATGCAAATATTTTGCTGCTCACTTTGCTTCTGTTCTCTCTTTTTAATTGTAAATTCAGTACCAGTATTTCAACCTAGCAGGTGAGAGAATGGAGGGGTTTTGTGCCGTGCCATGCACTATCCTCAGTAATGAAATGCTGTAGAGTGAGTATGTGGAGGCAGAAGCAAGCATTTGCCAAGGCCAAATCCTTCCCTCTTCACTCACCGTTGATCAACCAAAAGTCTCATCTGCTGCCATTATGGGGTAATTTTCCCTAAATGCAGCCAAAATGAGAGATGTGTCCAAGGACATATCGTGAGCCAAATTGCAGGKTTTTTTACCATGCAAAAAATAGCCTGCTTTTTTGTTCTTCCCCTGCCTTCCCAGCTCCTGAGACACTGTCTCTGCTACGTGGGCACATCATCACTAAGGGAACTCCTTGTTTTTCTTGTCATTATCTGCAAAAGGAGTCTGATGTATATGTAGGATGTTAAAAATGTGTACATTTATTGAAAATTGCCTGAGTAAGATGAACTACTGTTGAGAGTATTTGAGTACAGCCTACGACACGCTGCTAGTTCCCAGTCCAAGGAAAGGGCGAGATGCGTTTTTCTGTTTCCTCCAGTTTCTCTTGGCCAGTATTGCTAACTGCCACTCACCTTTGACATCTGGGATCTGGCTATTTTATTGTGAAAAATCCCTTTGTGCTTGTATCCGTGCTGGGGTTGCCCAGTTAATTTCAGTGAAGGACAGTGGTGTCAGCAGGATGCAATGAAGAGATGTTCATTACAGAATGGTTGCAACTGCTGGACTTTTTTTATTCCTTAACCAGACCTGCATCAGAGATCAGTGTTGTCTATCAGTCCATATTTGTCAGGTGCTGCATCTCTGCAGCACTGAGTGCATATTTTAGTAGACTGAAGAGCTTCCAATTTGCCTATAATGAGGCTAATTACCAAATAAATACTATTTTGGTCTCCATCACACATGTCTTGGGACCTGGGGACGGAAGGACTAGGGCTCTGCTCAACGTGTACAAATATCTCATTACATTTGGAGTAAATTGGAGTAGGCACTGCATGAACATGGGACAAAAAGTTTGTTTTAGCTGATATCCAATGCTTACAAAGATCCCCCCTTGATGTGTTTTTATAAGGAAGGGTGGCAGATTTTCTTAAGATCTCAGTTACATTCTTACGGGCTTGAGGGGAAGGCAGCTTTTCACTGAGCTGCTTTGCAGTCAGGGTGGGAGTAAGGGGTACGTTGCTTTGGGTGCAAAATGAGTGTGAAGGTAAATCTTCGTTACAGACATGAGTAATGCCCATAATGAGGTTAACACAACTAGCCATAAAGAGAGGGGTGAAACTGGTGAGTTCTAAACCTGTGATATGCTAGATGCCAGTTCTTCACTGCCAGATTACTGGCATTTAACTTGGGAGTTGCCAACAAGCTGATGGAAGACTTTCTTGTGGGTTCATTGTCCTGGAAAATATTGTGAGTTTATCTTGAAAGCAGTCCTGTACTTTCAGTTCCTTTGCAAACTGTTCATTGACAATGTTCCTACATTTGTGCTTTCTTTGCTTAGTTTCATAATTAAGAAGTATTTTTTCTAGCCTTTCACAGCTTGCAAAGTGATGGAGGGACACCAGGGAGCACCCTGTGGTGCTCCTCATGGACCCACCCACGGCACCATGGCCAGGCTCTGTGAGGACCGGCAGCAGGAGTTGGGGGCTATAAAAGCGGGAGTCCTCTGTGCCTCAACTGTAGCACAAGACTTGTTTGCTTGCACGGGCTAGTGAAGGTTGCTTGGAACTGAGATGGCTAGCAGAAAAATAGGTATGTCTCCAGCCCGGGAGCAGCCTGCCCCTCGGTCCCCCGGGGCTGAAGGTGCAGGGCTGGGAACTAGGGGCATGAGATGCTTTAATTTCCACAAAACCAAATATGTGTTTGTTACTTAAAATCATTCTCTATCACTCTGGTTGTTGTTCTGCTGTTGTTCTTAGGAGATGACTCCCATCTTGAACTTAAAGATCTGGTGAAAGAGAGGGATTGCTAATTATAAACTCAATACCCATCCTTTTCTCGCATGGCAGCAGCTGGCCTGAGCTTTGATAGCACCAAAAGACCCCTCTGGCAGTGCCTTTGGAAGACTGTTTGGTTTGGCTTTTCTCCTCCCTGGGGAGGCAGAGGCCCGTCTGCTGCCTGCACAGGAGCGGTGCAAAGCCCGGTCCCTGTGCCCCGTAGCCAGCATCGTGGTGCCAGCACACAAAGGGATGTGGCTGAAACCGCAGAGCCTGTCGGGCCCAGAGGGTTCATCTTGTTGGGATTTATGCAGCTGTGAACACGGGCAGAGTCAGGCCTCTGGCTATATGACTGTTAAACAATTTTCATTCATCATTTTTGGCTGGCCCTAGAGCCCTGTTAAATAGCTTTTTCCATTAGCTTTAATGGGTGTGAGGTTTAGCTTGGTGCTTGAAGCGGGGCTGCAGGGAGGGAGATGGGGGTCCCGGCTCCAGCCATCACCTCTTGCTGCTGCTGTCCCACATCTGCTCAGCAATGTGGGRTGGCTGTCAGTGACCGTCCCCCAGTGCATTTGGGACATGGTCTCTGCACCAGCCTGTGCCCCTGTTGCCAGCCCACTGCAAACAGCCCCCTTGTAGGGGATAAACCAGCCATGTCTTGTCCTTGTGCGGGACTGGGAAATCCTGGAGGCACTTGGAGACCTGCTCCCCGCCCTCAGGGAGATGGTCGAGGGGACCGCTGGGCTGCAGCCTGCTCCCAGCAGGGCTCAGACCTGCTCTGCCCAAGCACTGTGCCCTGGAGAGGATTAGCCTGAGCTGATCCAGCCCAGAGATTTCACTGCAGGGAGGATTCAGAGCAGCCGATGAAATCTGGGGAGTGGGCTGAGGGCAGGAGGAGGGGGTCTGCAGAGCAATCGACTGATCAGAGCAGCTGTAACCACCAAAGACTAAGTATTTTCTCCCATTTTAGTTATGAAAATCAGACAGAAAATCCTAAAGGCAAAGTTAGCATTAGCCAATTATGAGATGTCTTCAGCTAACCAAGCCAAATATCTGTTCAAATACTGGCATCTTGTATTTTCAATGTGAAATGGGAATAGCTGCATTGTATAAAATATAAGAAGAGAAGGGCGTATTATTGTTTTAACGCAACCTTTCCAAACAAATTTGTATTCACACTGTATCTTAACAGAGGGATGCAGGAAGCAGACAGAAATTTATCTTCTCCAGAGAGTGATACATCAGTGCCTGGTTCACAGGAACATTTTTCAGACATCTCAAGAGCACCATGCGCAAAAATATACATACCATGAATTTCCTGAGCAGACAAAGGCTAGCTGGAATGACGACAACAGTAGGAAGAGAACAGACCAATAGCAGAAGCCTGGCAGGAGAAATCAAGATTATTCCACTGGAAATGCAGTGAAAACAGCTAGGAAAAAGTTTGTCTCTCATTAGGCAAATGATTTGTATTTCCTTCGCTGCCTATCCCCAACATGCCTTTCATGTAGAGTTCAGCTTCCAGGATGCTCAGCGCTCCTGAGGAACCCACTCCCAGGGAAGCATCTTGCTTCCCCCCGCCCCAGCATTTGAAGAGCCCGACCTCTGCCTCTGGGTGAAATTTGAGCCGGTGGAAACTTCTGGAGGAAAGTATCACTGTCAGAAGGAGGCCAGCTGAGGTCTTTTAAAGAGCATTTTGCAAGAACACACAACTACTTTGTGGGACTCGCACCCCTCCAGCCTAATTTCCCCTGACAAGACAGCAGCGGCAGTAGGGTTGTTGGACCAGTGGAGTGGTGACTGTTTTCTTTCCCTTCTTGTAGACATTAACAACTGCTCTCTCCCTTTTAAACAAATCTACACAATAGAAGACAAGTTGTCAAGAAAGATTTATTCAGTCCTCCTGTAAAGCATCCAAAGTGCAGACTCAGCTTTTGCACCTGAGAGGCCAAAATCTTCCCCACGATGGCTTGTGCCATCACCCAGGGTGGTGGGGACATGGTCCTGGGATGGGAGGAGAAGGCTAGCAGGCCATAGGTGGCCTCAGCACACCTCAATTGGGATCCCGTGATGTGTTTTGGAGTGCCATCTCCCAGTGCTTCGTGGAGGTTTCTTCTCTTCCCAGTGGCATTGTCCACGCTGGGACTCAGTAGCCCCAAGGTATTTGCTGATTTGCCCCAGTGCTGCCTCCAACAAGTTGTATTGAAGCAAAACCGGTCAATATTGCAACTCCAGAGGTTACTGAGACCTCCTGGGCAGGCAATTGATGGAGGAAGTGAAGTTGTGTTGGGTCTGGAAAGATCAAGGCACAGGAAGGGGAAGTGGTCTACAAATCTGATGACTTTTCACTTTGCCTTTGCTTGTCCAGGAGACTGATCATATTGAAGGGGCCTAAGTCTGGAAAGGCTGGGTTAAAACAGTTATCCAAGTTAAATATTTAAGTCTTTGTTGAATTTTTCATCAGTTGATGACAAAGGTGTTACAAAAGTTTCTGGTGTCACTGTCATGTTACAGGTGAACCTAACGAAACCTTTCTCCTGGTACTTTTGGGACCAGAGGGTCTGTGCGGGTAAGCCTGGCCCCAATGCGACAAGGGCAGAGAGCGGGGCTCCGGCACGGTCCCTGGGTCACAGCCTGAGTTTGTCACCCTTTGCACCCCTCTGACGCACAGGTCCCAGGCCATCGCTTTCCTTTTCTGCTCTAGTTCGTTCTCTGACCCTTCTGCAAACATGAAGCCATAACTATAAGCATTAGTCTTATGGCATCATGCACAGGCTTTACTGGGACATTTGCTCTTTATTGTTGCAGTGCAATTTTCCTGCTTTTTCCCCTTCTAATAAGAGCCGTGATGGATAGATAAGCATTTAAAATAAACCAACCAAGAGTGGTTGACTGGTTGGCTTTGTCGTAACAAGCCAGGAGGGACCAAGCTTAGTGGCGCGAGGTGTGGAGCAGCAAGTGGGAGCTTCTCTGTGAGCGGTTTGGATGTGAAGTGTGTGACGAGAGCGATCAGTGGATAGCACRAACTGGAGGCAAGGTGGGGTGGGAGAAGAGGAGGCACAGTTTAATAAGCCGTGTCCCCCAAGGGCAAAACAGTCTGCAACACCAGCTGAGTCTCCCAGATTGTTTCTCAGGAGGGTGTTTGAGGGATAGGGAAAATCTCCAGATCCACGCAGGTAGTACAGAGGAACCTCCCCGTGCCTGAAGAGCCAGGGTGTCTCCATGTGGGGTTAACCTGTAGTGGAGAGCCAGTGAAGCTGTTCCCAAAGCCACCTTGTGCACATTCACTGCTGCCAAAGAGGACTTGGAGGGTATGGCGAACGTGCCAGCACACTGGCTGGCTGGAAGCTGGCTTTCTCCCCGGAGAGGCTGCAAGCTGCCTCCTTAGCAGGGAGGGCTGGCCCGGTGCCTGGTCGCTGCCATCCCTCCTCCGAGGGCTCCTGGGCTGCCGTGACAAGGTCCTTCTGAAGAAGGATGCCCATGTGCATGACGTCCCCACACCCTACTCTGTCCCAAATCGGTGCCTGATTGCCACCACGTGCTACCTGCTTAGTGTTCATCAGAGCAGCCGTGTCTCTAGGCTGTAGAAAAAGATAATTTTGTAGCACAGTGATGAGTCTGCGGAAAGTGTGGCCTGAACCAGACAGTCAAAAACTCAGCACAGGGAGGAGAGTTTTCAGTCTCTTTTGGATCCGTGTGGGCAGCCAGGAGCTTGTATCACCTCCTGATGTGAGCCCTGGGAGGCAGGGGCTTGCCCTGATGTGGGAGATGCTTCTTTCCCACGTGCCACCTCAGCGATTTGGGCTGCATCGGCTGCCACAGTGTGAGCGAAGGTACAGTCTGAGTTGGCTGGAGCATGCTGAGTCTCCTGCAGGCTTATCTGATCGGCAGCAGCTCAACAGGGATCCCGTGATAACAAGGATGCTCTGATTTGCCGCTCCTGCTGCTGGATGTCAGTGTATTTTTAATGCCTCAAGGACAGTGTTTGATTAGGGAGAGAACTCCAGAAATGGCAGATTGTACTCAATTGGTGATGTAATTAGTAACGTAATTATAAATTGCCTAACGCCAGAAGTATATCGTGGCTGATAACAACCTGTGCCATGAGAACACATTTGGATCCCAGCTCTGACCCTGGGTCATGTGCTGGCTGCTTGCATGGCTCCACCAGCAGGTAAAAAAGCCGAAATCCTGGTGGACCCTCCGCTCAAAGGAAACCCCGGCTGGGTGCGTGGCTGGTGGTGTAATTCCTGCAGCACTCCGGCAGCGCAGGTTGGCTTAGCGTTACAATGCTCTCCTTGTTTCTTCCTTTTCCTCCTTGAAATCCCAGCTGCACGGCACACTGCCATCATACTCCTTCCCCCCCTTCCCCTCCTTTAGATCATAGGCTCTCTGCAATAGGGAATATTACTGACTGTGGGTCTGTGTTGTATGGGTAGGGTTTTAAGCCTTAAAACCTGTGAATGTTCCCATTTCTACGTGGTACGTTGCAGAGATGGCACCAACTGGCTGGTCTCCACCRTTAGTATAATGAACGGTGGCAAAAGTGTGACTACATTCCTGGAGGTGCTTGGGCAGAAGAGGAGGGAGCAAGAAGCCCAATAACCAGAGGGTGCACCTAATAGCGTGACTTGGGCATTTTTCAGCGCAGTGATTTTACAGCAGGAGATTTATGCTTGTATGGGTGCCCACCGAAATGAATGAGAATTTGGCCATATGCCTCCACTTACAGGATTAAGGTCTCGGTTGAAAATTCTGGCATGAAGAATACTCCTATTTTATGTAGCTCTAAGAAAGAAAATATTTTTGACCATATGAGGAGAGATTATGAGAGCAAAGATGGCACTTTCTTGCATAATTATTAAATGATCATTATCTCATAAGTGCAAGCTTCTAAATAGCTTAGTTGGTGTCTTTTTAAAGCAAACATTTGTTATAACTTACTCCAGAGTTTCCAGCACATGGCTTTAGATTTCTGTAGCTTCATATTCTTCCACCAGTCAGCTGAATAATTAAATAGCTAGGCTCGAGATTTTATTATCCAGAAAATCTGCAATTGAGCATTTGTTGCACAGAAAATGGACCCATTTCTTTTCCAGATACATTTGGACACAGTAGGGATCTGAATCTCTAGCGTTTTCATTTATAGAAGTTTTCCAAGTGTTAAGTGATATTAAGTTAAGTGAAATGAAACACTTTGAGTCTAAATAGTTCACATCTCTGTATAAATGGCTTCTTCTATTATTGAAGTATATGAGTTGCAGGCTTGCCCCTACATTTTCAGCACAGCGAGTAAGGATTTAGCCCTGGGACACCTATTAAAGGTGATGGGTGTCAGTGTGCCCATGTACTTCTTTTCCACCTATGCAAGGTGAAATGCAGGCAAACAGCCTTTTCATTTCTTCACCTTCACAAAATGCCTTGCAGTTTGTTTTCTTCTGGCCTAGCTGGAACTCTGTGCTGTTGACACTATAGAATACTTTTTCTTTCAGAAATTATTTGTACTATGGGGCCTGGCACCGTATCTTCAATAATCCAGTTAGTAACACACTGCGATAGGAGCTGATCTCACAGAACAGGTTTGACACAAACCCGTGGCCTTTGGCTTCAGAGGTGGACAAGCACTGATGGCACGGCAGGGAATAAGTGCTGCCCAAGCCAGGGATGGGATGAAGGGCTTTCACTCAAGCTTTGGGTTTTATTTTAAAAGCTGCCTCAGGTGAAGCTTATTAAAGGCTGAAATATGGAAACCAATGACTAGACTTTCAGCAGCAGTAGGTACACAGCTGTTCCCCCTGAGCTAATGCCTGTGTCTGGGAGGAGGTTTACAAAAATTAGTACTTGCTGGTTTACATGTTAGAGAAGCCTTTAATATTTGGCCCTCAAAGCCTGAACTCTGGCATTAGCAGGGRTTTATGGAGGCTGCAGTGAAGTAAATCTTGTTACTTTGCGAAGTTGATTGAGTTTGTCTTGATTTTAAATGGCATCGTGGGTGGTACTCTCTTCAGGCTTGATCCATAGCCTAATAAAGTCACTAAAAGACTTCTGTGGATGTCAGCAGACTTTGGGTCAGGCATTCAATGTGATAACAGTGCCTTTTTAGCCCACTGTCATCATTCAGAACCTGTTTGTTGCAAAAAACCAACAGATTTCTAGGTTATGTAAGTGACTCTTGCCATTCTGTTAACTATTAACGTTTGGGGAGTTACCCACACCATATTAGCGTGTAACAATGGGGAACAGTGTACTGAGAACAGTATATCCACAATGTGAGCGTTGCTTCAATGCACAATGACTGTACGTAAAAATATCTGTCTTGGTTTGGTTAAACTGTTGTCATTTAAATTACTCTTCACTGACTACTGAGTAGTCTTTTGAGAAGGTTACTCAATTTTGAGTCCAAGCTGAGCTTTCCTCCATGTTGGTTTATGAAGCAGGCTTCCCTAGCAAGCCTTGCTGGGACGTCTTTTGAACAAACACCAACAAAATGGTGCCAACCAGAGCCCCATGGGTTTCTTCAGTGGTTGGAGTCTTTGAAGCCACTCATGACACAGGCTGGTGCTGGTTGCTYTTGGCGGGGAGAAAAGGGCCTGTCGGCACTTGACCCTCTCTGGTTTGAGGCAGGTTTCCTTGAAGATGGAAGAGGGCATTGCCTGGGACTTGCTGGAGCATCCACCGCATGTCCTACCTGCTCTTGGCCTTCCCTGCCTCCAGGGAGGCTGCAGTGGTGGCCATCCTCAGCCACGTCTGCAGTCTGAGCCAGCCCTCTGGGGATCTTGCTACTTCGCAAAAATGGTCTTCATGAATCAGCCCCTCTTTTGCATCCTCTTTTCACTCACCAAAGGTCACGTAACTGCAATATGCTCTTCTCAAAACCTTTGGGTTGTCCCCATACATAGGATAGTTGGGGTAAAAACAAGCAGTCTTAAAGTTTCCATAAACCAATTTCTCTGGTCTGTAGTGAGGCAAGGAAACGCACTGACAGAGACAGAGCCATGCTTGTGCAAACTTCTGTGAAGTGTTTTCTTCACCACTCTGGAGCATTTTTTGCACTTAAGTCCATGTCCTAGGAGGATCTCCAGTCCCTGGTATATTTTCTCCTGTGAATAATTAATCTCTCCTCCCCCTGTGTACACAGGCCTCTTCAGTTGATCCAGCTGTTAAGCATGGTCTATCTGCTATAAAAGCATACCTTTTTTCTCTGCTCAGATGCCTGACTCCCTGGAAATCTCTTGTGTCAACACCCTTCAGGGTTTGGTGGTTTCCAAACCTCCTCCTTCACCCTGATTTCTGTGTTCTGTGGTTTGGGCAATCCCTACCTTGGCCATCCTGCTTCAAGAGACACACAGGAGAAAATTTGCTGCTGCTTAGACAGAAACCACTGGCCTGTGGTTTCCTCCTTTGATTGGGAGTCACCAAGATTTAACAATCATTTGTTATCACTGTTTTGAGAGGTACATGGCACAGCCTCACGAGCAAACGCTGACCCCAGACACATCGCCAGTGAAGGAGCTGAAAAAAGTCCTCAAGTAATTAACTATTTGTATTGAAATATTATTTACCCATCTCAGAAGACAATCAGGAGGGAGAAATCAGGGTGCTTCCCTGCAAGCAGGGTGGGGACAGGGCAGCCACGTGTCCAAGAAAGCCCGAAGGAGGTCTGGGGTAGCACTGGACCCCAAACCCGGGGTTGTCCTCGGTGCCCGGCCTCCCGCCACGCTGCCTGCCTGCTTACAGCCCGGCTGCCTTTCAGAGAGCACTGGAAACAGAATTTATTTCATTCCTGCACGTTTAAGTAACTGAGAATTCTCCAAAGACAGTTAAACTATTTAATGTGTCTCACAGGACCTATTGGCGGGTTTTTGCAGTCTCTCCTCGGGAAGCTGTGGCTGCTGAGGGACTGTGGGAAGCAGGCAGGCGCCAGACCAGGGGTTTTGGCAGCCCGGGCTCCTGCACCGGGAATGCCGGCTCTGCTCCCCACGGTGCCACCACCAACCGCTGCTCGGGAACAAGAGGTGAGTCCGGCTTCGTCCCCATGCTTTTGCCACGGCACCTACTGTTTTTCTTGTTTTGCTTGAAATTATCATAATCTGCATAGAGAACGCTGGCTGCGGGGATATTTTTAGGGTGATAAAGCCATAGAGATGAACTGGGACAATGAATTGAATCAAGGGAGTGGCTTTCGGCTCCTGTTCCCTTGCAAACAGCTCCTGCTTTATTTATAGCTGCATGTATGTGCGTGTATCGCTACGTGTTCACCTCTTTCCGAAAATCAGATCAAATCTTCCTGGCACAGATGATTCCCAGTCCATGTTTCCTTATTCATCAAAGGACAATTGCGTCATGTTTCATGTCTAAGTCATACCTAGAAATGCATGAAGCGGAGCTTTTTTGAGCTGAATTAAGATCAAATGAGTAGGAGGTGCAGCTACGAGTCTTTGATGTAGACAAACCAGGAAAGCTCTCTCCATGGCAAAGAGCTAGAAGCCACTCTCTCCCTCCCAGCACAACTCAACTCCCTATTCTTATAAATTGCTTAAATAACTAATAGCTTAAAAAGGTGCTCCCACGAGCGCTCATCGGCTCTCTGATCACTTCAGAGCTGTCCATTAGACTTGTAACGAGATCTTTGTGCTCTGTCTCCATAATGCTGCTAAAGGAGTTGCAATAATAATTAATAACATTACAACCAGTCATGTTTTACGACCACTGCCAAGGCCGGCCAGGGAGAAAATTGTATTTGGATTTTGGCCGACTTGTTTTAATCAGGCTTCTGAAGCACTTTTAACTTGTTTAAATACCTGTGAGCCTTCGTCTAAAGTCATTGTTTCTATTAGTCACGAGGATGGATTGCAGTCAGTGATTGATCTTTAGAGCAAGTTGTATGGCTGGGGAAATGGGTTGAGCTGTAAATACCCATAACGCGGTGGTCAGCGATGGGCCTTGAAGGGCTCTGCAGGGTAGAGATTTTGCTGGTTACAGGACTGCCTGTAACGTTTCTGCGTGTTTTATACAGAACCGAGAAAAGAAAAGGGAAGAGAAGCCCATGGTGGCAGGGATGGAGGGGAGCAGCTCCGGGCTCGCTTTGCTTTGCAGGATTTCAGGTCAGGGCTGGTCTGCAAGGGAGGTGGGAGACAGCGCTGTAAGTTTTGTCAATCACAAATCTCTATGCCTTTCCTAAGTAATGCAGACATATTAAAAAAAAAAAATCCCAAATGCTTCCCCAACTCATGGTGGCTGAGGAGCTGCTTATAGGTGAGTATCAGGTTGAAAACCTTCATCTGCCAATGTGCAGATGAAGCAGATAAACAGATTCCCTCTCTTTGGACTCCTTCAGAAACAAAACAAACAAACAAACAAAGCAATGTGCTCTGACCTGCAAAAAGTGGGCTTTTTTTCTGTTTTATCTCCTTCTTGGAAGAGGTGTCCTTGCCCGTTTGCAGTGCTCGCTGCCAGGGCCGCGTGCCTTCCTCACCGGCTTTCCTGCCCCTCTTTGCCTCTCTTCTTTTTGCTCCTCTTGTAAAGCAACCAGGGCTGGGTAAATGCTAGCAGAAAGGCCAGGCAGCCTTATTTATATGGTGTTTCTCTGTTTCAGTTGCCCAGAGCACTGTGCAATTATAGAACTGAGACACTTAAAATAACATCCGGGTAAAGAAACAAAATGAAGTGTAACTTACAGGTCACAATCAGTTCCCCAAAAAAGAAAAAAAGATTAACAGTTAATGGCTTGTCTAAAGAAATCCATCTCTTTAATGGCTTTGAGACTTCAAAAAGGCCAGGCTAGGCAAATGCCCTGAGATGACCGCTTCTACTAGCAACGCTGCAGTTCTGATGTATCTTGAATTTATTCTTTTAAATGTTTTTTTTTTTTTGAAAAATCATGAAATTAAGAGATCTCTTTGGTATGTCTTTTGGTCCGGTGCAACTTTCCCCGAAGGACTGGCATGATCTCTTGCAGGCTGGCTATCACAGCTAGGTTTGGAGAGGAAAAATTCAGGGGAGATTTTGATGAAGAAAGAGGCAGATCTTTTGCACAATGCTAAAGGCCGTTGCCCAGAGTCTGTCCTCTGCCTGCCTGCCTGCCACTTCCCTGGGGGAGAGGGGACAACAGCAAGAGAATAAACATTATGGAGACAGAAAACAAGTTTTCTGGTCTGACCTATGTGTTTTTCTTTACTCTCTGCCAAATGCCTCTTTGGTCGAATGGTGGCAAAGAAATAGGGGAGATGGAGATTGGTGGTGGGCACAAAGAGCCTGGACTCTCCCAGCAGTAATTTCTGCTGGAAATCCATGTGCTAGACTTGGTAAATGTTGCCTAAAGGGAATGGTCTGATTTCTGTTCAATCCCTGCTGTGCTGCAAGGCAGGGAGAGCGTGATGGGTCGGGCACCCCAACCACCCAGCGTGACCAGTGCTGTCCCGAGTCTCTGCGGTTTTGCCTCTCGTCTGTGGGGTGTCTGTGCAGGGTGGAGCGGGGAGGCTGCGGTCGGCGAGCGCCGATAGCACCTGGTTAGCTGGGGAAGTACAAAGCTGTAAGAAAACAGCCCTGGAGGGAAAATGTTAAAGGGTGAGGACTGAGAGTCTAAACGGAGGCTGGAAATGACTCTTTCTGCTCTAGCTGGTGGGCAGGTCTGAAACCAGGAGGAACCAGGAAAGAGTTTTAGGCTGAAAATCAGCTGAAAAGGGCTGGAAGAGCTTTAGGAAGGTACCAATGACTGCAGAGAGTGCAGGCTAGTGTTTCTTGTCCAGGAAACTAAAATGAGTACCTTAACTGGAAAGATGCTCTGCAGGCAACCCACTGTATAGAAGAGATGTCAGCTCCATAGATGTCAAGATCTGGTGGGCAACTTACAGACTTGAGACACAGTTTTAGAAGTTTAAGATGCTTCAACTGGTGGCAAGTCAGTGGGGTGTGTGTCTTAAATTTTTAGGACAGAACAAAGCTCGTTTAGCTATCTTACCCTGTCATATCTTTTTCCTACTGTCAGCATTTTGCAGTAATTTTTACCACACGGGTAGAAGATACAGAAGACTATTCACCAGATTTAAAAAACTGACCCCATTTAATTTCCCTAAAAGTGAGAAGTAGTTGTCACACCTTACTCAGGTCAGTAGTACAGCGAGCTGAGAAATATCATATTTTCATGTTCTTACTTTGATAAAATAGCTTTTGTACTGTTTAATGGGGAGGATGGGTTGCCAAAGCAAGTGTGAAGCTAAATTTGGCATAAACCCATGTTGTTTGTCTTTGGGCAGAGGATAAGCCCAAATAACAAACGTGAAATCTCAGTTTTAACCAACACGGTGTTTCTGATAGTTCTGGTCCAGGATGCTGCAACGCTGGTTCAAGCCAACCACAAAATGTGGATCCAGTCCTTTCTGTAAGGTTTGGGTTCACCTTTATTTCCAAGCTCTGGCTGCTTCAATCCTACCATAGAGGACGATGATCCAGTCAAAGCTGCCTAGCGAAAGTGCTCTCTGTACCTTTTTATCAGCAGAAGTTTCCTTGATCACCACGTTCCTGCTATTTTTCAGGCTCTGATACTAACAGCATGAGCTGCCTGTAAAGTAACGTGAGATAGGGCAACACCACAGCATCTCTCTTCTCTTCTGAGCAGCCCTTCCAGACTCCTCTACTTTGTTTCTAGGAAGATGTGGGTGCAGTGCCACTTGAAATGACAAATTAAAAAATAAGTCTCTTTTTCAAATTTTAGATGCTGCAACAATTCAACACAAACAAATGCAATGAAAATAATTGAAGTTCAAATAGAAACTCAATATCATTAAAGATCTGCCATCATATCCACGCAGACCCACAGTAATTACGATGCATGCACAGTAATAGAAGCCTAATGGTTGCAAAATGTTCTTTGGATTAATTGGCTTTGGCAGCTTACACACTCACATGATTTTCTACATTTTTGCCCATCCTGACAATCATTCTGTGCTCTAGGCAATCTTTGCCTGAGCTGTCTGTCTTTATAACCATCACATTATTCTGGCTTTTTGAACATCATAGTGCAGCAGTTTGCCTCTCAGCACCCAGTATGGTTTAATCATGTCCTTATTTGTGCACTATTGTGCGGAGGATAGCTGTTTCCTTTAGAGAGAAGGCAATTTGCACAGGGAGGGCAACGGCGTTCCTGCAGCCATGAAAAGTGAGTGGTGGGGCCTGWGGGTCTGTGGACAGTGACTCTGATCTTGCTTCATGGGGGGGATCAACACTCAGGGATCACCGCAGAAATATCGGGAGATCTTAGCATTGGTTACGGAATGAACGCCAAACTATGGCTATTTCTATGCGAATAATATTCAATCCAAACAAACATGGAGCAAGGGCTAGGAGCATGGGCCTCCAAGCCCACTTCAATTTGACAGACTCATTCCAGAGTTTGCAGAAACACGGTTGCAGCTAGGAAGCATCGTTCCCCCTAATTCCCCAGACAGCCAATGTGCTCAGCTGGGCAGCTCCAGGTCAGCGAGACCATGACCCAGAGACAGCACGTACCCGGTGGAGTGGGCACCACACCATGTACAGTCCCATCCACCAGCAGTAGAGGATTTTACAGCATTAKAACTCTGACTCGGCAAGAGCTAAAGCCCCTGCATTGCATTAGATGACACCTAAGCACGTACTTAAGTGCCTTGCGGCATCAGGGTCTAAATTGCTTGGAATAAGGAAAGATGACTTGCAACAGACAGGCCACAGTACGGCAGATTAAGCCTGCCTTCAAAAGTTAGAGTTACCTAAGTAAATTGGCACCAGTGTCAGCACTAAAGTAAGCCTGCAGTAGGATGAAGCGTTTCAAATGACTGGTGGAGGCACTGCTTTTTTGAGCTCCTAGCTGTGAGCTTCACAAATGCTGCGATATGGTCCTACCAGTAAGATGCTATTGCTTCAGAAAAGAACAACTGCGTTGCTGGTATCTTACAAAACATCTTGAGAGAAATGAGGAAAATGTCCCCAAACCCATGTCCATGCATATATGTCAGCTCGGCTCCTGCAGGTGATGTAGTTTTATTTATGTTGCTATTAAGCTCTGCAGTACGTCAGGCAGGGAGCAGCRGGGGCTGAGCACCACTGGAAGCTGCAGGGAAATCCTTCGCCCTGCATGGTCTGCATGCAGAACAACGCGTGCACTGGTGAAGCCAGCTGAACTTTGAAATCTGGGCTTGTTTGAAGCTGAAACTTGAAAGCAAACCTCCAGGGAGGAAGCAATGTGAACCTTTTTTTTTTCTTTTTTTTTTCTTTCTGGAAAACCCTGCAAACTAAGAGCAGTGTCTGCTCACAGCTTCAGATAAAGTCTAGTAGATGGGCAAGTCTCAGAAAAGTCTCCTGGCTAAGCATCAGTTCACGCATTTGGGTCTGCTCCTGCGCCCAAATACAGGTGTACAACTGGAGCTGCACCATCCCTTTGTGGTTCCAGACTTGAACCAAAGCAAGGGCTGGGTGAGAAGATCCTGCAGCAGGTGCTRTTCCCAGAGTGGGGAGAGGAACACATCTGCGGCAAGCAAAAGCCCTGGCTGGTGGGACTGGAGGTGCAACGGGGCCAGGTCTCCAGCGCAGTGACCTCCAGGTACCAAACAGCCTCACCCCAGCTCCCCTTCTGGCATTGCTAACATTTGTAGAAACTTCTTAAAGTTTTCTGGTCCAGAATTTGGGCTGGAATACTCCACAATATCCCATCCTGCACCGTTTGGGCTTCTTCTAGCTTTTCTGCACTCACTAGCACAGCACAGRCAGCTTTAGGAAGGTGACGCTGTAGCCCCTGTCAGCACGCAGACGCGGTGTGAGCATGCTGTGGCTGCACTGCATCTCCCTCTGTACCAGCTCACGGCTGGAACGGGCCGCAGAGGGCACTGACACTCTGTCTTTTGAGTGTCGAAGACCAGCCGTGGGTTGATGCTTTCCTACKCAAGCTTTGCGCGGCCAGGGGAGCACAGAGAGCTTTAGTCTGTGCTTGCTGTGCTCATTCATGCAAAGCCCATCAGCAGGGCTCTGTGTACAGACCAGAGAGCATGTCCAGCCTGCACTGTGGTGGGGACCGTAACGGCACAGACCACCACGGCCGCCAGCCTCATCACTGGCCCGAGCCGCYCCTGTGCTGCGGCCCCGCACTGGGGATCAGCGGTGGGCACCAGAGACAGGGAGGGATGCGAGTTTCGAAGCAGGTGCTATTTTGGGTTGAGTAGTACAAGCCTACGGGGCCTCGCTACCTGGAAGCCTCTAGGCTACGATCCCAATTACTAATCAACTTGCCTGGCGAAATTCAGATACCTTCTAAGAAATGCATTCGTTTTCAAAAACCAGCGCTGAAGCCAAGGTCACATTTCTGACGCACCCAGACAGTACGGCATGTTGTCTTTTTGTGACAGTCCTTTAAAGAATGATTAAACAAACGTAATAGGCAGGCACGGGTACCGAGGTCCCATCTGTCTGAGTAAGAGTCAGAAGTTAATTTAAGTGACTTCTACAACATGTCGCCTAATTCCAGTGGCAGCAAAGCTAATTAAGATGGAGTTGGTCCAAGAGCGCAGTGGTGTGTCAGTGGTACTGAGAAAACACTGCCACAAAGGCACAATCAAATTGCAGTTACGCTAACGAGCCAGTCGGCACTGGGTATTCAGAGCCTGCGAGGAAGTGCTAAGCAACATAATTAACTAGATATCTTGGTGCCATTGATAACTTCATGAATATTTCATGCTCTTTTCCCACCAATCTGTACTGACAACTTGTGACACAGAACTAGCTGGAGTAAAATGCACTTAATATGCAGTTGCTGTAGCTGTAAATTTATCATCAGACGTTATTTTCTTAAGGATGCTCCTCCAGGAGCCTGACCAGCTACTCAGCAACTCAGCTGAGCTCCACAGGCCAAAGAGCAAATGGAGCCCTTCTCTAATGAGTGTTTTAATGGTCCTGATAACATGAGCAAGTCAGCAGCATGGGTCTGTAGCCCTCATTAGGGAATGCTAAATTAGCAGGTCCCTGAGGACGGCAGCTCCAGCTCGAAGGGGTTGTGCCTGGAGAGCAGATGCACCAGTGGCTTCTTTGGCTCTGACAGGAATTAGTAACTCTCTGCAAAATTTGCTTGCTTTTGTAGGGGGATGATGTGAGGGACGTGGTGTGTACTTGTGCAGGGTTTGGGGTTGTTTTCTTTTGTTTTCTTAATATCTCCCCTTTTAAAACCGCCCCACGTGGGGAGGGCAAGGTCTGGCAGGCAGGGCAGCAGGGGCCCTGCTGCAATGATCTCTCTCTCAGCAATAAAGCTACCTGAGAGGTTGCTGCTGCCTCTTCCAGGACAACCAGCCAGGGAAGATGGAAGTATTTGAGGTACTTGGTCCAGAGGCAGTTGCAGGGACCTCCTTTCTACACCAGCCTGAGTTGAATGAACAGGCGAAGTCTGTATCTGGGTGTTTTACCGTAACTCCCAGCAAAAGTGAAACAAAGGCTATTTTACTTGGATGAAATGTTTAAGACGACACTGAAACAGTGAGGAGCGGGGAGATGGGGCGTTGTCTGTGTTGCTGGAAGTACAGCAGGAGCCTGTGCACCCCGCCGTGGCAGAGGTAAAGCAGGGTCAGTTCGGGGGAAGAAAGCTGAAAACTTGCTGGGAAAACTTGCCGCGGCTCCATAGAGGAGAGCACCAGGCGAACCAAAGGCTCGCTCCGTGTTCAGGCTGCTCCCCCGGCACCGGGGCGGGCTGGGAGCCAGCACGGTTACGGTACCTGCCGGTGACACAGACGGCCCCGGTCAGCCACGGGACGGTGGCTGTGGGTGGCGGGGAGCCTGGTGACACAGTGGCTCCCACCTGTGGGTGTGAGTCAGAGCCCATGGCCCCTCTCTGCGCCTGTCCCAGGAGGCTCCGGCTGTGCTGCCTGCGGTCGTGCGAACCAACGCACCCGCTGCGGCACAGCCCCGCTGCGGCACAGCCCCGCTGCCCTGGGAGTGAGTAATAGGATAGCTTTTCCCTTCCTTTCGTTTGTTTTTATAAGTCGAACATGAGACTGAACTTTGCTTTGGAGAGGTTGAGCCGCATCCCAGGACTCCCCGCCGGCCACAGCTCCCGGGGGGCTGCTGCTGCTGCGGGCGGCATCGGGCATCTCCTCTGGGCATGCAGGACCGTGCTTGCCCAGAGAAACGCCAAAGCCGTGGGATCCGAGACCCACACGATCGCAGGCACTGACAGGACGGGGGATTTTGGCACAGGTCTCCCAGCGATGGTTTTTCCTTTGTTTCCCCCAATCCCAGTTCCAAAAACTGGTCGTCCCTGCGCCAGGCAGGCTCCAGGTCTGGGAGTCGCATGGAAGAAAACCCATAATCTTTTGGTAGAGAAGAAGAAATTGTAGCTTCAAATTGAAAGCAAGCTATATGTTTATATAAACCTCTTGTTTTTAAGCCAAGCCTGTGATTCAAGGGGAGGGTCTGGGTTAGCGGGAGTGAAAGTGGATACTTTCCTGTCTCGCCTGAGCTCCTGGGTTCATCCGTCTGGTAAACACACCATGGGAGGTTGGCACATCCCATGCTTACACCTCTTGCAGCCTGCAATGGAATAAGTGGTAGTGATCTCAGCCCCATCTGGGATGGCTCCGGAAGGGCACTGTCCCCTCTTTTTCCCTCATTGGATTTACACCTGGTGCAAAGGGGCTGGGAGCAGCAAGGATGTGCATGAAGTGAGGAGTCCCGGGAGCCCTCGGGGCTCTCTGGCCATGAACCTGTGTGGCTCCATCTAATGCCCCTCATTCGTAGTCTTTGCATTGCTCTCTTCAACAATTTAGGGGGCTCAGAAGTTAGTTATGTTGTTGTTTCCAGCACACAAAATGGGTTACTAAGGAACACAGAGAAAAAAATCACAACTGAAGTGTTCTGCATCACTGTTTCCCTGCATGCCTATATCAAAATTGTTGCTGCAGAGGAGCTGGTGCTCCTCAGGCTTGGCTGTGGAGCTGGCAAAGGCCTGTCAGGAACGGGTGGCAGGAAGGATGCGGATGGGGTGTCAGAAAGTCCTTTGGCTGGTGGAGCCGGAGAGTGTTGAACGGGCAACCTGGAGAGGCGGCAGGAGCACCGCCCGGGGAGGAGCAAGTCAGAAAATCAGCTGTCAGGGAGGGTCTGCCAGGGCCTGATCCTGCCTCAGGGCAAGGCACCGGCTGCCTCGTCTCCCCAGGTCCCTTCCAGCCCTGCAGCGCTGTGTTTCTGCACTGTAAACGCTGTTGACGCTCCCATATGGCAGCAGGCAGCAGCCATTACTCTGCAGTAAATCAGCACAGCCCTTTGGCCAGCCGGCACTCACCGGCAGCGGCACTCGTATGGCCCCGGAAAGTGGCTCCCCGCAGCAAGATCCTGCTCTTCCCGCACAACCAGCTTCGCTCGGACAGGCTGTCTCCATCAGCAGAGTTAGGAAACTGTAAATTCCCACAAATTGTATATTCCCAGGGATCTACAATATGCTCAGAGGATGAGCACGGTGTTTTGTGGGGTGAGGTGGGGGGTCGGTTTGGTGTGAAGGGGAGGGATGCTGCCTGCACGGGGGGCTCTCAGCCCCCACGTTTGCAGCGTAGCCAGGGAGAAGCGGCCTCACACGAGCCTCCCGCTTCCACTGTCAGGTTTGGAGGCTTGGGTGTAGCGCAAATTTGCATTTTACAGCAAAACTGCCCAGGGTTGTGCCCTCGCGTGGCGGGGACCCGTGGGGCTCCCCGGGGGCTGCCTTGGCGTGTGGAGGCTGAGCCAGCTCCTGGACGGGCAGAGGACCAAGGGGATGGCATCCAACCAAGTGTGACCCACGGAGACGTTGCGGTGGGAGCTGGGGACGTGGCTGGCAAGGATGCTTGCATTTTTAAGACAAATTTGAACCATCTCGACTGGCATGTACTTTGCCTCTCTGTACAACACAATCGACTTAAAATTTGATGCATGTTTAAGCAGCACTTAATCAGAAGGGCCAAATGTTAATACTATATAATTTATTTCATCTTAGTTAACTTTCAAGCAACGCACTGAGAAAGATTAATTTTGCATATCTCTGTATCGCCTGTGCAACAGGAGCAGCAGCAGCAGCAGCATTGCCACAGATATTGCAAGTATCTTCTTACATTTTATTCAATTGAGTTCATTTTTATCTCTTTAATCATAAAACTATAAAAACAAGATGATATCGCCACTGGTAATTACGTAACAAGCCACTGGGCAAGAAAGAGCACATTTAAAGTTGTGGTATAAGCAAAGGATATTTTGGGGGTATTAACGACCTTGAGTATTGAAGCTGAGAGAGTGAAACAAATGTATGGGGTTACAATGCATTTAAAATACAGGAGGGAAATAATAAATCAGCTGAATAGTTGTAAGGAAATTGAAAATTGTGGAGAGTGAGTAACAAAACTATGTGGAGATTGAAGGACTTGCGCCTGTTGCTAAGAATGGTAATGAGAATACGCAATTTGAATAGGTCTAAACTGCCCTTGAAATATCATTATAACTTATTTGAAAAGACATTTACCATTTGTATGATTTTCCCAAATGTAATACATTTCCTTGCATCTTTGTTCATTCAAAGCATCTGAAATATGTCTGAAATAAACCCATATTGGAGTTGAAAATAACATAATGTTTCAGGAAATCAAATCAAAAGCATTTTTTAATCGGTAGGGCTTCCACAGGAAAGTATCACAGTGTAGAGACACAGTAGTAGCATCCAGGTTAATTTTATTTTCTTTTCTTCCTCCTATGAATAAATGACCAAAGGGAATGAAAAGCATCAGTCGCTTCACAAAGCGAACCATCGCAGCAGTGCTCTACTGAACATCAAAATGCCCAGTAGTAACTTTGTTAGTGCTACTTATTTCTCTCTTTATCGCAGTTAGCTGTGACCAAATGCCCGGACACACATGTTGCTGTCTCTGCTGCCATTGCCCATGATGGGTGTCAGCACGGTAACTGGGAATGCTGGGGAGGCAGTGGGGAAGCCAAAGAGGCAAAGTGATTTAGGACTCAATCCAAGGGTTATCAAAGTCATTGGGAACCATCACATGGGCTCCCACAGCCTTCGCAAAGACACAGCCCTTTCACTGTAACCACATCTGAGCAAGTGCAACAGGCGTTACTTAATAAGCTTGAGCAGAGAAACAGAAGAAGAAATTTTCTGTGAAAGTATGTGCCAATCTCCCAAATACTATTTCCAGCAAAAAGGCCACTTAGCAGCTATTGCCACTGCAGACAGAAGAGGAAAATGAAGTCTTCCTCACCTCGCAATGCCACAGTGCAGCGAGTGCTGGTAAATGGCTCTGAAACAGGGGCTCCGGCTTGCTCCATGGCTTGCTCCTTTTATAAATAACAGTTCCATTTTGATAAACTTTGAACCGATATTGTAAGCACATTCCAGACAGGGATAGCTGTGTCTTAGAGATTGTTGCAAGTCACCCACAAGAAAGTGGTAGAGTTTATTTTAAAAGGTGGCTACAAGCAATATCTTAGTAATGAAAACTTATTTAGAAGGCTTTAGTGTTTTTAATGCAGCCTCCCCAACAAGGTCCCGTATGGACTGGGACTGTATGGGAAGATGTTGCCTCTTCCAAAGAAGGCACAGGTTGCTTCTTTTTGACAACTATTCCTCTTCGTGTGTGTAAAGTCCACACTTTTAATTGGCTGTGAAGAGGCAGAGGGCCAGAAAATAAAGTGGAAATAAAGGCAGAGAGAGACACATTTGCTACCATCTAAACGCGTGGGTTTTTTTTCCTTTCTTAAAGATTCAATGCACAAAAGTCAGGAAAATCAAACTTATGGTTCCCCCAACAGCCATAACTCTGCTCCTGGCAGAGAAAGAGCAAGACATAAATATAACCTCATACCCAGCAATACATGCGACATATGTGCAAGGAGGTAAGTTATGGGTGCTACGGGAACCATGATTTTGAATGTCCTGACTTGTGAGTTTAAATTCTCAAGTCCAATATTCTGGGTAGTTTCTTTCTTTCCTTTTTGCACCCTGTAGTTATGAAATGTATTACAGCTCTTGCTCTCCTTTATGCTGGCACAGCAATTTGGATCCTGCAAGTGGCTGAAGACTCTGTTCTTCATGAGAAGGTGATCACAGTTATTTTCAAGGCTGGATCCATCTTTCTTTGTGTCACAAACCTTTACGCTGCTCTGTGTCATTCACCTCTAAAATGAAAGGTGAGACAGGGCAGCACACGTCATTAGTAATCTGCATGGGAGCCTTTGATGGCCTTCAGCACACGCTCCCTGGACATGTGTGTGTGTGCTGCACCCAAACCAACCCATGCGTGGGCACATGTGTGGAGGTGACGGTCCTCCATCAGCTGGATGCCTACGTGTCGGTGAATCAAAAGGCATAATGGGAGATCACAGTGCCCGTTTGCTTTAAATTTTAGCGCCTGTACCTTCAGCAGGGCAGAGCTGGCTTTAGTTATGTCCTGCCAATTTGCTCTGTCATCTTCATGCCAATAAATTTGCACATCTCTTTTAAACTCCTACTTTATTTTCCCAGATGAGGCTTTCAGACATTTGGAAGGTTTTCACTAAGTGTCATTAAAAGAGAAAGTCTACTGTGCTTTGCATTTCAATTGGACTTGGTATCCTAAGGCGTATGTATTGAAGACTCTCCATAAATTCCTCACATAGCTACCCTGCTCCCTTATTAGTGCTGCTGATCTACCATTACAATAATTTCCACAGAAATTATCATAAAAAACCTAGTATAAAATAATGACTGCCTGGTTGTCCTTTAAAATAAATTTGTTAAACTGTTAGGAAAACTTGTCAGCCCTGGGTACAAAATTTGCTGTCTCCCTTCCCGCCGTGGGCATCTCGCACTGAGAAGGGCAATGGGAGGAGGATGAAATCCAGGGAAGAGGCTGCTCAGCAGCTGGGATGTAAGTAGGATTTTGCAGCCCTGTTTTGGCAGCCCCACGGTACATAAGCGGTAATCCTGACCACGCAGTAGATGTATATATATGAAGGCAGAATACAACCCTAATTGCCTCAATCATTTCCTTCTGCTGTTGTTCAGATTACCGGGTGAGTCTCTCCTGTGGATAACTAGATATATTCTGGTTGTGGAGGTAAAACCCAAGCTCATACTGCATCTAAGGAAACATCTGCATTATTCTATCAGGTCAAAGTTTGTCTTTTTTAGTTTGTTTCTGGTTTCAGGACTGCTTCAGCCACCTCTCTGCAGCATATCCACTTTTAGCCAGAGCCAAGTAGACGTTACAGAACTTTTGCTTTAATGCATGTTTTGAAAAAAATTAAGTTTCAGTTGAAGCTGAAAGCTCTTTAATGACATTAAAATTCATTCCCGAGAAGACCCGTGTCTCAGATCCACATGCGTAAGTGCTTTGCTGACTAGAGATAGGTTCAGATATGCTCTTAAAGGCTCTGCTGATTTGCAAGCAGAGTTTGTAAAGTTGAGCTTGTGCTATATCACCGTGTTAAAAATACATCCAAACGGCAGGCCATCTTTCATATATCCTGCCCGACTGCAAATCTTCAGTGCTGAACTCCGCAAATATTTAACCACACCAGACTTACTGAAGGCCTATGTAAGAAGGAATAATGCAGTGTAAATAAGCTCCATCTGACTTTTCTTGCAACGCTTTGCACAAATTTAACATGCAAGTCAGGTGTCACGGTAGCTGTTGGAAATATGTAATGCTGACAGTATTTGGTAATAAAATAATAATCGCTCCGTGTATCTCTGATGGAAAGAGATTCACATCCTTTTGAATCCCTAATTGTGTGCCACACTACATTAGAGACAGATAGTTCATTGTCTCCACCTTTCAGAGACGGGAAATTCAGAGCAATACGCAAGACGTTCCAGAAATAAGCCGGTTTAATGAAGCAGCAAATTAGACCCTTCTATCTCTTTATTTAACATGTAGTCCCTTGAATTTATCAGAGTTCATTACAGAGGTGCAAAATAGAAAAGAAGCTGGAAAATTCATTTGTGATTAGAGCTAATGATTTTGAAAATGGCTTTTCATATTTTTCTAGATAACGGCTATTATTTATTATTAAATTTATGTCACGTTTGCTCTAATGAAATTATATTCTCTCCCTTCCCTTGTTTCTATTGTTTATGGTTTGGATTTTATAAAAGGAAGAATCATAAAGATGCTATACGTTTCTTGCCAACTACAGTGCCTTTGACACGGCTTCTGATAGCTTACTCCTGTGACTCATGTCAGAAGAATGGTTTTAAAATTTCCTTCCCAATTTAATCCTTCTATAACACTTGACAGATAATGAATCCAAGTAAATGCGCTGATGCCTTTTCCCCCCATAATTTCAATTTCAGACATGGACTGAGTAACGGACTCAAGGCTGTAAAGTTAAGGGAGGAAAAAAACATTTAAAGAGCAAAATAAAAACATTAAGAGCTCCTGCCTCTTTCCAGGGTCTGCTCTCCATCCTGCTCCTGGCAGGCAAATAGCTGCAAACTGAGGGAGGTTTACGTCCACCCCTGCTGCACGTCCCAGCACGTCCCTGACAGCACTAATCCTGCTCGTGGCTGAAATGGGGGAACTGGAGGATGGCGACATTAATTTTGCTGTTGTTTGTCAAATGTGATTATTGCATGTGGGGGTGCAGGAGCCGGCGTCGAGCTCCCGGCTGCAGCTGGAGGTAGAATGGGGACCTCTTGTGAGTCCCCTTCCAGCGCACAAAGAGCTGTAACAGTTTTCCTGATTTTGTCAGTTTTGTCTTTGGTACTATCACAGCTTCCTGAAGGAGGGTTTCTGTCTTGGTATGAGTTTGATAAAGCGCTTTTAAAATGCTTAATAATAATCAGAGTTGCTTAAGATAATGTATCGTCAGCCCGTTAGTTCACTTACCCATGCAATATCTTTTCTCTGCTTTCTTTAACATTTGCATATATTATCAATAGTTTACAGGCCTTATTCTAGAATAGCAGATGTGGAATCACCATTTCTGACGTAGGATGTTAAGTGAGCT
The DNA here is from genome assembly GCA_035582835.1 of Phoebastria nigripes. Lineage (NCBI taxonomy): Eukaryota > Metazoa > Chordata > Aves > Procellariiformes > Diomedeidae > Phoebastria > Phoebastria nigripes. The sequence continues at coordinate 203,416 of JAYKAV010001189.1, read as the reverse complement.
GCTTGTGTTATTTTTGAAAAGGATCTCCTGAAATGTTATTTATAATGACTAATGTTACTTTGCTCTGCTCTTTCTTTCCAGCCTCTCTCTTGTTGCAGTGTTTCTTCTCTTTCTTCTTAATGTGATGAAACCCGAGTATGAATGGGAAAAAATTCATTCGTAATGTGGCCAGTCCTGTGGTATCAGGCCGAGAAAGTTTGTGGTTATTATTTCCTCCTATGGGGAGTTTGTGGACGACCATTTCAGCTTTGAGAGAAACAGTTTCTTTGGCAGACCACGTGCAGTCTCTGGGCAATCGAGCCCAGAATTTCCCCAAGTTTATCCTGTTAACCAGCAGTGCCCTGGGTCAGACGGCCACTCCATCCCCGGGAGATGAGGGATTACAGCATTTATTCCTCAGGCTCTTTCTGGCTGGGTTTCTGATGAACTCAGAGATCGGTGCTTGTGCTTTTTTGCTTCTAATTCTCTTTGCACAGAGGACACACGGGGCTCCCGTACCTGATATGTGACCAAGTGACCTTGCTTGTAAGTTTGTTAAGTACATGACTAGGAATCGGCTGTAGCAATCTCCCCACAGAGCTCAAGCAACACAAGGAAAAACTCATTATTCAATACCTTATTTCGTGCTTTGGAAACAAAAGCAACAACCTTAGCACTTCCTCCTCTTACAGCCACGCAGTTTCCGTCAGTCTTTTCAACTCGTAATGAGATTTAGCATTGGAGAGAGATGGTTGTGCCAGAAAGACCAAGGTGGGACCTTTCTGATCAAAGAAAAGTATTGAAGTTTGTAGAAAAGCTCCGTTTCTGTATGGAAGAACAAAGCTAACAGCACCTTTGTAAAGGTCTTTGGTGTGGTCCCCCGACTCCTGCTACGTCAGGAATATGTTTGTGGAAAGTCTGCGAGATCTTACTGAGCAAACTTGCCAGAGATTCGCTTTACGCCAAAAGAAACGTCGTCCCATGGATGCTTGCAGCAGCCTCAGTTAACTAACGGATTAGGTCGGGCTGGAGATGCTGGGAACACACAGCTATTCTCCTTCCCTGCGTCACCGGGTAGAATTGCTGCTGCCAACAGGCCGGCAGAGAGGAAAGGCTTTTTTCAGAGTGATCGGTATCATATCGCAAAATGAAAAGAGCAAAAAAACCTCTGTGGCTGTGCACCTCCTGCAGTAGATTAAATCTGAAGGCAGGAGTGCAGTAAAAGTGTGTTTTCTGCTAATAAACTGAGCAAAAGTGACAGGGAAGTCAGTGCAACGTGGAGCATGCACCTTACTTTTTGCCATTTTCCTGATGATCTTGTCTTACCCAAGGCATTTTGCAGATGAGTGCAGTTATCTCTTATCCCTGGTAAGGATGCAACATGAAATACAAATACTTGAAAGGTTAGGCTGCTGTAAAGCTGTAATTAGTCGCGGACTTTGCAGCTTTGCAGGAATATAATAGTAATAAATCTTTGAGTTTTTTACACAGCAATCTTAAAAATACCTTGAAATTTTTTTTTTTTTTTTTATTCAGAGAACTTCAAAATGTGAATTAGTTTCTCCCAGCTATGACTAGATACCACGTCAGGAAGGGCCAGTATGTGGCTCGGGGTGCAGAGATTGTCATGTACTGTATCCAGCGTGCAGCATCCTGCAGCCCAGACCTGGACCTGCTCCTGCCTGTATGCGACCCAGCACCGAAGGCAGTGGCTATTCCTGCCGCAGTCCAGCACCCTCAAGACCTGATCTCTGCAGCTCACCAGGCCAGAGCATCCTACCCGCTGCCTCACTGATCCCATCCTGGCCATTACAAACGGAGAAGCACCAGCTGTGGGGATTGGGACCAAAAATACCAGCGTGCAAGATTACAGCAGCAGCAGTTCAGTACTCTCCTTTTAATTTAGATGCTTTGGTCACTGTTAAAACACCACAAGGGCTGAGGCAGGAGCACGCAAATACCTTGGGGCTTGCTCACTCCCAGCACTGCACTGCTGAGCGGTGGGGCCCGGGACCGCTGCTCTCTCTCCTCCTGCCCCAGCAAGCCGAGCTTGCGGTTGGGATTTCCAGCGCCCTTGGCTATCACATCGGCAGCAGAGCGAGCCCGTGCTGCAGGCTGGAGCCAGCTGGGCTGTGCTGAGCACTAGCGCCTTCGTGTCACCCAAGGGCTAGCCTATGCAGCCTCACGGGAACCACCATCAAAGCTCAGCCATGCGCCTTAAAATGATTAATTTCCATACTAACACAGCCCTCATGAATACACCCAGGGCTCTAATCTTAATGAATCACATAAAATGTTATGCCCTTTGGAAAGGCAAATACAATCCGAGTAATTATGAGCCGCTTTCTTTTTTCCCTTGACGTCCAGCTCTGCCTATTCAATTTGTTGTCTCTACATGCAAATTTTCTTAACACACCTTTGCCTTTGGAGCCGCAGCAGACTGCCAAGCGAGCTCTGACACTAAGGTCACCCCCCACGCCTGGAGCACCAGCGCATGTCTGGAAGCGTAGAAGCAGATGCTGGAGGTACAAAGCGGAGACAGCAATTACTCACTCATTTCCCAAACGAGCATATGAGAGGTGGCACGACCTGAACCCAGTGCTGCCATAAGAGTAACCCTGAAGGGGAGAAATACTGTCGGGCAGGGCCGGGGAACGAGGCCTCCTTCCCTTGGAGGTCTGGGGGTGTGGGTGGGCAGCAGCCTGACCAGGGGAGCTGGACCAGCTTGGGGGTCCCATGGTGCTGAGCAAAGAGCCGTGGCATGGCCCGGTGTGCAAAGGGCTCGAGCAGCAGCCAAGGCGCTGGGGCGGCCCCGCTCTCCCCTCCGGGACCTCCATGGCATAACCCAGCCTTTGAAGCTGCAACGGTTGGGGCTGACGGTGGGGGAAAGAACTGAGGATTTGGGTTGTTCTTTTTCAAAGGCTTTATTCCCCTGACAGCTGAGCTGGAGTCAAACCTGACTGTCCGCTGAATTCAGCCCTTTTATTTTTCCCTCTTCAAGTTTCGAGTTTGCACTTTACATACAGTAAGGGCAGGCTTAAGCTTGACTGTCAGAATAAAAGCCTTTTCTTTTTATATTGCTTCCTCTCCACAGTTCAAAACACCTCCAACCCAAGTGATGTCAACTTCAAAGGCTTCCTGGCACTGCAGCCACAGCTTTTGCCTGCTGCAGCCTATTTCGGTGTCTCTTGACAGCCTGTGGATCTGAGGACGATCTGTGGGCTTTCGGTTGTTTAAATGGAGAGCTGTTAGGGCACAGCAAAGAGGGGGGCTGCAGATAACAGCAGGCATCCAGCGTGCTGGGAGCTGCAGTGGGGAAGCCGAGGCGAAGGGAGCTGGTGTTTCTTCTGCAGGGGATTGCTCTGTCCTGCTACTGAGAGAGTCGTGATGAATTTGTCCTTGTACATAGAAACCTCAAGAGCTTCTCCGGCTTATGTTGGATTAGAGGAAGAAGCATAAACAACCATAGCCCTCCCAAGGCCAAAGGAAAGCCCCAGCTCCCTGGGGACAGGGAGTTAATTCCTGGATGCTGCTGGTTAAACTCAAGTTAGGGTTTGGCTATGGCAAAGCTTGCTCTTCCCGTCCTCGTTCTGGGCAACTTTTCTGGTAGAGGAAGTTGTTTAAGGTGCCGATAATGTATGGAGTGATTTCTTTAAGTTCCTGATTTATTGAAACACACACTTTATTTTGTTTTCCCCTAAGTTTGTGTTTAATGTTAAGCAAACAGGACTATTCAGATGGAGAAAATTATGTGCATGATTGAATATGTTGCTCCATTTAGCCTTATTTTCAACAGAATATCCTGTTTATGCAGTTAAGGAAAAGTAAAATCCATGTCCATGAAAATTGCTCCTGCTTTTTTTAAAATCCGTGCAAATGCTGGCCGTGTCACACCAAGCTGCAATCAGGGAGGGCAGAACAAGGAGCAGACATGGGGAAGTTTCGGCTAATAACATTCATCCACACAGGAGAAGGAAACAGCAGGAAAAGGTCAGCGTAGGCTAACAGTTATGCGTTTTCTTCAATGGAAGATACACTCCTCTATCTTTTCTCCTAGGCAATTATCGTGATTACGTGAACAAGCCATTTAGCAGATTTCTGACTGAACAAGCTATCGGCACTGGCTACGAGAGGTAAGTCACTTGACATTACGCCAGTTAAACACAAAGCACTTGCTGCTTAAAATGTCATCTCAGACAAGACAATGAAATGAGCTGGAACTGTCCCAGCTCTGACTGTTAACCTTGGCAGGATGAAGCATGTAAGGACACCACGATGGCAGATGTGAAAGGGAACTGAAATAGGTAGAACAGAAAAGGTTCTACTGGGGGATTTAAATACCCGAGTGATCCATTGAGAACTGACTCGTTCCCGCTCTTCACTGCGTTCGGCGATGCAAAACTAAGGGATTGCTGGTTACATCACTCGCTGGAATTTAGGGTAAACTGAAGGAAATATTTCATCATCTGTAGTGTAATCGCTCTGCCTTGCCGCAGGAAGTTGAGTAACTGGGTTTAGAAAGAGTTGGATTTAGAAAGAGCTGGAGCAGTACCTGCCTGTTCCGCTCTCGATGCATCCGACAGGTCTGAAGACAGTCCGTTGTTCATGCAACCGCGCGTTGAGGGACCTCGGGCAGATGTCTCAATGCTTCTCAGAAACAGGACTCTTGAACCTCCAGCACTGCAGGACAATCCTGGCAGGGCAATGATGGTCATTTGTGATTTATTCATGGAGTGGCTACATGGAGTGATCAAGGGAGGAGTTGCTTTAGGAAACGGTGCTGTTCCCCGGAGAGCAAGTAATGGACTGAGCTTAGGAAACCACGTTTAACTGGTTTCTCACTGCTGCACGCTGCTGTAATGGCACTGAAATGTATTGGTCACTGAGGAATTCCTAAATTAGATGTGCCATGATTGGAATTAATAGCAATGTAAAAGAAACAGTACTCTGCAAAATATGAATTATAGCTCTCTGTAAGCAACAACCTGCTGGTTATACAGCCCTGAAGCCCGTGGAAGTTGGCTGCAAGTCATCTTTGGACTCAGCAGTTTTTGCACGAGGCTCTAGTTAAAGAACATGAGTGTTTTGAACATTTGGGGTTATTTTTGTATTTTCAAGCCCTATTTTCAAAAAACAGCGGTGTACCGGGAAGGGATTTGCTATATAGTACTTGGAAATCCAGCCTTTAGGGTGAGAGACTGGAGACTCTTCCCAGGCAAACAGCCAGCCCCTCTCCGGGGGCAAAAGCCCACTTATCCTAATGATCCTACCACATATGTGAAAACCTGGTTCTGCAAGTCTAGTTGCTTGCCTTGTTTCCAGCAGGGTTTCATCAGCTGGTATTACCCCAGCACAGGGTTAAAACAGATCTCTTGAGCTCAAGTGTATTCTCAAGGCAACAAGAAACAACGTTATGGTCTTATTCAGCCATTCACCACAACCGTGTTACCCTCGGACAAAGCTGTTTCTGCGGGACCCTGGTCACAGGAGGGAGGCTCCWTCGGCGACAGGAGATGTGGGCTTTTGAGGAAATGGAAAATGTCATTGCCATGTGTCACTGGGCTGGCTTTGCTGTTTTGGCATAGTCAGTAGAAGGGGAAAATGCACTGTGTGAATCTGGGCAGCGAAATAGGTGGTGCAGGTCCCYGTGCTCAGCATGGGGACATTGGCTGAACAAGGCTGGTCTGTGGTAGGGAGAGACAAGTCCAACCTGGGTGTGCACGGCCCGAACCCCCCACGCCATGCCCCAAGGTGACCCAGGAGACAGAATTAAGACAATATGCAGCACCCGGCAAAGCAGTTTTGAGATGGCAGAGCTGCTGCTGAGGGTGCTGCCGGGCTGCGTGGCTGAGCACAGACAACCTCCGCCGCACCTTTCGCCTCTCACACCCCAACCACGCTCCTTTTTGCTGCTTCCTTTCCCTTGTCTTCATGCCATCCTCGTCCTCCTCTCCCTCCATTCCTCCCCATCTGTGGTCTAGCTACTTCTACCCAGATAACGAGCTGTTCAGAGGATGAAATGCATCTTCCCAGCACTCAGCTAGCCACAGAGGCAGGCAGCCAACATCAGCCCGTATTGCTGGGGGTTTGTTTTTGTTTGATCTTTACCATAAAAGCAACCAATTTGAATTCCTGGAATAATTAGCTGCCCTTTGCACTAGTGGCTCTTGAACAGTGAGCTGGCAGAAGAACAGAGCAGGGAGTAGGAGGGCGAGGTGGATAATTTGTCCTTTGTAGCAGCTCGTCTTTAGGAGGTGATGCAGCAGGTCACACTCTTCCCTCGAAAGCCAGGGCTTGGCGGGCAGGTTGAGCTGCAGAGGCAGCCAGGGCTTCCCTGCCCACCTCCTGCCCGCAGCCACCTCCTCCTGCCCTGACCCTGGGGTCTGCGTGAACCTCTCGGTCAGACTAACCCAGCCAAGCCAGCCGTTAAAGCGTTTGCAGGACTGCAGCCCAAGGCAGTGCCCTCACTTGCGTGTGCAGGACTCACCTTAGTGAGTGCTGTTTGTCAGGTTCCCCCGTATTCAGCTAAAAGATAAAACCAAGATGCTGACTTCTTGGTAATGCTAAAGACTCCATGGCTTTTCCTGAGAATAGCCCAAATAGATCTAAGCTCCACATTAGCACTTTATTTTCTGCATCCTAAAAAAAAAAAAAAAACAAAACCCACCACCACCACCAAGCCATGGGGTGGGGTTCTTTTTCTTTTCTAGTCCAGAGTTGTTCTTTAATGTGGGCACGTGATGTTAAATGGTTGCCAATTGTCACCCCAGATCTGGTTGTACCCCACAGCTAAAGTAATTCAGGAGAATGCGATTTACTAAGTGCTTTGGGATTCTCAGAAATGTAAGTCACTAGAGAGACATTATAATCTTCTAAGTTCACACTTAAAAGAGAGTAGTAAGTGAAGTTTCCATGTCGGAGGTGGCTCTGGTGAGGGGAAGCATTTTGCAGCCATCCCCACAGGGTTTTTAATGCATGCTTTTTGCTAACATGCCATTTCACTGGAATTTTCACCTTTCTGAGCAATCTTGCATACGGATGAAAGGGAGAAAAAGGAATTCAGTGGTACTCCAGGTCCTGGAGGCACCTCAGCTGTGCTGTGCTGGGAATACCCACCTTTTTGTGGCAATGAAAGATGAAGCAGCACGAAGTACAGGGGAGAGAGAAAAAGACAAACGTGACAGAAGTGGGAGAGAAAGTTAAAGAAAAAAACCTCATGGGTGACCTGAAGGCCAAGACAGATCAGAAAGTGGATGAGACCCTTCTGTGTATGTGTGCTCCATGTTTCTGCCTTGGATGACCAAGGTTCAGAGCATCAGGGAAGGCTGGAGAGCCATGAAGCTGCTAATCCCCCGTCAGCAGTGGTGAACGCCCTATCCAGTGGGATGTACAGAAATGTGGTCCCACCTGCACTATTGCCTCTACTTCCCTCCCTGCAGATCACACCCCACACCCTGCCACACACCTCAGACCTACCATAAATCCCCCAAATTAACAGGAGAAAAGCTACAGCCATCACGTGCCTCATGAAGACAGCAGGACAGAATGAAGGTGCAGGACAAGGGATTTTAGGGGTGAAATTCCCAGTTGATTCCGGGAATTTGCAACAACCAGGATGTAAAAACCAAACAACTGACTGTTGTTTCTGGGTGTTGCCTCCGAGGGTAATTCTTTCCTGACCTAATATGCTAATAGGGGCTGGAGCACAACCCGCCCTGTATCCTCTTGCTGGCCACCACCGCGTTCCAGCGAAGGACTGGAAAAGCAAAGCAAGAAAACCAAAACAGAAACTAAACTGTGTGTTGAGGAGAAAAAAAAATTCTGCCTACTCGCTGCAGGCAATCCAAGGAAGCCATGCAGCATGAGTACAGTACAGTAAATAAAAAATGAACAAGTGACCTCTTCTTGGTCCCCTTGGAGATAGTGGGAAGCCAGGTATTAGCAGCATTCAGAGTGCTACCACTGGTTTCCATGATGAGGGGCACAGAGGAGACTTGTGTGGTGCCTGGGGAGGTGCGGGAGGCAGGGGCACGTACGCAGGCAGCATGACCCGGGGTGTGCAGGCACCAGGGTGGGCTGCAGGCATGGACCCGCTGAGGGTACAGGCAGAACTGGCAGGGACCAGAGGGACCTGTGAGGGAGGAAATGTGGGCTGGTTTATTTATTAAATACAGGCTTACAAAACATGCTCAGCATGGGTCTAGCCGGCTCCCATTGAAGCTTATGATAAATCGCCTGTCTGCAGTGGGAGCAGAGCTACAATGATGCCCTCCTGAATAACCCGCCTGCAGTTCTTGCATTTGGTAGATTTCTATGGCTATGGAAGCATTTCCATCTCCTTCCCCCATGGCCCAGTAAGTCCCATCTCAATGAAAAACTACCTCACTCGGTAGGTTCAAGTGCGCAGGGACAGAGCATGGCTCCACCAGCCGGTCCCCTACCCACAGCTTGCAGCTACTAACCCACTTTGGTGTGCAAAGGAAAGATGTTTCCTACCAAAAGCAATTAGTAGGAAGAAAAAAGGTTGAAAAACTGTTTCCCTGAAGTTCAGCTAACTCCCCAAACCAGTACTGCATCTTCTTGGCAAAAAATCTACATTTTTTTAAAGACATATCGGAAAATTACAGAAAGGCATTGAGTCCCAGCCCATCACATAAATCTGCAGTTCCCGCTGAATCATTCAGAATTGTGCTGCCCTGGACTTTGCAAACGCAGTCACACGGATGTGTAGAAGTCTAAAGAAAATCTGTGTACAAGTCAAAGGAGTCATTTTTCAAGAGCAACTAGAAATTGTTAGTTTTGTTCGTATGTTTGCAGCTTTTTCTTGTTCTACCGCTGCCACTGTTTCATGAGTAGACTCTGTAATATTCCACTTCAATCCTTCTGAGCTGCCGGGAGAACGTGTACTTYGCAATCAAAATGTTTCATGTGGTTACATGATCCAGTGCAGAGTAAGGGAGTAAGAATCCCTGATCTAAAACATTAGCACTTATCTGTTAAATGCTCTTTTGTAACATACTGCAGAACCATCATCTTTTTCCTTACATAAGGTTCTTCATGGACTACTATGACAACGGCAGCACTGAAAAGCAGCGTAATGAGACACAAGGAGCACTAGGAACATACCGCTAGAACAGCAGCTCATTACAACTATTCTTATCTGACCTCAGAAATAAAAACACTTGGAGATGCTTTTTTGTTGCTGAAGATTTTTGCAAATCTGTTTCATTTTTATTAGTGTATTCACAAGGCTGTTTCTGTTTATACGCTGATAGTTGACTTGGTCTGCAAGAATATATAAGAACAGAGCTGTGTGGCTAATCGTATGGGGTGAGAATATTCCTGAATTCATGCCAGAAACTTTACAAAGTTTGTTGATCTATAGGAAAGGGCTTGGAGATGAGCTACCAGAATAATTTGATGGTGACAAAAATGTCTTTCCTAGCGAGAGAGTAAGAGGGCTCAATGTTAATAAACAGGTGTTGTGGAATTTGTTCCCAGCTTATAATGACATGCAGAAGGGGTAAATTCCTGATATTAGAGGGCATAATATCATCTGCTGGTCCAAATCAGTGAAATTCAAACAGGAAACGAGGTTTTAAGAGTTGGAGCAGTTTGCTGGGGGAAGTGGTGAATTCTTCGTTGTTTTAAGTCAATGCTTGATTTCTCTTGAGATATGTGCTAGTTTAAAACACAACTTATCTCTCTATATTTAGGATTCACTAATGAAATTTATGGCTTGATTTAGTAGGAATTCAGACTACAGTGCCTCTTCTAATCCTAAAATCTGCACATCTCTTAAGACTTTTTTGAATTGAATTAGTTTATTTGATGTCAGAAGAGGCTGGACATGAGCCTGCGGTGCTGTAATCATGAAGAAAGACCATAGTGGCTCACTCTGAACTGTGGATGGCAAGCTGTCCCCTTCACGGTAAGCGGTTCCTTGTTTCCTGTACAACTGGCTGCTGCGTGGCTGCGGGTGGACGTGCTGCTGCTGCTCTCCACGCTGCTTCCTTGCCCATGCCGGGGCAGATACGCGCTGACCTCTCAGGCTTGCCTACAAGTTCATGCAAGCAGCAGCCTCACGGACATCTCCGAAGGCAACTACAAGTGTGAGACTTGCGTATAGTAGTCAAAATTACCTTTCATTTTCTGTACGTTACACAATTATGTAAACTGCTGTCTATATGATCTAGAATCATACCGCTGGGTGCCCAGACTTGCTAAACMCTTTACGCTTCAGATCCCAGCTGGGTTTTACAGTCTCAGTGAGAGTTGCAGGTACGAAGCCTCCATTTCTCAGCCAGCTGGTAACTTCTGAAGACACTGGCCAACTTCAGCCACATCAGAGAGAGAGGTAGAAAACTTAGAAGTAACTTACAAAAATATTTGCATCTTAAAAAAATATAAATGGTAGTTGGGTAAATGCTGGGGACCCAAATTAATGCCAATAYATGCAGAAAGGGTCTCTTCTGCCTTCTGTACAATCCCCAGGACAGAGGACGAAAGATCAAGAAGGGTCTTGAGCTGGTCACCTGTGAAGAAGATCATTTGGGCCAGCCTCTGCTTCAGTGAACGTTAATTATTGACATAAAGCAGAAGTGTTGGGTGAGAGAAGGACRGCATCCCAACCCAGGTTACAGCTTAGAAATTGGGATATTCTTGCATGAACTGTGTGTTYGGGTTATTCTAGGCACTAAAGACAACTGATTTGAGGTCTTCCATACCTTGGGTGAACATCCACACCTAGACTATAAATCTATATAAGCATCTGATATAGATAAGTATATTCTTCCTGTACGAGAGTCAGCAAACTTGCACCACTTTGCTGAATTCACACCATTGTTGGATACATAGTGTGAAAGATTAAACAAATTAGATGCTGTCGTTATTAAGAGAGTTTTTAGGACAAAAAGTTAATTCTCCTGTCTCACATTAAATGTGTTTTCTCATTTCTTTTATGATAAAATTATCTTTTTAGATAGCTGATGTATTCACATTCTTAGTCTTCAAAAATCTGTAAACTCTGTAGTGCATTATCACTTGAATAGGCCAAATAATTATTTGAATGCCTACTCATAGACAGTTAGCTTTCAGTAAAATTGAGGCTTTGAGAAGAACCAGAGCGTGCTACCAACTGCACTGAAAGCTGAAAATAGGTATTTCACTCTGGGTTCTTAAAGCAGCTGAGGACTTTTGGATGATTGTTGACGTACTGTGTCAAATCTAAAGTATCGTGATTGATTTGGAGTGATATTTCCTAATTCTGATATTGGAGTTTTTATGGTAGTGGATTTGTGAAGGCAATCTGAAAATGTCATTTCTTGGGTTCCCTCYTGGGGAGAAGCCTAACCCTACCCAAGCATAGCCACTGAAGCCTTGCCTACAGGGTGACCACGCTGGATCCTACTGCTGGGTGCTTTCATATGGAAGGAAAAAAGTTCTTAAGAGGTAGAATCATTTACACTGGGATAGTATTGCAGGTGTCAGTTGGACAAGTATCTACGTGGAGGAATGGGGAAGATATCTGTGTTAATTGTGATAATGTAAGAGAGAGGCTGGAAAGTGGCTTCTGCATTAGACTGGGTTATAAGCAGTGTCTGTGCCTCGTGTCCCCAGGTGCGGTCTGGGGCATTTTTGGTATTGTACCAGCAAAGACAGAAAGAGAAATGTTACATGTTTCAGAATGAATTGGTTCAGTAAAAACCTAACTATGCAAAAAAAATCTTTTAAACTAAGAAAACTAATACGAGGCTATCCTTCAAAGTGGATCAAAAGAAATAAAAGAACTTCTGAAATTCTGGTGCATTTGTGAGATGGGCAATATGAAGATTTACATTTAAAACACTTTGTGGATTTTTACTACTTTTGTAGTTGAACAATTTTCTAGGAGGTAATGACACTGAAATGCAGAGATTCACCTCCTCAACATTCACTTTTTTTAAGAACGGCAATCATTTAATTGGGTTTAATTAATGTTTCATTACAATTTTGTAATCACCTAAAAGCCATATAGATGTGTAAGATCTCTTCTAAGAGCAAACCAGTTTTAGCACAAGTTGGTGGTAAGAATATTGGCGTTAGGGTAGATTCTAGTAAGTCTATAGCATACCCATCTTAATGTATAATACTGCCCTTCCAGGCTGATGACTGGCAACCTTTCATAAATGACACCTTTTATGTAAAATGGCTTTTACAAGAAATGACTGAGTCTACATAAAACTCCACAAAGTTCTTTCCTTCCCCCTTTTTATTTCCCCTCCATTCTGTAGTGTTTTTGAAGGATCAGGAGGTTTAGAGCTGAAAATGATAATTTGTTTTTTAAAGTTCTGGGCACCTGGGGATTGTGAAAATAATCATCCCCATTTTACATTCATTTTTAGTTTCTAGGACACAAATAAAATTTAAAACCAGCTAATCCATTCACCTGGTTTAAACTGGTGATGGTTCAGGCCAGCCACGTGGGTTTACAACAGCTAAGGATCCGTCCCAGTTATTTTTAATACTTTCATGTCAAATTTGCCTTATCCCAATTTGCTTTTAAAGCATCCTTGGAGTAAGGCTTTATTTATTCAGCCTGTATTTGTCTTGAGTGCACTTTTACAAAGTAGCCATAAGCACCCAAAAAGGCCACGTTTAGTAATGAAAACACCTCCAGACAGACTGAGCCCCCGAGGGGATGCCGCTAACGAATCGATTCGACAGCTCCTGACCGGGACTGAACCAAGCGGGAGCGTGCCCAGACACTGGGTGCGTTATGTGCTCCCCTTCAGCTGCGCTTAAAGTTGCCTCAGCCAAAGAATGAGACTGTTTGAGGACCTGGGGAAATGTGAGCTCTGCAAAGGCTCAGCCTTCCTGTTTGGAAAAAGAGAATTTGAAAAATCTGAGAAAACAGGGACCTACATGTGAGAACAGGACACACCGGAGGGGGTGGGCAGCACAGAGGGACGGGAGACATGGAAGTGGGGACAGAGAGGCAGGAAAAGGGACAAAAAGGGAGTTAGGAGGGAGAGGAAAGGTAAAAAGAAGTAGTATGAAGAGCTGGGAAAGTAAGGAAAAGAAAATAGAGAAGAAAAACAGTGAGAGAGAGGCAGGGAAGGAAACTCTGCACATGTTTTACTGTCACTGGGCTCTGATGTCCTCCCTCMACAGGGGACAGAGGTGCCCAAAGGTAGCACTGTTATTCGTTAAACCCTGGCTTGTGTTAAATTTAAGTGGTGTATTTCTAGAAAGAGGAGCTCACCGAGACGATCAGACCACGGCCTGGCATTAGGGCTGGAAGGAGCTAGTGGTGGACTGCCTCTGAAACTGGGGTCCCTGCTCCCCCTGCCCCTTCTTCCCACCATCTTCCCCCCAGATCTTTGGGTGGGAGCCAGCCCTGCCGAAGGAGAGAGCTGTTTTCCTCCCTGTGCCCTTGGGTGCTGCGGGAGCTGGGAGGGCTCAGGCAGGGGCAGGGGCTGCCCGCAGCAGGGGGGAGAAGCGCAGGCGGAGGGGGGGAGCACGGGAACATAAGTTCAAAGGGGTTTGGGGCTCCAGAGTGCCCAGATGCACAGACAGGTCCACAAAGGAGTAAGGTGAAGAAGTATACATGAGCATTACTTTTTCACTCTGCATTGGCACTTCTTGGGCTAAGTGCAGTAAGGAGAAACTGGGGTTGATTCAATTCTTATGGGACCTGTGGGGTAAATTTGCTTTGATGTTCCTCTGCCCCAGACAAGGTGAGGTGCAGCCTGCGTGTCCCCCCGCCATGGCCATGCCCACAGCACTGCCAGGGCTCAGCAGAGGCTGGGTTGGGGGCTGCAGGCAGTTCCCATTCATAGAGGGGAGTGAGGGGAACATCGGGGCTGGGGCTGCTGCAGGCAAGGGAGCGTGAGGAGCACAAGCAGAGGGGACACAGGCACTGGAGCAGAGTCAGGCCTCCAGGCTGGCTCCAGTGGCTGTGGGCTGCCTCTGACCCACTGCGGGATGTGCTCTAACCCGCAGTGGGATCCCCCCCAGCTGCTGCAGGATCCCTCTGGACCTGCTGTGTGCTGCCCCCAACCTGCTGCAGGATGTCCCCCAGCCAGCCCTGGGATGTCCTCCTAGACCTGCTGAGGGATGTCCCCAACATGCTGGGGGATGTCCCCCCAGACCTGCTGAGGGATGTCCCCAATATGCTGCGGGGTGCCCCCTACATTCGCGGGGCGTCCCCCGACCAGCCCTGGGATGTCCCCTGGACTGTCGTGGGATGTCCCCCGGACCTGCTGCAGGATGCCGCCCACCGCCGTGGGCTGCCCCCCAGCCATCCGCCGGCTGCCCCCCCCCCCGCCCCCGCAGCCGCGGAGGCTCGTCCCGCGGCCGCGCACCTGGGCGCGGTGGGGTGCGCGCGGCGGTCCGCGGCCGCGGCGCTGCCAGGGCGGGGGTGACTCACGCTGCCGCCAACGGCAGCCCCCGGCTTTATAACGGCTGGGGCGGCCGCCGCGACCGGCTCCGCTGCGCCGCGCTACGCCCGCGGGGAGCGCAGGGGCCGCGGCCGCGGGACGGCATCATGCGGAGCTTGCGCGGCGCTCCGCCGCCGCC
>JAYKAV010001189.1:151852-188716 GCA_035582835.1 Phoebastria nigripes | reverse complement strand
GGCGGGCTGGAGCCGGGCGGGAAAGCGTGCCGCGGCGGGGGCTGCGCCGGCTGCGGGAGCGGCGGGGGTTGGGGGGGCTCCGCCGGGGGAGAGGGGACAGGACTTGGGGGTCTGTCTGCGGTGAGTGATAGCGGGACGTGGGGGGCCGCCCGGGATAAGTGATGCCAGGGTATAGGGGAGCTCTCTCTGCCGTGAGGGATGGGCGAAGCTGGGGGTCTCTCTGGGGTGAGCACTGCCGGGACTCGGGGGTCTGTCCGGGATAAGTGATGCCAGGACGTGGGGGTCTCTCTGGGGTGAGGGATGCCCGCAGCTGGGGGTCTCTCTGGGATAAGTGATAACCAGGACGGGGAAGGGAGGGCTGTGCCAGGGGATGAGAGATGCCAGGGCTTGGGGGTCTGTCGGGATAAGTGATGCCAGGACGTGGGGGTCTCTCTGGGGTGAGGGATGCCCGCAGCTGGGGGTCTCTCTGGACTAAGTGATACCAGAGCTTGGGGGTCTCTCTAGGGTGAGTGATACCAGGATATGGGGCGTCTCTCTGCGGTGAGTGATACCAGGACTGGCCGGTCTCTGGGGTGAGGGATGCCACGGTGTGGGGTCTGTCCCTTTGGGGTGAGGGATGCCTGGACTCGGCGGGGCGGGTGGGGTGGTGGGGGGGTGGTGTCTCCAGGCTGGGCCGTGAGTGTGCAGAGGCTCCCGCTGTTTCTCCGGGGCTGGAGGCTGCCCCCCCATGCAGCCCCAGCCCCGGCTGCCCCCAAACCTGCCCCGGGAGGGCCCGGCTCGGGGCACCGCACCTCCTGCTTGTGCACCCTGAGTTCCTCCAGTCCTACCGCTTACAGGGCAGGCACCGGTATTGCAATCATTGCAAAACGCTGCCTTTTTTTTTTTTTTTTTTTTTGAGTATGACTGTGCTGCTTTTTTTCCTCAACAGCCACCCATTGCAAATGAGTCCTCTGTTGTTGTTGTTGTTTTTAGGCTTGAAATTTACTTTGGTTGTGAAAATATTTTTTTTTCCAAAGCCGTTATTTAACCCAAAGCGTTGCATCACTCTTAAGTAAAATGATTTTTGTAGTGTTTGCTTTGGATTAATAACCCAGCGCCTGCATTCCTTCGAGAGCTTACATGTCTTTTGTAACCATCAGAAGTTGTACTCACAGCAGCGGATTACTCTGTGGCTGTCCAGGCTCCTCGTCCCAAGTCCGTGAAATGGCTCGTAGGCATTTCTCTGGATGTCAGATAGGTTCCCAGGACTGATTAATGTTCAGAGCAGAGAGTGTGAAGGAATTTTTTAATATTTGAGAATTTCAAGTTCCTTTTAAGTAGAAATATTTCCAGCAATGGAGGACCAGTTTATATAAGTCTGTTATTCAAGTTGTGGCTGCACCTTTAAAGCATAATTAATCCATTAAATAAAGTAATTGTGAAGCACTGAATAATAGATCAAGGACAAAGCGGATTCAAAAAGTAAAAATAGATTAGAACTAGAAAATGTTACTTTATTAACTGTTGCAGTGCATTTCTGCTTAACCCACTTTGATGCATTTTTGGCTTCTGATGAATGGGCAAATCTCAGACAAGAGCTGATGTGGGTGTTCCCGTCCCCATCCTCTGAGCCTGAAAGGTGCTTTTCCTTTGCAATTTAAAGACTTGATTCAAACCTTCCTTACTTCAGTGGTGGTTCCTGTGCTGACTTCACTTGGCTTTGGAGCTGGCATTTCATCTGGGACTTTTTGCTCGAGCTGAATTTTCCACAAAACTGTGTTTAAATGGRGTGCTGAAGAGGAATGTCCTTCCTGTTGTGTCCTGTGAATATTAGGAGTATTGGTATGAATTATACATTGGAGATAAGGTGTGGGCAGGAGCATTTGGATTGAATAGTTTCAAAACTTGTCATACGTTTTTGGAAGGGAAGTCTTAAAAGTTCTGCCAGATGTATATATGTGTGTGTGAGTTTTAAAAAGAAATTGTTTGGTGCAGCGTATGCTGGCTAGGATGTACTCCGATCTGTTTTGTGGCTCAGTGGTACTTCACTCCAGGACCAGTCCCACGGGGATGGATGGGGTTTGAGATGCCGCTGAGGAAAAAAAGGGGGTCAGGAGCTGACCGGTGAGGCACAGCAGAGCCTGTGACTCCAGCTGAGCAGTGGATGCCAGCGTGCCGGGGGCAGCCAAAATCACTGGACCTGCAGTTTTTGTGACTAGAGCAAAATTAGACCATTAGAGCACTTTTTTTTTTTGAGAGAGAGAGAGAGAGTTTAGAAAGCAAACCTTATCTACCTGGCAGGCTGTAGTGATAGTTTTATGGCCATTTAGTCTTATAAGTAAATCCTCTGTGTGTTTGGGCTCACCTGTAGCATAGAGCTTATCAGCTTCATTAAATGTGTGTTTAGGAAGAGTGCTAGCCGTTTGGGTTACACACACTACTTAGTGGCTTGACCCTAATGCAACAACTTTTTCCTAAATTACTAGCTGATCTGTAAATATGTATTTTGATCTGGCTTCTGCTGGTTGAACTAGTGTAATATTTACCCAGTAGAGTACAGTCTAATGGCCTTTATCATTTAAATCCCAAGGTAAGATCTGTAAGCTTTTTTCCTCAAGCAAATGTTTGTTCTGATACGCAGTCTTCCCCAGAGCCGTTATAATCTTTTATGTACATTTTTACAAGTTGCCTGTTTATGTACTGCTGACCAGTGCCTTTGGTCTATAACTCTGGCTGTCAGACATTAAAAGAGAAGTGAGTTAATTAAGCTTACCTTTGGGGTGTAATCAGAACCTTTAACTAACGGAATTTCTCATTGGAGAAAGGAGATTGGCTTTTGCATTAAATTCATATAATAAAAAGTCTGAGAAGCTTTTGGTTAAAAAATAGGCAAAAGAGGTGCAGTAACCTGTTTCCAAACCCTAACATGTCAACTGCTCTTCATGGTTTCTGGTTTTTAAAACATACCCAACAGTTTGCATTTTGGTTTGTGCTTATCTAAGCTGTATTGGGTAAGTGGCTGAAATATTCCCCCCTGCCGCCTTGTCAGGGGAATGCTACCACAATAGTATTTTCTTGGATGTGGACACTTATGCAAAGTTTTTTCTATTACACATTTAAGACCTATTTTAGTTACATGTAATTCTAGATAGCCACTACAGAATCCATATTTAAACTTCTATTTTAGCTACTTCCACTTGGACTTCTCTAATAAAACTATCATGCAGTCTTGCATTTGCAAAGGCACTCAACCATAAGATATTATCATAAGAAACTAGAAGGAATAGTTACTTAAAAGTCTTTAAATTAATGGATAATTTCCTATCTTAGCTTCTCCATAAGACAGGATTCCTGACTGTTCGGTGCGCTTGGTCCTTGCACCTGCCTGAGCTCACTCAGGCTCCAATCTGGGAAAGCAGACTGGGACATACCACGGTCCATCAGTGCTCAGAAGTTGGGACTGTAAATCACTGACAGTCCTGGATTCAGCCCTGAGCAGCTCTGTATGTGGTCGTGCCTTTAAACATCCTGGGCTCAACTCTGAAACGTGCCAGGAGCCTGTATGTTCAGATCCATGGGAGATATAAGTATTGCGAATCAGCCTTAAATCTTGTTATTCAGCCTTAATGAGCCATGATAACTTGTGGGGTGTCAGAGGCAGCTCTTGAGCACCTGATCTGTCCTATTTATGGAATATATTTATTACTCATTTTGTTTGCCTCATGCTGTATTGAACTCCAGGCCTGCGACCGAGACCAGCAGTGCGGGAGAGGGATGTGCTGTGCGGTTAGCCTCTGGATCCGCAGCCTGCGAATGTGCACGCCGATGGGAAATTTGGGAGAGGAGTGCCATCCTTTGAGTCACCGAGTGAGTACGTCACCGGGGGGGCTGTGGGACCAGAGTTGGCAGGGCAGAAAGAAACAGGAATATACTGCACTGTATGTCACATTGCATAAAAACTATACGTGGTGAAAAGGCGGGGAAACATCCCGTGCATTACAATACCCAGCCATTTGCATCTGTATGGAAATAGCGCTGAAGGTACCTACGTCAGGAAATACATTACTGTCAGAATTATGCTGAAGAGAATCCAAGGATGAAAGTAATACACACTTTTCAGTTTGTTTTCTTATTAGTTTGTTGTTGCTGTTTTGCTTCATTACACGATCCAAAACAGCCTTAGTAGTTCCCAAGCGCAACCCTGCCAATGCCTACGCGTGTGAGGAGGAGCATAGCAAACACCGCCGACCTCAGTGGAACTGGACAAGATCCCATCACAAGCATAAAAACGTCACCAGCCGGTGTTGGGACACGTGGTGCATCACTGCAGCAYGGTCCCTGCCATCAAACAGCAATGTCCAGTTGAGCTCCAGAGACTGAGAGCCACTGGTGCCTTCAAAAGCCATTGAGAAAGTGTTCGCACTCACACGTGCTGGAGAAAACTCACTGCAGCCTCTCTTTGCTTCTAGTCTACCCATTAATTTTGAATATATATGTATGTATACATATATACACACACATATATATAACACTAGTTACATATTAGTACATTGTTATATGATACACTATGCTATTAATATAATGATATTAACAAACATTTATTTAAGGACATGTAATTATGTATATTATATGTGCTATGAAAAAGGCTGTTTAYTTATAAATAATACAATCTGCATACAAAAGGTTGAATGGGATGTTACCAAGGAGCTTGAGAACCTGGTGGTCTTCAGAGCCATCCTCAGGGAAGAGTATGGCCCAAGAGTCACCACATGTGAAAGATATCACGGCAGTAAATTTAGATTGTAAATGTGCAGCTAGTTAGCTGCCTCTCTCACTATCTCGTCTAATGCCTGGCTTCTCAGCTCAGTGTCTATGGTTTATTTTCTCAGTTTTAGCAATTGCAAGGCTCTGTTCTATTACAGTTAAATTTTTAAATCTTCTGCTGTGATATTGGGGACCAAATCCTCTTTTTTACTATGTAATGTAGCAGGTTTTTCTTATAGGGGCTCTTTACATTAACAGGAGTCTCAGGATAGGAGAAATTGTCTTCCAAGTTTTTTATGAGCTTATTGCTATTAGGTAATAATTTATACTGTCCGATATATTTTAAGCTAATTGCCCACATAATTACAATCAGGGCAGACGCCTGTCCACCCCAGACTTGCRGTCACAGTCACTGATGTTCATAAGCTTTATGAGGTTAATTTTAGATTTAGATTCCTCACCCCACTGCTCTTCATGACAAACACAAAGCAAATTGATTTTCTGTAGTATGTGGAATTAGGTATTTTTAAGGATGGAGAGTTTGCTCAATGGTTCCTTTCCCCTAAATATTTGGGGAGGGGGCAGCTGGGAGACCAATTGCCTTCAGCACCAAAACCTTTCATTTGCCTGCAGGTCAGGTACAAAGCAGGCACCACCATGGCCACGCCACCGCCTCGGGGACCTCCGGAGGAGCCTGGAGATACCCTGGAGGAGATGGCTGGCAGTTGGGTTTCCACCTTCTAGTTTCCTTCTCAGCAACTAGATGGCGTTGGCTTGATGCCGTTAACAATCTCCGTTGGCATTGCAGAGGCAGGGTTTGCAGGCAGGGCCAGGCAGGTGAGGTTTGGTGGGTCAGCAGACAGAGCTGGCAGCACGGGGGTGGCTTCGCTGCCACTGTGCACCTTGCACATAACCCCCAGGTCTCTCCCAAGAGCTCCCTTGTTTCCTTTTCACCTCCAAACTCCCATCGCCCCATGCTCATTAAAACCTGGTGCTGGGCACACGGCATGGCAAAGCATGCACCAGCTCAGCCGGCATCGCCAACACCRGCTCCAGGCACGCGGGCTCTGCCTGTGCAGGCAGAAGCTGCATGCCCCGGCAAAGCGCCCATCCCGCAGAGCTGTCACCCGCTGCCTGTCCCCAGCCAGGTGCGTTATTAAGCCACGTCTTCAGCGTGGGAGTCCTGCTGAAACGAACGTTTCCTTGCAGCGAATGTAACGTCTTGAATAAATCACTTGAGCTGTCGGAGGGCTGAGAGGTACCTCTGAGTCAGCCTTACCAGCCCGAGGAGCTCAGATTTTAGGTTTATCTGCAGCGCTGTGTGTGGGCACCTGAGAGATGTGATTCCCGTGGGGAGTCCCCAGCACCCACAGTTGGTGGCCTCTCCGCTCACGGGGCCGTGGCGGATGGCGTGGGAAAGCCCACAGCGTCCCTCGCTCTGGGGCTGCTCTTCAGATGATGCCGGGCAGGGGGCTGGCGCTGGCCCAGGGCACTGCAGGCGATGTGAGGCCCCCGCTCACCCCCCGTGCCTGGTGGGGTGTCACTGGAGTCGGGCAGGACCTTGGCACAGAGGAACATGTGGGACTTTCTCCCTTCGACTTTCTTAAAGAGAAAAATCGCACGCTGACACAAAGCAATCTCGGAATATTAAAATTGCAAGCTCAAAATGCCCAGAAATCAGGAAATGAGGGAATTAGGGCTGCCTGCCTGGCTGTTGGTGGTGGCTTTGTACCTCTGTGCTTCCCTCACTGCATCCCGCCGGATGCTCAGTGCATGCTGCTGCCTGGCAGTACCGTGGCTCCCAGCCACGCCGTCCCACTGGGCTGTCCTGTTCGGCTCATGTGCTGGCGGAGGCACGGCTCCTGTAAAAGACAGAGCTTGTAATCTAGTTGTTTAAAGAGTGTCAGTGCACGTGCACATCGTGGCGCGATTACATTTGTTTAATGCAGTCTGTAT
This sequence comes from Phoebastria nigripes, assembly GCA_035582835.1. NCBI lineage: Eukaryota > Metazoa > Chordata > Aves > Procellariiformes > Diomedeidae > Phoebastria > Phoebastria nigripes. The sequence continues at coordinate 182,017 of JAYKAV010001189.1, read as the reverse complement.
ATGTGCTCCCTGCGACACAGCGTGGCTGGAGGAGGGTGGGATGAAATGAGAAACCTCTGCCCTGTGGCGAGGCAATCCTGCTCAAAGGGAGGTCAGGCGAGATGACCTCCAGAGATCCCTTCCAGCCTGAATTACCACGGGATCCTGCGGTTCCCGGGTCCTGCTACGTGGCTGACAGGCTGCTCTGTGCCGTATGGCAATGCAGGAATCAGGGCAAGCAGAAACCCCTGCACAGTAAACACTGCAAAACGGGATGCTAAAGGCCAGTGTAGTTTCACAACAGATGCCTTTATGAAATGGGAGTAAATGGAGAACATGTGTCACAGATGTAGATTTACACAGCAACATGGACCGTTACATTTTGCTCTTAACTGTGGCTTGACTGGGAAATGCAATGGGGTTGGCTTTGCCATCTGCTCTCCGGCCCCTGTGCTGCAGCTCGTGGGGATCTCCTGCCGTGGAGGGAGGTGGGCAGCGTTCCCCGTATCCCTGCTGTTCATCCAAATCCATCCATCCCAAGCACCATCGCCTGTGCTCCCTGTCCCTGATGTCTGTGCTCTTTGTCCCCAGGTTCCCTTCTCCGGGCGGCGGATGCACCACACCTGCCCATGTCTCCCCAGCCTGGCCTGCGTACGGACTTCTCCCAGCAAATTCAAATGTTTACCAGACTTCAGAAAAGAAGATGTCTTTTTTTAGCAGGAGCTATTCTGCGCTAGAAAGAGCCACTCGATGTATTCTTTTTCTTGTTATTGTGACGAACAAGGTACTTGCCAGGGGAAACCCTTTACCATCCTTTCCTGCCTCACCAACATTAAAACTGAAGATGAGATACTGTGCTRCAGTGGCCAAGGTTTTCGGGAGGGACTCGCCGTGGCGGATGCTTTCATTTTGGGGTGAGCCAAATGAGATTTGCTAAAGCAACACTGCTTTCTGAGGGCAGGAGCTTAACGATTTCTGAACCGTTTTGTGGTCTTCATGGTTCCAGCTTTAACCCCAGAATGAAAACATCCAAGATCATTGTCAGGTTTGGAAAATTTTGGCCATGTTTTTACACTTTGGAATGCCCGAATTGAACTGAGAGTTGAATAATTGCATAGTGTGAAGCATATGACGATTGCCAAAAATCTGTATTTACATTACATTTCGTATCTTTATTAATATAACTGTACTTGTAAGTTAGGCACATCTCTAGGGTAAAAGTTTAACCAATAGATGTAGTTTTTACACTTTTTAAAAGTGGCAGGTGGAACCAAAGCATTTCAATATTCAAAGCATTAAAAGATTTTGTTATTTTAGTATTCTAAGATGAGAAGAAGTTGTTGTTACTTGAGTTGGTGTAAAACTACCTGATCATCTCAAACTATGTATTAAGATGTAGTTTATATTAAAAAAGGAACCCTGAAGTTTATTGTAATGGGCTGCCTGACTTCTTGTATATGTATCAAATTTGCTGTGTAAAAATTCTGTATCAGAATAATGGCAGTATATGATTTGATTTATTTTAATATTATAACATTATTTTGTCATTGTGGTTTTCCATTTTTATTCAGTGTAATCTGTTATCACATACTTGATTCACCCAAGCTAGCAGAGCTCCTTATGGATAGCTTAGCAAAAGATTATATGCCTCTGGCTGCTTTTAGGGAAACTCAGCAGTTTACAAAGCATGAACTCCTCAACCAAGCTGCAGTCTTAGACGATGGAGGAATCTCGGTGTAGCTAATACAAGAGGTTTTTCTTGGCACATGCCTCAAAGGATCAACTTCAACCCGGCAAACATATAATTTGTGGGTATTCTATGAAATACCGTGCAACTTCATATTTACTTGTCAGTCCCTGGAGCTGGAATTCCAATAGTTTGTGTGAGTTTCACACATTTCTTGCTCTCAGACATGCAAACATATGCTGGAACTGGAAAAGTGAAGTCATTCATCATTCAACAATCAGTGCTTTGCTGCTGATGACAAGGGGGGGTTGAGAGAAGTTAGCACACTTGCATTAAAGCAAACACCTGTATTAGAGAAGATGAGAAATGTCCCAGCGAGTTTCCCAGGTGCCTTCCACTGGGCTCCACAGCCTCCCTGGAGAGACAGAAAGGAATAACTGGATCTGCTATTTAGCCAGATCCTTGTGGATCCTGCACACGTTAGAAGAATAAGTGTCTTGAGAGATAGGATYGCATCTTCCCAACTCTAAACAGCCCAACCCCAGGGCTGCTGCTCCAAAGGCTATATATTTTGCTTCACCCTTTGCAGTGGTGATGGAGCAGCTGTGCAAGTGACAACAGACTCAGGTCCTGCAGGGAAAAAAAAAAAGAAAGTCTGAGGTGCCACCAAATGGTAATTTTATATGTGGTTTGCATTAATGTGATCAGGTACAAAGTGCCTGTATTAGATCTGAAGCCTTCGAGGAGCTCAATTCTAACCCAAAGGGCTGGATTGTGCTGGTGAAAGACCAGCTCATTCCCATGCTGATGCAGTGACCTGTGAGCACTGCAGAAATTCCYGTAACCCGGATTTAAAAACAAACCCAAAACCTGATCCTACCACTGTCACTTAATAGTGGGGCTCTCCAAACACCCTGTGCACCCACACAGCCTGAGTCTGCAGAGGAGGAACGCGCTGGGAGCCTGGGGGTTGCTTTTCTGTCCATGTCTATMAATATAAAATTAACTTAATACCATGGACTTCAATTTACACTCAATGGGAAAATCAAGAAGGAAAGTAGAAGCAGCCCAAATGCGTATGTGTCCCATCTCTTGCTCCATTCATTTTTACCAAAGCACGTTGTCATGGTGCTCAAAACGATGAACCCTAGCAGGAAACACCAGCCCTGCTTTTCATCTCCCACTGGCATAAATCAYCAGTGACTCCACTGAAGGTAATAATCCTGGTTTATATCATTGTAAGTGAGTGGAAAATTATATCTGATGACTGCCTTAGACCTGCCAAACCGAACTCCTAGGAGAGTTTATCAGACAAGAGTAGAGCAACTTTGTAGTTGTAATTTGTGCCAATTAACTTGTGGGATTAGGCATTTATCTGGGTAATGAGAACAGCCCCAATTACATGAGTTCAAAGTTCACACCATATATAGGAGGTCGAAGTACTCGTGTCGTGCAGACACTCCTGGACAGGGCATTAGGAAGGTGCTTCTCTGAGAGAGACGTTATCCTGTGCTTGTCCTCGAGGGGCTTCTCCACACTTCCCTGCTGCCGCCGGAGCGCGGCTGCTGGCGTAGAAGAGCTAAAGGCAAAACCTCACTGTCCTACATCCCCGCTATATTCACTTGGCAATCATTATTACCACGATTCCCCTTTTAGTAATTTAATTCTCATTAATTGACACTCACAATGAAGGTTAGTTGATTTGGGAGATCGTTTTGGAAGGAAGATTAAGCTTTTGCATCCCAATTCTTTCCTAAACTCTGTCCTAATCAATTATCTTTTCTCCCACCCTAAGGGAGATTTCCTAACCCAAGACCTGCAAAGTCTCTTTAATTTCTTTCTGCAGTGGAAGGGGTGGGGAACCCCTTTACCTTTGCTTTACAGTGATAACAGGTAAACCAGTGACCACAAGAAGTATTTCAAAACGTAAATGGCCATGCATGCCCCTCTGCTTTTCCTTTCAGCCAGCTTTTGACTTGAGGGGCACAGCAAACCTGACTCAACGTGACTGATGGAAAAGGTGGCCAGCCTCAAGCCAGCTCTGCCACGAAAGGTTTTCTGCAGACCCCTGTGCTGCTCAGTTTGCCATAATCCCAGGCTGGGAACAGCTTCCTCGCCTGCCTGGGAGGAAGGGAAGGGGAGAGGCCCTTGCAGGAGAAATCAGACAAGAAAAGAGAACAAAACTCTTGCAGCCCTGGAAACACCTTTGTGAAAAGGAGAAGTCTCATTCTCCAGTATACATAGCTTGTTCAGAGAGACCCTGGTTTCAATGCTTTCCTTTATTCACTCCACTTAGGAGTTCTGTGCCAACATTTGGTTTAATTTTATTAATATTGAAGTAATATTATTAATTATTAATAGAAAGATGTGCATTAATTTTTAATATTATATTAATATTGATATTACAGATATGCTATGGAATAATGATGATATCACACCAAACTGTAGGAGTTACCATGTTTGTTACCAGATTTGGGGTTAGCAGAGAGCCATTTCAGGAAAGGACACCACCACGTATAATGAGTCGCTGCCTTAATTTGATTACATGCTTATTAGGAAAGGTGAAGCAAGGTGTTTTGGGTTTGTGGGCACACAGCTGGCTGAGCAAGCACACACCTGTAAGCCTGGGGGGCTGGAGGGAAAGCTCTGCTGCTGAGCAGGAGAAAACCCAGCTGAAGCTCAGCTTCATCTGCATTCTCTGCCCACAATTCCCCCCTGGGAAATTTCGTCACTTTAAAAAAAAAAAAAGTTACAAAATCTTCGAGTGAGGGGGTGACACAAAATAAATTCTCCTGGTTATGTGGCAAGTGGGAGATCTGCATGGGTGCTTACCTAGGAGACCGTCACCCTAACCACAACCCCGGTTTTATGGGAGGAGCAGCTGAAGTGAGGGCARTTAATGGAACATTGAAGATTGTTTTGGTGGTGGAGAGTACAGCAGGGAACCCTGTCTACCCATATGGAGATCTCTAAGGTAAGAGATAAGATTAAGGTTGGGCTTTATTGCTGTGTAGGTGGGATGGAAACTTCAGACTTCCAGTTACTCTGAAACTCTGGTGCGTTAGAAGATCTTCTAGTATACCTTGTCAGGAGGTACTTTGCTAATTTGCCTCAGCAGCGTAACGCACCGTAAATGATATACGATAACAGTAAGCGTGACCACGGGGTGAGGTCCTCACTGATGCCTCCCCTGCACCAGTAGCTCTCTGATTTGTTATTACTGCACAGACGGGTATTCAAAAGAAACAGAAGGTGCTAAGAATCCCTTGATTTAAACAAGATGTCTCAGGAATTTGATCTTGACAATCTGTAACGTGTTTTCCAGAAAGAATTAGAAAATTGCAGGAAGAGAAAAGACTGCAAATACAAGAGGATTTTGATAATAGCAAAATCAGCGTGCCTTTCTCTATCACATAGATATGAAATGCCAAACCAGCAGGGGTACAGCTGTTAGAGTAATCAATAATTCTGAGCACAGGAATGGAGATGAGTTTAATGCACATCAAACACACCGCAAATCACCTATCATTTCTCAAGGAGAATCTTGAGTGCGGGCAGACCCAGCCCAATGCAGCAGGATACATCTCAATGATTTGGCAAGGCAGATTCCCCCGTATGATCCAGCCACCTTGGAGGATGGTGGTAGCCTTGGGGCCGCTCTGCCTGGTCATCAGGGCTGGGAAAGGCTGAATGTGAAGGGCTGAAGCTGAGTAAGCCTGGTGCACTGAAGGAAGGGCGGATGGCAGCACGTTTCATGGCAAGGAGTACAGCGCAGGGTAACAGCAAAGTGCAGGAAAGGAAGAATGAGCAATACAACCATATAGCACACTTGTAAACACCCCCATGGCTTTCCCAAAGGTCTGAGTGTAAGACAGCTTAGTACGGGGGGAAAATGAATGCGTGCACAATGTAAAAATGACAGAAAGTCTCCTCTGCAAACCCCAATTTGCCTGGGAAACTGGGTACGTGTTAATTGTGTGCCAGGAGAGCCCAGAGCATCCCAGATCGATGCTCCTTTGTACCATGGCACCAGATATCAGCGTGGTACAGGCATGTCCCTGTCCCCAGAAGGTTATGAATCTCATAGACCAGATACAGCACAGACATGTGCTTTACGCAGCGTGTACGCACACCGCCGCAGCCTGAGCTATCCTGGGATGCGTAACTGTCCCTGTGCTGCGTCCCAGCAGGCGGCATGGGAAGGATGGGCTGTAGCTGTGTCCCTGCCAGCGCCCCACAGACACGAGCGCAGGGACCCCCGCGGGGCTCCGCATTGCACCGCGTGGGCAGCGTTATCTCTTCCCGGGCTGGGAATCCCACCCAGGTCTCCCGAACCCCAGCGCTGTGCCTCCGCCACAGCATCGCAACATGTGGAAGGGATTAAATCTGGTTTTAAATGTAATGCGGCCTTGTAAATCCCAAGGCTGTAACGCAGTTCAGAAGCAGACTGAAAATATGGCCTGGTTCCAGCCAAGCGAGTAGGGCTGAGCCTTCTGTATTTACTTTTTCTCTTGTACATGTGAGTGCACTCATGTCATTTCATGCAGACGTTTGTGGACTCTCAGCACGAACGGGCAGCCGCGGCTCTTGCTGCAAAGAGTTCACAAACCACCAAAGCTGCTATTAATTTCAGGGGGTGCAGAGCTGGGCCCACCCTTTATTTACTCCTCTAGGCTATACTGGAGCCCAGGCAGCAGAGCACATCTCTAACAGCTTTCATGGGACCTGCCAGAAAGGCCGGCTCAGGGAGAGGCACTGGCGAGGCAGCTGCAAGCATGCTCGCTCTTTCCAAAAATTTCACCGCATCCTGTCAAATTAGTAGATTATTTTTTTTTCCCTCCCTAATTTCTTCTCTCACATGGGTGAAACCTTGACAGGAAGGTCCCCCACCCCTTCAAATTCAATGGCAAAACTTCCTGACTGCGATGGTGTCATAATTTCACCTCCCTCTCCGCCCCGATTTCATTAAACTCCCCAAAGTCGCTAACAAACCTTTCACACATTGCAACAGAGCCTTCAACTATTTGGATTTGGTTTACATCAGCACTTACACTCAGACAGATATTGCACAAACRGAGAGCAAGAAAAAGTCTGTCTGGCTGCGAGTTTAGGAAAATCAGCACCGAGACCTCCGTCCCCACCGGCAGCACTGCGGGCAGGTCCTGCAGAGCCCGGCTTCTGCAGCATCCTTCATCGCCCTGCTGGGAAGCACTTTGGTTATGCTCAGCCTAAACGTGTCCCTCCTTGCTTTCACACCATGGCTCCAAGCTTTACCTCTGCCTGCGATTCTGCTGGCTCCTTGGCTCGGGTGCCCACGTTCTCCCCCTTTAGTCACACTGCAGCTTGGCTGAGCATATTGCACGTTCATCTGCCTTCCTCCACACCCAGATGTCTTCTGCGGCTCTGCCGGAGCTCGCTCCCCAGGGCAGCTCGGCCCCGCTGGTCCCTCTGCCCCGGGGCCACTGCAGCCCCATGGCACCCAGGGGACCGTCCCCTCTCCTCCCTCGCCCTCGGCGCAGCACGCTGGGCGACCTGCTGTGTMGTGTGAGTGTGCAAGGCCTAATGAGGGAGGAAAAGGAAAAAGCCCAGTTGATTTACTCRACTATCAAGCTACTCAACGGTTTCCTTTCCATCACCCTCCTGCAAGCACTCGGTGACAGATGGGGACAGATTGAGTGGTTCGATGGAGTGAGGTAATATTCCACTAAATCATTCCTCTTTCTCTCACTGTCGGAAAGCACCCAGTCTTCAGCCCTTCCTTCTGAATCTTCCTGTGTTTCCCTCTGTGGATTTTTTTAATGACAAAGCCATTTTAGCTCTACCTCTGCTAAAATTTCTGAGAGAAGCAAGCACTGGTATTTATAAGGTATGATAAAATGGGTGTTGTAAAACAGTTAGCAAAAGGAAGGAGTGAATCACCGTGAGACAGAGAGGGTTCTGGTGCTGTTTACTGGTGTTTCTGATTTCTTTCTCTCCCTGTGTGCTCAGGCTGAGCCCCAGACCCCGGCGCAGGGACCCCGGCTGGGCAGGCAGCAGGCTCCCGGGCAGCTGCGCCGTGGGCAGGCGCGCAGGCTCACGCTGCACGTCTCGCAGATGGAGGATTCATTTTTTTCCCTGGATGATTTGTTCCAATGGTTAATCATCCTCACACAAACACAGGATTATTGTTTTTAATGACACACCAGTAAATAACATTCAGAAACTTTAGGATGGGCTTTCTCTTCACCGGGCGATCTCTTGATTTCTGCCTACTCTACTAGTGCTGCGATGACTGCCTAAAATTAACTGGGACTTCACAGCTTCCCTGTACCCTTGCAAGACTAGCTTTGAACTTGAAAGCCTCCTACACAAAGTGCTTTGCGCTATCAACCTGGTCACGGTAGAGGTGAAAAATGTGGCACTGAAGAAAGTGGCTTTCCGATAAATACATCCATAGTACAACCATGCATGACTCACAAGATCAAAGACAGAGTGCAAGTACTGAGGTCATTAAACATGAATAGAAATACAGAAATGCAACAGCTTGCATTAAAGGCTTAGCTTGACTTTAAAGTTAAGTGATGAAAGCTTATGTAGTCAGCGATTGTTCACCCGTGATAATGCTCTGCTCTTGCCATCAGTAGTTCTGTGCTTTACAAAGGTGAGTAAGAATAATTAATCATTTTTCAGATAAAGTACCGAGGTGTGGGGCAGTTAATGACTTGCACCAAGTGAAAATAGGCTCAGAGATGCTCAGCATCATCAGCTTTAGGGAAAGTCAGAGCACCGCAGACGTCAGGCCTGTTGGAAATTCAGCTCTTGGTCACCAGTTCTACAACCGATGGATGAGTAAGGATTTACCTTGCACAAGGTCCTTCATGAATGACATGGCATCAGAGGTCACCAGCATAAAAGGAGGTTTGGGTAAGACTTCCATCGGCACAGCCCCAGCCCAGTAAGACTCTGCGCCAGCTTTTAAGAGACCATCTTTACTTATGGTCCTTCTGTGATGGCTCTGTTTCTTCAAGATGTTGAATACTTTACAATATTCTGAAGCTTAAGAACAGCATAGCCTGGGAGATGCTTCCTGGTTCATATCACAGTCAAGTTAATTGTAGCCTGTGCAGCGTTTTGAGCGACTACAAAGGAAGCTGTGCTAAAATTGAGGATTTTAGGGGACCTCTATTGGAAAAGAGCCCCCCTGCCATGTTTCTAATAATTTTATTTGCAGCATAACTATCTAATACGGTTGCTGGAGTACTCTGATATGCACAGCATCATCTAATCTGCAGCCTAAGTTAATGAAGTGATACTTAACACCGTGTTCTGCCAATATGTGGCTGTTACTCTGTCCAGAGCCACTTCTCTCGGGGTGGTTTGTTGGCAATTCTGAGCAAGTGCAGGTGCTACACAGGAGCAAGGTGGCTATGCTTAACCATGTGGGGCAAGTGGCAGAGGTCCAGGCAAACTCCATGCATCCTTTGCTGGGAAGGGAGGGAAAATGCCAGCTTTGCTCTCCTCTGAGCTCAGCACAACGTGTCCCAGGGCAGTCCCGCAGCATATGGCAGAGCAGCCTTCTGGAGGTGTAGCTGTATCACATCCAGGTAGAGCCCCAGGAAAGAATTGTTGCTATCAGACTAAGCCAAATTCCTGCCCTTTTCCTCAAAGCTACTGACTTCACACCATTCTGGGAGGCAGCTTTGTCTCCCCTGGTGCAGACCTGGTACTGGAAAAGCAAATGATGACAGCTTGTGGGCTATGCTCATCCTTCACCTCTAGCATGACCACTGAATAAGACCTGTACCCAACAACATAATTTGGCTGGGGCCAAATATTTCAGCCCCTCTCTTAGCAAACTCTTTCCAAATCTAACAGCAGAGCCAGCAGCTGTTGTTGTACTGTTGTCAAAAGTACTCCAACCTTTGAGTGTTGTAAAGCAAGAGATGGCTATAGCCAGTACTTGTTGAGATTTCAGACCAGTGTCATTTTTTAAGCTGGCCTGACATTTAAGTTTATGCTAAAAACCTCCACTGACTTCAGCACAGCAAGATTTTGACTGGGAACGTTTGCAAGGAATGTGTTAAATACCTGGTGAGTGAGTGAAGATGCCAGCAGCAATCAAGATTTTTCCAGAGCAGCGCAGCTCTCTGCAACTGCAATTCTTCACCGCAGATATGCAAAAGCAAGCGTGCTGTGACCTCTGAGCCAGACTGCGGAGAATCTCTGGGGGAGATGATGTTGGTATTTCCTGTGATACTCAGCACTTGTGTTGCCCAGAAAATGGAAGACTATCATACATATGCCTGGAGGGGTATGGAGAGGACTCAATTTATATTCTGGTCAAGCACAGGTAGATGGAAGAGCTGGGAGAGCCCCGCTGCCGTGCAGCTCACCAGACCCTCCAAGTACTTTGCATTTTGGTCAATGGGGATGGGGAGASGGGTTCAGACCATCTGAGTTTTCGCAAGTGAATGCAGGACTTGCACAACAAGCTGCAATAGCTTCTCACATGGATGTGGGAGGTAATTATTAACACCCAGCTCTCACCGAGTCTCAGCCATTAGCACTTCTGAGCAAGACCAGCAGCACTCTGGTTTTTGGATGGGCAGCTGGGGGCATGGAGGCTTCCAGCCACTCCTCACAGGTCCCAACAGCATCAGGGATGGCTCCCTGCGCTCAGCCCGTTCTCTTAACATTATTTCTCTACTTTTGTTATCCAGAGCAGGTTTTCAGCCCCTCTGACACCCCTTCTCTGACCTTGGTCAAAGCATTTAATCTCTGTGACCCACTTTCCCCATATGCAGACTAAAGGATGCTGTGAGAACATGTTAATACTGTGCTTTGGAAATGCTTTTTTTTTTTGCAGCTTTCTTATCTTTTCTCAGATTTTAGAAGGAATATTTATTCTCTGGTGTCCCTCCAGCCCCTTCTGGTTTTTCACACTTTCTTGGTACGCTCTCAGCCAGCCCTATAGACTTGCAAAGTGGTGTTTGTTGGTGTGCCGGCACTGAGTACTGTTTCATTTTTCTGCCATGTGTCTGTCCTTGGTATTTAGTTTCACATTTTCTGGAATGAAGCCCTATTKTACAACACCTATCTAAACCCTGAATTAAAGCTACTGGAGTTCCTTCTCTTTTGTACTAGCATGGCCAGGATCATCATCTGCCTGATATTACAAGTACCTAAWATATAAAATTAACTTCAAACAGCACTGATTCTGCCCTCAGAGTATGTCAGAAGTCCTGAGACAGCCCTGGAAGCTACATGCAAGCAAAAGGCACGGTATACAGATAACCTTTTTAAACTTTTCTGTATCTTGCTGTAGCCAGGCTGGGTCTGGTCGCCACTGATGGGTGACAGCAGAGCATCCGTTATCTTCAGTGGGTAAGAACCAGACTTGCCCATCGAGCAAGGGCATCACCGACATGGGGGAATGCCTATGCACAGAGATTGGCGTTCAATACAGCAGCACGGCTTGATAAGCGAAGTCTAAATAAAACCATCAGGTCACCCAAAGGTGATTTGTTCATCCCCCGCATATACRATTGACTATATAACTTGTGCTTAATTTTTCTAGAAGTGAAAAATCTGGTCCTTGCAGCTTTTAAGGCGGTTTTAAAATAACTATTCTCCCATCTCTGTGGTTTAAATAGAATCATAACCATACTACTTATAGCCTGGAAGAGAGATAGGATGCCAAAATATCAGGCATTTTTAATAGAGTAAGAGAAAGAAAACATTGGCTTGGGTACCAGCAGGATTAGGAAAAAGAAGGCAGGATTTGAGCTAGAGATCACAGTTCTAGGCCCCTACACAGGAAGTTTCTTAAGTTTTAAAGATACATGATTCTGCAAAGATTTGAACCCCACTGAAAAGACCTAACAGTAAAACAGGTATGTAAGGTATACTGGGAATACAGTTCCCAGCAACAGCATCAATGCCTTGCCCCTAAGTCTTTGTAACACAACTCTACCTGATTACTCACCAAGATTCACTAAGCAATGATCTGATATTCCAGGATGAAAATATAATTAGCACTGATAGGCAACTTCTGCTGTGATCTGAAGTTCTTGACAGCTTTCCTTCTGTACCCAGATGCGTTTTCAAACAGCTTTGGAAATGATCATTAAGTCTCACTTTGTTTTCAAGAGACTCCATCCCTGGTCATATTTCTTAGCCCAGCTCTGGCAGTATCAAGACAGCTCCATCTTCCTCCTGCCTATCTTCTCTGCAGCTATACCGAAAACTCAAATCGCAAACTTCTCAGTATGCACTGCGACAAATGTTGCCTCTCTGGTGTTCAAATCTGACTTGGGGGTGGAAAGCAAGACATAAAACCAAACCAGAAGCCTCCTCTAGTTTCATTCCCTGCCTAAATCTGGACCTGCCACCTTAGCCCTCTTCTGATCTGTCACACGTCTCTTCTGCGCTCACTTCACAGTCAGGACAACTATTTCTCAGTTGATGTCCAACAACTTTGGACTACTCTCTACAGAAATACTCTTAGCACAGATGCAGATTTCTTCATGGAAATTGAGCTTATCTCTGTCACTTTGTGTGCGACTTGCTCCAGCACTGTGATGATCAATGTTTGTTAAATGTTACACGATACATCAGAAAGAAAGCACGTCAGGCACAGCTTCCTCGGAGATGGCTAAAAAGTTGTGTCAGGATCCTGCCATCAGGCTGACAGTTGAAATACTTCAGAGGAGTTTTTGTAGAACAATAAAGCAGGTTAAAATGCCATGCTTAATAAATGTAAATTACCCGTTAAGAATATAGTTTACAAATGAGTACAGTATTAACCAAGCCACCATGTTAAAAACCTGCTTTGCCCACTAAAATTAGCCATCCACAATTACGCACTCTTTTCTATCATTAACAGAGGAGCTATTAGCTAAAACAGAAATCTGCTTTCAGTAGACACAGAAAATTGTACTATTTAAACCTGTTGCCCATCATGAACTTAAGTCTTCTTAAAAATAGCTTTAGTCACTTTTATTGGTATAAACACCTAAATTGAGATCTAAACAGCAAGTAAGGATTGTGCTTGTCCATAATAACCTCAGCTGTGAAATCTACTCAGACACAAGACATACAACCTTCCACATACACAAGTTATTTGTCAGCAAAGCAGAATGCTGCCATTCTGAAACAATTACATACAGTAAAGGTTTTCAATATTTTATTAAAGAAAACAGTCAAAATGTACAAGTATTACCCAGGTTTGTAGATAACTTCCTATAAAGGCAGTAAAATATGAATTTCAATCTAGGTTTTAAAAACTGCTATAGTTGATTATTTTTAAAGTCGATATTTTAAAATCACGTTTCACAAATAGTTCTGAAATATTACCAAATGAATAGTGCAACAAGAAAATTGAAATTAGTTCTACACTGACTGCATGTCAAGCAAAAGTTATAAGTAACTGCTTCAAATACTCAAACCATTTGAGAATGAATGAACCCAACAGCTCCCACCAAAAACTGACTTCTGACCACATTAGGAACGTCCTCTTCTTGTTCTCCACTTAAAATCAAATAATAATAAAACAACACCTCTTGAGGTCATCAAAAATAACTTTAGTATAAAATTGTCTTGGCCCTTATCAAATATTACATGAGTAAAATTGTTAAGCCTTTATCAAAACAGACAGGAATAGGAAAACAAAAAAAAATGTCATGGCCTTAATCCGTATCTGTTGGAATCATGTCTAGAAACGTTAGAAGCAAGACCAGAAACTCGGAGCCCTGTTTTGTTTTTAAAAACCACACAATCACAAAGAAAAACAGCTTCTTACTGCCTAAGGTTTGGGGGTGTTCTGCTCAAGTACCTGTTCCCATAGACAGCAACCTTTTATGTTCTGAAGAGAGCATACGCAAAATATAGAAAAATAAATAAAATAGCTTCTTACAGCCTAAGGTTTGGGTGCTGGGTGGTGGTTTAGTATGTCCCCCACAGGTCACACTCTCTTGAGATCACATGCAGAAACATGGAAAATGATATCCATCTTTCTTTTTTAGAAAGAGAAAAAAAACTCCCTACATCCCAAAGCTCTTGAGATCACAAAGGATGGTGCCCTGGGTGCTCTGGATGCTTTGGCAGCATGGGAAGTGGGCTCGGAGACAGACCCTGAGCTCCTTGTTGAAGATGAAGCAGAGGATGGGGTTGACCCCTGCCTGGGCAAACGTCATCCAGACAGAGGTGGTCAGGTAGACCTGGGGGATGGAGCTGGCCTTAATGAAGACCCGCAGGTAGCAGGCCACAATGTAGGGGGACCAGAGGAGCAGGAAGAGCAAGGTGATCATGTAGAACATCTTGCAGAGCCTCTTCTCCATCTTAAACTCCTCCAGCACCAGCAGCCTCTTGATCTGGCTGTGGGTGGCCTGCCTTATGCCCACGAGGGTGGGTGGCGTGGGCCCCCTGCCAAAGCCAGCCGTCCAGTTTGCAGCTGCTTGGCCAGTGGCTCCCGGCCCGTGGAAAGTCCAGTTTTGGCTGATGGCCGGTACCAGCTGTGCCGGCTTCATCTTGCGGTGGCCATGGATGAAGAAAAGCAGCTTGATGTAGACCAAGTGGGTGGCGGCGATGACGGCCGCTAGCATGAGCATGAAGCCCAGCGTGTCGTTGGCCTTGACGTAGCGGTGCTCGAAGATGCACTGCTCCTCCTCCCGGATGAACTTGTAGGTGCCCACGTCAAAGACGGGGGGGAAGGCCATGGCCATGGAGAGGGTCCACACCATGCACACCACAGCCAGGCAGGTCCAGCCCGTCATGCGCTTGGCATAGAAGCGGTGGTGGGCGATGGCCATGTAGCGTGTGACCCCCACGCAGAAGAGCAGGAAGGCGGCGTGGAAGCAGAAAAGCACGGCCAGGAAGGCCAGCACCTTGCAGCTGAGGGGCCCGTGGGGCCAGGCTGCCCCGCTGCGCACCGACAGCATGACGAAGGGGAAGCAGGCCAGCGAGCGGAGCCCGTCGGCCAGGCAGAGGTCCAGCAGCAGGTAGTACGGGGCACGGTGCAGGTGCCGGTCCTTGAGGATGAGCCAGGCGAAGAGCACGTTGCCCGCCAGGCTCACGCAGAGGATCAAGCCCAGGGTGGCCAGCTTCAGCCCGGAGGCGCTCAGCAGGCCGCCAGCGCTGGGCAGGTGCGGGCTGCTGCTGCTCCCCAGCTCGCTGCTGTTCGCCATCGGGTCCTTCCTCCTCCTCCTCCTTCCCTCCGCCCTGCCTCCGCCCCCCGCGCAGCCCGGCCCCTGCGGAGCGCGGGGCTGAGTCACGCGCGCAGCGGCGCGGAGCGGCGCGGAGCCACCCCCTTACCGCCGGCGAGCTGCTCCTCCGCGCCGGGCGAGGGGCCGGCCGAGCCTGCGCACAGCGGCGGCGGCTCTGCCCAGCTCCCGCCGAGGACAATGGGGTAAATCCCCCTCGCTCCTTCTTCCCTTCCCTTCCCTTCCCTTCCCTTCCCTTCCCTTCCCTCCTCCTCCTCCTCCTTCCCTCCGCCCTGCCTCCGCCCCCCGCGCAGCCCGGCCCCTGCGGAGCGCGGGGCTGAGTCACGCGCGCAGCGGCGCGGAGCGGCGCGGAGCCACCCCCTTACCGCCGGCGAGCTGCTCCTCCGCGCCGGGCGAGGGGCCGGCCGAGCCTGCGCACAGCGGCGGCGGCTCTGCCCAGCTCCCGCCGAGGACAATGGGGTAAATCCCCCTCGCTCCTTCTTCCCTTCCCTTCCCTTCCCTTCCCTTCCCTTCCCTTCCCTCCTCCTCCTCCTCCTTCCCTCCGCCCTGCCTCCGCCCCCCGCGCAGCCCGGCCCCTGCGGAGCGCGGGGCTGAGTCACGCGCGCAGCGGCGCGGAGCGGCGCGGAGGTCCCGCTGCCGCAGCGGGGCTGGGAGCGGAGCGGAGCGGAGCCGCCCGCAGCCGGGGGCCCCGCCGGCCCCCGCCCTTCTCCCGCCGCGGGGCGGAGCGGGGGCGGGGGGGGATGCAGCGGCGGGGGTGGGTGCCGAGATGGGGCTCGGAGGCACCCGGGGTGAGCGCGGGCATCGCTGCGGCGCCGCTGCGGGCTGGGGTGCGGTGTCCGGCCGCTGCTGCCGTCCCGCTGCGATGCGGCCTCGGAGAGCCCCCGCGTCCCCTTCTGGAGGCGGAGGGGTGAAGCCGTTTATAGCTGATGGAGCTGATGTATGTGTGCGCATGACTCAGGTGTATATATGCCCATATTCACGTGTATCGATACCTACCGCGCACGTGTATCGATCCAATATATCCATACATTAGTGATAAACCTGTGTCACATTCACCGATGTGCTTTTGCTAGATTTAGCCATACCAAATAGCCATTTCACTCTCTCTCTCTGCACGCTGGGGAGGCAAGTCCAGTAGCGCCTGTTGCAGCGGAGCGTCCGGACGCGCAGTCCCTTGCTGAGCAAGGAGGTTTGCAGCAAGCTCGTGTGGCGAACRTTTCAGCGTGAACATCAAGGAAAAGCTGCCTCTGCAAGTCGGGAGCCTGAGATTTGGGGTCTGACGTGGGGTTCCTAAGACGACAGAAGGGGAGGGGAGATGGCAAAATGTCCGTAACCCACATGGATGCTTTCTGCGTTCCTGCGTTGTGCAGGGGCTTACCCAGCCCCCAGGCTCAGTTACACAGGGCCCGTGGAGGGCTGGGCAGGATTTTGCGAGCTGGGTAAAACACCTTTGGCCTAACTAGCACAGAGCTTCTGCTGATGCACCAGTAGTGTTGGTGCGGGTTTATAATGGGCAGTTTAATTAATGTAGGCCGGTGAGACGCAGATCCTTGTGCTCTCTCTCCCACTTTGCCATCCTTGTGTATGTAGGGCAAGGCCTCTCTGTGTGCCTTGTAAGGCACGCACCACCGCGCGGCCCTGGGCCCGCTGGAGATGCTAATGCAATTATCGTACTATTACTGAGTTTCCTTGATGGCCTCTTGTGAAGGACACATCTGAAATCCTTTTTGAGCATTCTATTAAAAGCCATCAGTAAATTCAGCGTTATTCCAGAAACGATAGCAATTACATCGTCTGCATCAGCCCCAAAAGCTGATGATGGTGGAGCAGCTTTTGAGCAGATCTTTCTGGCTGGTTTCAGAAAGTCTCACTGCATCTGGCAGGGGCCAGGTGCCGACCTCGATCGTGCCACCAGCCATCCAGAGCAGCTCTGCTGAACTCCTGGCATCTAAACAGTGGCGGAACCAAAACCAGACTTTGGCCCAAAGATGTGTTGAGGGCAATCTGTCTCACACGCAGGACTTCATTTGCCCATGGATCTGGTTTGTATCTGTTATTTATTGCTAGTGTTAGGAGAGCAAAGAAATCCAGAGAGGGGAAAAAAAAAAGTGGCAGATAATTGAGGCTGCTTTTTGCTTCCTACCAGTACATCTGAGCTGTTTTCAGTTGTTAGGTTTCTCATTTGCACCGAAGTTTTACTGTGACAGAGAATTGCCCACGGGTTGTTCAGTGCTTTGTGCAATTTTCAAGGCGTTTCTCACATTCGTGCAGTGACTTGAGCGCCGGGTGCGCGGTGTCCCCTCGGCAGCCCTGGCACCGGCGTCAGCAGCGGTGTCGTTCTGGAGGAGCCAGGGACACCACGTACCTTGCTTGCCCCCAGTGCAACACAGGACCATGTTAACAGACTCTCCCACAGCAGGGTGCCAGCAGCCAAAGTGCTTTGCCAAGCCTGAGTACGAGGATCGGTTGTCCTTGGGGGCACRTGGGTTTTTGGAGGAGCAGAGGAGACCTTATGGCCCGTGTTAGCTCTGTGATCTCTGCCACCAAGTGAGCAAAAGGGAATAACACACCTGCTTCCCTCCTCCGTGCCTGCGGGTAGGGTTTCTCTTCTCCCTGAATGCTCGCCAGCGCAGCTGAGCTGGCTCAGGAGCTGCCGTAATTCACTGCTATCTTGCCAGGCCAGCAGCAAATTGCTAGCTCATCTTTCTCCCACCTGTAGCGAGGGGAGAGCAGGCAGGGAATGGCGTTTCATCCATCTTCCCAGGCCTGCTTCCCTGATGGGGCTGCTATATAGCGCTATAGGCGGTGTCAGCCAGGAATTTGGGGCCAGCTTCCTTGCGGGGCTGGCTGAGAGGTGCAATGCTAAAGGACCAGCCAAAAGGAATGGGGAAAACAAGGGGCAGGTGGGGGGTTAACAGCCTTCATACAAGCGGGCTCCTCGCCTCCCAAAGGGGCTGACATGGGGTTAGACCCGCCAGGATAACCCTGCCTGTTAGTTACACCCCAGCCCTTGTTCTTATCTCCCTGCCTGCTCCCTGCCAGGGGAAGAGCCCTCCCTGCCCCAGCCGGGTGCCCCGTGCAGGCAGGGCATGCCTGCTCCTCGGGGTCCTTCACCTCCTCTTTGCGTCAGACCCATCAGGTTCAACCAAGTTCCTCACCCAGTCTCAGTCTCAGTTTGGATGTTAGGACAGTGCCACATTTACAGTATTTGACTAAAAAATGAGAAATAGGGTATTTAGTAACCTCTTTGCTGTTGCAGAGCTGCTCGGGGAGCTCTTCCAGCCCACAGGGACTGCGGTGCCTGGGGAGGTGTCCACTGTTAAGAGTCAAAGGAGCTGCAGGGACTGCCCCGACATCCCCACAGCGAAGCCTTCACCCTCGGTGCTGCGTGGCTCTGCGGCGTGCTGCCAGGCATCCAGCCTCCAGCCGAGCAGGAGCACCTTTGTGCACGGGTGTATCCCTGGACACGGCACGGCACTGAAACACCGGGCTCCTGCCTCCAGTGCCCAGGCAGGGGCTGAAAACACTGGGTGTATATTGATTTGGGCATAGCCGGACAAAAGCCAGATCCATCGCAGCAGTCGTGGGGAACAGGTAATTTCCAGAGACTGTAATGAGTGTGTTAAGCTATTTCCCTTTCTCACTTCAATCACTTTCACAAAACGAGTTTAATGAAGAGCTATTCTGTGCTTACAAAATGGTGCTGCACAAGCTAGATGGATTCCTCTGACCTTTCAATGTACTTTACTTGAATTGGCTGCCTCTTCATGTTCTCCGCTCACTGCCTCGAGCGGGAAAGACAGCTGAAATACCGACTCTTACAGAAAATTCTGTGGCATATTGCCTTCTTTCCACCAGTCACCGGTATTTTTCCCGAAGCCTTAGCTATTTATTATTGGTGGTGTTATTTGTGTTCTTGTGTCCGGGAGCTCTGCATAATGTTTCTGGAAAGAGAAGTGTCCGGTATCCTTGGTACTACTGTAGTAGAAATCAGTGTTATCTCTGGTGTGACATAAGGGAAGAAGTAGGAAATGTCTGGACATGCCTGAAGGACAAACGCAGAGCCCCTCCATGGCCGAGACGCCACCGGGAAGCAGGACAAGTGAGAGCAGTCAGCCAAAACAATTTTGCCATCACACATAATTCAGGCAAGGAAAAGTTTTCAGGCTTAGTAATCAAGGAGATGCAAAGGTCAGTCTGGAGCAGAAAGGGATAACAGAGGCTTGAGTCGGATGCTGGCACAAGAAAGATTTACAGGAAGCCTGGAAGGAGGATCCAATTCCCAGACAGCTCTCCGGATGACAGTCATTATTTGTGTTATCTTTGCACCTAACGGAGTGAGTCAGGGACCAGGGTGCTACATAAGCAAAACAAAAAGCTGTCCCTTTTCCAAGGAAACTTAAAATCCAACTGTGAGATGGGAGAGAGAGCCGATATGAACCCTAGAGAAGGGGGAGGATGAGTGAACAACGAGGCTGCAGCCTAGGGAATGGCATCAGCGTAACCGTGGCCATCACTCATCCCTGCAAAGGGAGGAGGGAGTGCAAAGAGATAATGAGGTAGGTTTGTGGGTGTTTACAAGGATCATGATAATACTTTGTGACAATGACAGAACAGAAGATGACACATTAAGGTAATGTTTGGGCACCGGCTAACATGAAAAACGGTGTGAGAAGTTTTAAGTCTGCAAAATTCACAGTACTACCCAAATAAACTGCTTTGCGCAGGAGTCATGCTTGCCCTCTGTAACCGGGGCGCAGCCATGGTACGTGCCAGTGAAATGAAGACAGATTGAAACCAACGCTGGAAAACCCCCACCCTACCTCTCGCTTGCAGAGGGTCCAGATGTCAGGTTGGGGATGGGGCACTGGGGACTGCCATCAGGCTGGGAAGAGCACGGGCAAGCAGAGGCCGGATCTGTGCTCAGCAAAACACTAATGAAGCGTTTTGGATGTGTTTTTGTTCACGGAAATATTAGCACGGTCATGCAAAATATACAGATGACACCGAAGCGGATGAGAGTATGAATGTCACTGTTGAATCCCGATTTCCTGGATGGCAGCAGAGGCTCTGCAGGCGAACAGTCGCATAGCTGCAGCTATCTGGCAGAGAGGTATCTGACAGCTAGCTATCACATTTTTCAAGGGCTTATTCCTAGCTGTTTAATACTTCATATGCTCTCTTGGGGAGGGAGGAGAGAAGAACGGAGGAGTATATTTGGCACAGCAGGGAAGTGGACTCGGGTCTTTTCGATCCCTTAGTGCTGTGCTGTTGCATAGGGAGAGAAAGCCTCCTTCCACAGCGGTACTAATCCTCCTCCACAGTGAGCTGAACGTTTTGAACTTGAACAACTCCTCTCATTTTTCCCCCATGTGATTGTGAGTCAGGCTGAGCTTCTCTATTCTTCTCCATAATTGAGTAGGAGATTATTTTGACTGGATATAACCAGACACAGGTATCATGGCTGTGAATGCCTCCATGCATGCCACTTGCTAAAAGTTCTGTAGCCTTCTGCAAAGGGAGCTGGTCTTTAAAGACCTTGCTCAATGGAGAGAGAAGAAAAGCAGAGGGGAAGAATAGCTCCTTCCTGCTCACTTCTGTCACTGGCTCTGCTAAACTGATCCTGCTGAATTGTTGGTGACATGCTGTTCTTCAGAAGCAGCTCTTTTGTGGAAGAGCTCCCCTGTGACATGGGGAATAGCCGCAGTGAGACAAGAAATATCCCTGACATGATGGCTTTCTACAGGAGCTTGTAGCTGCGATTCCAGTCCCACAGACATGCCGAGAAAGTTACGAAAAGCCATTCCTCTAAAATCTCCAGGGGAACCTCCCCTGGCACAGATTTTCCTGTTCCTTCTCTTCCTCTCTCTGTAGTTCCCTCTCACGGGATATGGACCATCTGCTCGGGTTGCACTTCCCACCCCTCTGCCCTGGAGGCAGTGAGTGACCGGAGGAGCGCAGGGCAAGGGAGAAGTGGATGCAATGTGAGGCCATTTCAGCGGCTTCCTCTGCTGCCATGGCAGGTGATGCTGGAGACGCCATGCCCTGCCGGTTTCGGCTCTCAGTGGGTACCAGGGAGGCGGCTGCAGCCCCTCCTCAGGGCTGAGTTTTAGCTACACACTCTCCTACTAGCAAAGCCGGATACTAAGGAGCATTTCACAAGATCAGGCTTTCTCCAGTTTATATGTAAGTGGGATTGCTTCAGGCTATTGAACCAGCCTGCTGCAGACTAGCCAACCCCAGAAGTTTTATCTGTGCTGTAGCAACCTCAAGCCACTGCTGTTCTGCTTGTGCATCTAGTGTCTCAGCTGCTTACTGAGGAGCTAATGAGCTTTTGGAGATACATGGGTGCTATAAACTCCTTAGGCCGGAGATAAGCAGCTTATTGCCTTTAGGAGCACTGCCAGCCCTTGGCTCTGCCGCTGTGCTGCTTCTCAGGCCCCAAGTTCTTYGTTAGCAGGAAGGGTTATAAAGTCTTGCAATAAATAAGTGTATTCCTAATTACATGCATACACGCGTGTGCTGCAGCTGTCTCCATGGGCTGAGGTAAAACCTGGCAGCAGGACAAACAGGCAACAACAGGCTTTACACACTGTGTTGTCACATCTCCCTGCGTGACTGACTTCAACCCTTGCAAACTGCCTTCCCTGCACGGGGGCTGCGCATCTCGTCAGTACAGGATGAAACCACCACCCTCGTCATGGTGAAATGGCCTTTGGCACCCAACAGCAAATTCACCATGGACAGCGTGGGCAGCTTCAGAACAAAAGGTGGCTGTTTTGATTATGAAACAACTTATTTCCATTGCTATCCTTTCTCTGCTTTYGGATAGACCTACTATGAACGCCTGTCTAGAAAATTCACTGGGTTAAAAAAAAAAAAGCAGTAATGCACAACTGAAAGTTCATTTTCAAAGTCACTGTGAAAGCAGGTTTTTATTTCCTTAGTATGAATTCAGCCTTTGCTGTTCTCCACTCGCTGTCTACAGTGTCTGCCATCAAAAGCAATCCTGCTGCAAATGGTCAACAGGCTGCAGTTGCTACTCTTACTAAATGCTAAAGAGAGCCTTCAAATAAAATCTGCTTGGTTAGTCAAAGCATCTTCATCTTTATTGTGTATTTTACTTTTTTCCCCCCTTTTACCTATTACCCAGGTATAAATTAGCCCAGCAGCACTCTTTCAGGGTATAACTAGGAACATAATTTGGTATGCAACTCTCAAATTTTTGTTTAGTTGCTCTCCTTGGAGCAGTTTTGGAATTAATCTAATCATCGGGGAGAGTTATTTGAGATGCTGGAAGTACCTTCTGCTGCTGTCTTTTAACTTGAGTAAATAAAATCTGAAAGCTGATTTCTTTGCTGCTCTATTGTCCGTATATATTACCTTTCCTGTTGGTTTATACCTGTGCACAGCTTAGACTGAAGCCAGAACTACTCTCTCATTTTGGCACTGTGCAAATGGATATCCCCTCCTTGCCTATGGCTCCTTCCCCCGTCACAGCTGGTTGAAATGAAAGGATGAGCAATGCAAAAACCTTCAATATGTGACTAAAACTGTGAGATGTAACAATATCAGAGAGTCCATGAACACTAGTTGAATGCTAAATTCTTCGTTGAAGGGGTGTTGTCTGTTTAGATAAAGCCCTTGCCAGGGTGTTGGGGCAGGATGATAATCCAGCAGCGTATTCCCGTGACCAGGAGCAGCGGTTCGGAGGTCAGCTCAACGCTCTCCACCACCGCTACTGAAGCAGTACAAACAGTTCAGCATTACGTCTGGAATTCTAATCAACCCATCACCGGCTTCATGTTCAAGGGCTGAAAGTCACTAACTAACCCTTCTGTATTTAAATTACTTCTTCAACAAAGGTGTTCTCTCATCATTTAATTTTGAACTATAGAAATAGCACGTAAAAAGGTTTTGCAGTTTAGAAGTGTTCGTGGGTCTCAACCAACTTTGTGGGCTAAGGAAAGCATGAGAAACATTTTTTATCGTACTATCCTATCAACTGAGCTTTTAAGGCAGGCTGATGAAAAGGAATCTATTATTTTAATAGTGCTTTCCCTCTGGTAAAAGGTCTTGCTAACTTATTGAAGCAGAGCTTGAAATAACAGATAAAAACTGTCAGAAAAGCTGTGATGTAGTTTGGAGCTGAGTGAAAATTGTGACCAAAATCTGAGCCTACCCAAAACCTGAGTTTGGTACCAAAGTGCCCCAGGATTCCTTGGATCATCATGCAAGCTGTTAAGGATAACAAACAGCTTATTTGTTTGGGGTTGGGTTGGTTTTTTTCTTGGTTGTTCCTTTTGTGCAAACGGTTTTTCTTTGGAAGGATTGGGTGGTTTCATTTTTTATTTATTTGGCCTTTTGCTCTTGTATTCTGTCTAATAAAGTTCACTTCAGTGATGCAGGGCTGATGAGGGAAAACCTCCCGGGGCTGTGTTAAACCTGAAGTCTTCATACCTGAGAGGAGCAGGGTATGGGCTTTTGGGAAGATCCAACAGGATTTCACATTTTTTGTGATCTTGAAAAAAATTGTTGTGGTTAAATAAAAACAAAGCGTAGGGGAAAAAAAAAAAGACATTGGTTATGTGCATAGTACAAAAGCCTTGTCGAAAGCCTCTGTATAACATTTGAATGCCAATTGAGTTACCTTTACAATAAGGACATGATGATTGGGAGAGCTGTACGAATTTCATCCATGCAATGCATGAGTCCAACCTGGGAAACAAACCTCATCTGCCAAGTTCTGTAGGGCCATTTGCAGCTTTTCTTCTCGGAGGAGGGACCCAGCTCTGCTACCAATAAATAAAGGGGGAATTTTGATGTTGATTTCAAAGGGACCTAATGTGACTAATTAAATGTTTGTATTTTTTAAGCACTAACTGGTTTTTGATGGTCGTTTAGAGACTTCGAGAAAGTCGGTAATTTTGATGAAATAAGCCTGTAGACTCCAGAACAAAGTCCACATGGAATCCGTGATGTTGCTAGGATACAGCTATTAGTATTTTCAGTGGCTGGGGTACTTTTTTGGTATGTTTTTTTTCAATAGAGTCGGCCTAACCTCTCTTACAAACAGTAGAAGAATATGTGACTGCCTGATCCCATTTACATGACACTCCCTCAATTTACAGTAACGAAGCCAAACTTGACCCATTAGTTTCAGCCACTTTTATTTGTGAAGAAGAAACACAAAGAGTAAGTTTGACCTGAGCTATAGGGAGCACATTTTATCTGAATCTTGATTTTTTTTAAATGATGTGCAGGATTTTCTCCCTGTGGGTGTTACATTGCTGAAGTCAGTCTCCCTCTAGTGGTTTATTTCCAGAGGGGCCCTTGGCTTTACTGGCTTGGATGGGTACAGAATTTGCTGGAGTGTGATGCAAAAAAACCCCCTATGAGCTGAACCGTAGAGCAGCGTTGAACTCATAATTTGCAAGAGGTGAGCATAAAACCTATAAAAACATTATTTTCTGTGGGTTTTTTCTATTTTAGAATTTATTTATTTTTTACAATATCAATAGTAGATGAGGCTTTCCATCCCAGGCTTACTCTGCAGTACAGACTAACATGGTTTGCTCTGTGTGTAGGATGTGACTCTTGCACATCATTGTTTCCTTCAGCTGTATACTGGGATGCCTGTAAAAAAAGATCCGTATTTAAGCTCATGTTCCACATCAAAGCCAATGCCACATGTGGTGCCAATAACATTCTTTTTGATTTAATATAACACAGAATAGCATTGTGGATGATGCTATTTTGGGATGCCCATGTTTGGGGAAGCGATATCTAAGTGAAACACTCTGCAGATATTTTACTGGGAAATCAGGAAAAGAAAGCTGTTTGGAGTTTGTTTCTAACATATAACTTAGATTTGAGGTCTGTCAGGTGTCTTGCATTTATGCCCCTGACCTCATCTTTGCTGGGCATCTCTTTCTTTAGCACCTAAGATAGCTCCAGTGCCTTACAAGCGTGGGGAATGGGAAGGGGGAGGGATGAAAGCAGAAGCCTAGTATCCAAAGCTGAGTAAGAAATTCAAGTCTCCTAATACCCGATGCATGGATTGGATGCTCAGTCAAGCCAGTTCAGCTCCCTGAAGATGGCTAGGTAAAGAATAAAGGTCTAATCTAAAGCATATTTAAGTCCATACATGCCTTTACTTAACTGTAAAGGGCTTTGGATGAGGCTCAGCCTTCCTTCACAAGCAATGGTAACCAAAGAGAGCTGTGATTCTGCAATGCATCAAAGATCCTGAAAGCCTGATGTCTTTCCAGCTAGCGCACTAATCGAGGTAGGTAGAGGACTGGTACTGCCTTCTTCATGTTCACATCTGGCAGAAGTCCGTCCTGTGATTTGCTTTTTCATATACCAGAGAAGCTATTTGGTCTTGGTTTTTCCTTTATAAACTGTAAAGAGAGAAAGCTTGGAGAAATTTAGGAGTACCTGCCCCAGAAGTGAGCAAGCCCCCATTCAGTTTTCACAGGTCCCTGGACCCAGAGGTTATGAGATGCCATCACCTTCCTGTGAAGCACCCTACAGTGTGTTCAGCTATGTAACAACTTTAAGGGTAAGTTTTTACTTTTGTTTGACTTTTACTTAATGTTTCTGTTGGGCAGTCAGGAATCTTTCCTTTGGACGCTGCTCTGTAAAAGCAACACAGCGGTTCCCAGGATAGTGATTTTGGAGCCAATTTTGTCTTTCATTTTTGTTTTCACTTTTCAGGCTGAAGTTTCCACACAGTGTCCTGGCCAAAGGCAATTTGATTTTGGTTTATAACCTGAGCAAGGACTATTSCATTAATTTTGTTTATATAAAAAATATGCATTTACTCCTAGCACGTGGAACAAAATTCTTGCACTTTTTAACAGCTCCACAGCTAAAAAAAGCAGACGTACAAATTCAGTATGCACATCGTCCTCTCTGAGATTTGTTCTAGCATCACTCACAGACAGTAAGTTAATAGGAGTCCTATGTTTATAAGGAGGTCATGGACACTTATGGGATGCCCATGAACACATGAACTGGCTTTACTTCTATGTAATTGTATAGGTTTTTTTTTTAGACTTGCACAATGCATATGTAGGAACTTTTTTAGTACGGAAGGAAAGGATCTAGTTGAACTGYACTTCTTTTTGGACCAGTGAATGGTTACGTCAATTGTACAAGCTAAGGTACAACAAACATGCTTGTCTGACTTTGGTAGGTTCGTGCATTTGAAGGAAGACTTCAATGAACAGGAGCTTGCAGGAACCAGCTGTGTGAGGAGCCTCTCCCATGGAGCGGTGCTCGGTACTGTGCATGAAACTTTCCGTCCCAGGCAGGACTGGATGCAAGCCTGCCAGAAAAACAGGGGCAGCAAGCCAGTTTGTTTTTAACAAAACAAAGTTATGCAATATCATTTAGTTCTGACATGTTCCCAATATGCAGCAAATGAAGAACTCACTAAATACAGTATATCTCTGGCCATATCATTTGAATATAACTTGTTTCCATGACAACCTCCGCTTAACAGCTTGGCTGATATGAAATCATTCCTAGATGAGGGAGCTTTTGCCAAAAGCATTGGGATTCAACACTTTAATATCATGTTTTAGGTTTTAAAAGACATTTATTTAAGTCTCTGGAAGCAAACATCAAATAAAATCCCTTCATCCTCACCTCTGCTTCGGCTCTCGGTTGATCAGTTTATCTTCCTGGGAACCTCTCAGAAGCAGCTCTTGTGTTACTTAATATGCTTCTGAAGTCCCAGGCAGTGTTTCAAGAGCAAGCGATCGTGACACCAGCGTTTGGTAGAGAAATTACATTTCATGGCTGTTGGCTCAGCCTGCGAGGCAGCAGGGCAGCAGCGGCAGCAGCTGGGCACAGCAGCCAAGGCTTGTGCTCGAGCCATCCCTCAAGTCCATGAAGGTTTATGCTCCAACTAGCTCTGCCTTGGAGTTAAAAAGAGGAGCTTCAGCTGGAGAGAGGTCTAGTCCAACATTTCCCGCAGTTCATTTTGTATCAGGAGCACTGAACAAACAAAACCCAGTTATCTATTAGATGTTCCTAAGGTGTCATACCCATCGCCTCGGAAATAGCTATGGAACACTTCCAGTGTGGAAATAAATATGACTGCTCATATGGTGCTTGCTCCCTTCCTCCCTTCCAGGTGCTACATTGCATTAGAATGTAGCTAAAATCAGCCTAATGCTTTCCTAATATTTCTCATGTACACAGGCATTGCAGTTGCCACAGTGATGGTACACAACTGTCAGCGGGAGAAAGGATGGTCCTGATGGTTTTAAGAAGCAGTCTGCCCCTTTGAACCACCATTGCTTTATACCATGGGGATTCCCAGCACTAGCTGGGAGCAGGGGCTATGGGAAAAGCTACCGGAACAGGCAAATAACGTTTCAAGCACACGTAACATACCCATTGCTGTCAAGATTTTGGGATCAGCAAGGATTATAAGAGTAGGGATTTAAATCTCAAGTAAAACCATGGAAAGAGTTATGAAGTATTCATTGTTTCTTCCTGCTATAATGTGCCTGCTTCAGCTCTAATTAGCTCCAATGTGGAGCGACTTGGGCCTTTGCTGTGGCAAAGAGGTTCAGGTGCTTGAAACTGGGTGCAGAAAAGCAGTGCTAGGAGCACACAGAATGGGGCAGAACGGTATTTCCCACGCCAGGTTGGCCGCCCCCCCCCAGTTGTTACCTGGGAAATTTTCAGCTGTTACCCATCTGAAATCAGCTGAGCTAATCTACTGGCTGACTCCTGCTCTTGGCCACACAGTTCTGCTTTATAAGGCCTTAGGAGAAAATTATCTGTTTACTTGGAGAATTCTGCAAGCACAAGGAGGATGTGGCTGAGAGAAGGTGTAAGGAATGGAGCCAGGAGCCCAGAGCCCCTTCCATGGCGGTGATCTCTAAGAAACTCATCTCACCTATATACCATCTTGTAGCACAGGGTTGCACCATAACACAGTTTGTTTATGGTAAATCTGCTTGAGAAGAAAAAAAGCACAACAGAAGGCATCACCAGGGTTTCTTTAAAAAGGAACCTTCCAGATATATGGCAAATATCAATAAAATAATTGTTTAATTAAAGCCATATAAATATCTCTCTGAAAATGCTATTAATTTCCTGGGAATTTTAATCTCTGAATGGATTTTATTCAAGGTGTGCTGGCAGTGCGAGGTGGCTAAGCAGAATCAGGAGGCTGTTCTCACCATTGTTTTTCTTTGTGAGATCCACCTCAGGAGACTCATTTTTGCTTCTGTGTCACAGCTTCTTAGAAATCTCTGTAGGCAAAGGATGTGCTAATTCAATGCATCCTGTGATTGCCCTTCCTCCACAACCAGATTAATTTACTGTTAGTTGAGATTCCCACAACATACCTTGTGCCACTGTGAAGCCTGGTATTTACTGATGTAGACAAGAAATAAACGGAGGCTTTACGTGTCTCATTTGGAATAATGATGCAGGCTCTGCTGCCTGGTACTCACTCCATGTCTCAGAGGTGTGGGGGTTGTACTTCTATATTGTTTCTTGCAGCTCAGATTGTTTATAACAGAATAATTTATTTTCAACCTGAGCTGTAATGTTTTAAATGATGAGCAGCTCTCTAATAATGGAATCTGGATGTTTTCACTGAAGTGTGTGGTTCCCGTCAGAGGCAGGTGCTGGATTCAAAGTTAGTTAGTTTTTGTAATATACTCCAGTGGGTTTGGCCTTATTTCCAGAGTGATGCTGCTGCACATCCAAAAATTAATACTTCACTGGCAACCTCAGCAGAGGACACCAAAGATGTATTGGGCGTGGAGGCTGTCAATGGCAGTCATGGAGGCAAGATGTGGCCCTATAGGGTCGTAAGAAATTAGTACTCTCCTCTCCTTCTGTCTTCTCCAGCTCTTCTGAGAAAGTCTGTGCCTGGATACAGACATTTATTGTGGTTTTTTTYCAGGATTAACATTTTTGGTGGGCTCATCATTAAAATAGAGAGAGAAAGCTTGGAGTGGGCATACCAATGAATTTTTAGATTCCAAGCTCTCCTAAATGGTCATTATCTTGCCTTCTATTTAAAGAGGAGTAAATTAAATTGCAAGAGATGGTGCAACTGGTTTTCCAGATCTCATTTAATTTGGCTTAGCAGTTAGCATTTTCCATCTGCACAACATATTCATTAACTTTTTTTGTTTCTTCATTGTCACGGTACAGACTGCTTTTTATGGGTGATCTCTGCCCTTTCTTACTGTTAGATTTTTATTTCTTTAAAGGAGTGTGTCTTTATTGATTTTTCTTTTAGGATGAAGTATACATAAAATTATTCATCCTATGAAATGTGCTTGCAAGGAAACCTATGTGATTCATGGTCTTTGATCCTGCTATCACTTATGTGGGTGTTTAACTTTACTACTGTGCATAGTCCTGCTGGGGAGAATCTCAACTTTAAAAATACTAGTATAAAAATAACGTGAGGTTTTTAGCACATGTCCATGCTGGATTATGAGGAACATCTCCCTAGAAAACCAAGCATGGAAATTAAACAGGCTGTAGAGAAGATGAGAAGACAGATAAATTGTATCTCCCCCCTCCCCTTAAGTCTGGAAAGATTCAGTTGCATTATTGTCTTCATCTGTGGTCAGTTTGCACGCTACTCATCCTTCCATTCTGTGGACGTGTCAGGGCTTTGTGTCTAAAACTTGGATTTTTAGAGAGATTTATTTTTCTGGTCAGCGTTGCCAAGCCAAACTGAGCCCGAAGGTTATTGTCTTCAGAAAGGCAGCCCCGGAGCCTCGTCAGCTCTGCGGTGCGATCTGTGTATGTGCAGAGAAGGGGCCGCTAGCAGCGTGCTCGGTGCAGGATGGTGGCATCGGGTGCCCTGCCCACCCAAACGCTGTGGCCGTGGGTCCCTGTGAAGGTCTGACGAAGCAGATCGACGCTTCCCCTCCGCTGTGCCCCGCAGGGGGGGCAGAGACGTGGATAGAGGCGAGCACATGTGATGGGCCTGGGTCAGGGCCCCTGTCTGCAGCCACCCGTGCCCTCAGGCGGGCCCTGGCCATGTCCCCTGCTGTCGCCATCGGTGTGGCTCCCTCCTCCCCTCACCCGTCTGTCCCCTTGTCTGTCCTTCCCGCCCCCCCTTGTCCCAGTGCCCCGCCTTGTCCCTGCCTCTCTGTCCCTTCCCCTGCCTGCGAATGTGTCCCTCGTCCCGCTCACCCCCCTCCCTCCCCTTGCCCGGCTCCCTCTTCCCCGTCCTCCCCCGCCCGCAGCGTCCCTTGTCCCCTCCCCGCCTCCCGGCCCGCCCCTCGCCCCCCCGCCCCGGCC
>JAYKAV010001189.1:98841-145175 GCA_035582835.1 Phoebastria nigripes | reverse complement strand
CCAAAAACACCCAAACAAAAAAAACCCACCAAAAAACAACCCCACAACAAACTCAAAAAAACCCCCAAAACCCCCAAAAAACCCTTACTATCATAATTCCTTTTGAGCACATTGATGAAAGTTTTGGTGGTTGTTGTTTTCGAGTATCAGGTTTCCCACAGGAGTTTTCATAGTTCATGAGCCACAGGACTAGAACCTGCACCATAGCGATTTCTTGGGGGTTTTGTTTGTTTGTTTTTATAACCTCTAGTTAAAGTCATTTTTGAAATTTGGACATGTAACACTGTTTTCTCATCAGTTCCACTGTTGCAGTGTCCTCTTATGTCTAGTGATTAACAGGCAAATAGTAAAGTAGATGTTAGTTTGTCTGTTCTATACTGAAAAAGTTGAGAGGGATTTCTCTGCTGGTTTTGTACATATTTTTAAAGTAACTTATTTTGATAGGAGCCTTCAAAAAACCTCGGAGCTATTATTAAAGTTTTGAAGATGTGATGCTGTTTCAGTAGTTTTGCATATTACATTTCTTCCTTTACAGAAATATCTAGTTTTTGCCCCAGAGCCTGAATTGTATCTGTAACCACTGAGAGTTACTTCAGTGTTTTCCTGGACATATTTCATGCCGATCAGATGTACCAGGGCAAACAGCCACACTGATGGGAGGGTTACTGAGATCTGGTTTGCCCTTATCCTTTCTTCAGCAGGTACCTGAGCAACAACTGTTTTTTCTTCTGTTTCCTTAAATCTGCTCTGTCGCTTCTGTTTCCAGATTTAGTCATTTTACACATTTTTATTTCCTCTTCTGAGATGCAATGGGAGGTTGCTTTGTCTTTGATCTTCATTTTTCTTTAGAAATCCTACTTCAGCTTCTGAGGCAGGGGGGGAAATGTTTCCAATTCTAACAAACTGAATGCGCCTTAGCAATTTTGACCTCCTTCCCCCCAAATTGTGCCTGTGGAGGCGTGTGCTGGGAATTGTAAGATGGGCGCTATGACGTGCTGTCAGTGCAGTGACAGCAGCCAGTGATGTCTGAGGATGTGGATGCACTGTCCTATGTCGCATGGACTGAAGAGTCGTGATGAAGGTTATAAAGAGAATCATAGAATCATTTAGGTTGGAAAAGACCTTTAAGTTGATGGGGTACAGTCGGTGCTGTGTGTGCCTAAAGGGAGCAGCTCCGGATGGGAATTGGGAATAGTCAGTATGAGGGTGAGCTAGAGAGGATAAACTGTGCCTGGTGTACGTCAGTGTAACCCTGAGGTCTGGCAATGAAACCAACCCAAGGACCTTTTGGCTTTATGGGAAGTGCCGGCAGTAGGCATGGCTTGAGGAAATAAATGCTGGTGGTGGAAGAGCTGCCTGAAGTCTTGAAGGTTTCCTGCATGTGCAGGGTTATATAGAATCACAGAATGGTTTGGGTTGGAAGGGACCTTTAAAGGTCATCCAGCCCAACCCCCCTGCAGTGAGCAGGGACATCTTCAGCTGGATCAGGTTGCTCAGAGCCCCGTCCCATCTGACCTTGAATGTTTCCAGGGATGGGGCATCTACCACCTCTCTGGGCAACCTCTGCCAGTGTTTCACCACCCTCATCGTAAAAAATTTCTTCCTTATATCTAGTCTAAATCTACCCTCTTTTAGTTTAAAACCATTCCCCCTTGTCCTGTCACAACAGGCCCTGCTAAACAGTTTGTCCCCATCTTTCTTATAAGCCCCCTTTAAGTACTGAAAGGCCACAATAAGGTCTCCCCAGAGCCTGCTCTTCTCCAGGCTGAACAACCCCAACTCTCTCAGCCTTTCCTCATAGGAGAGGCGTTCCATCCCCCTGATCATTTTTGTGGCCCTCCTCTGGACCCGCTCCACCAGGTCCATGTCTTTCCTGTGCTGAGGGTTCCGGAGCTGGACGCGGTACTCGCCGCAGCAGAAAAGAGCTGTTCTCTGGGACTTGGTCTTCTCATTAGCCCATATATGCGTGTCCCCTCGGCTCGGGGGTACGGAGGGGCCTGTCGCAGGTGTGACCGGGTCCGGTGAGCGCGGTGCGGCTGCGGGGCTGAGGGAAGGCCAAGGGAAGGCCCCGCCGCCACCTCGTGGCCTGTTCCGCTGCTGCTTGGGAAATGGTCGTAATGCGTTGTATAAACTCAGTGGGCCACTTCTCTTTTTAAAAGGATGAAATACCAAGAGTGTCTTAAAATGCTCCGAGCGGGTTCTGGCTTATATTAAATGCAATTAAAAAGACGTCCAGGATAGGAGCTTGCGGTCCCTTACTGATAGCCCTTCACAGCAGAAGGGTGTGGGGTGGCCATTAGGAGGAACACTGTTATTCTTGGTTTAAAACGCCTAATTCACCCATTTAATCAAAACATTTTACAAAATATCTTAATTTATTCAAAAGTATAAAAGCACTTGAATTCCTATCTTTAAATGATTCATGATAATTGGAGTTTATTATGCAACTTTGACATGTGAATATTTCAACTTCACACTCATATGATTCACTTTCCCCATCCATCTCCCTTCTACCCCCTTGATAAAATAAATATTTTTATTAACCTCTACTTTGTTTTCAAGGTCCCTTCCTGGGACGACAGCAGCTGAATGTGCCTCAAATTTGAAGAAGATTTATACAGTACAAACAGTACAGGTAAGGTGTATAGCTTTGCTATAGGAGTTGCCACATGTTATTAATGTAACTTCACACCTTAAGTTTCATTTTTCCTCATACAGATGAGTCACAGTTGTGGCTTTGCTTACCTGTGGTATGAAATATGAGTGTTACTGGTTGTGTGTGGTATTACTTTGTCATTGTTTGAATTTCACTTGGCTTTCCAGACCAGGAAAGGAGGAAGCATACTGGACTGATCAGGCAAGCCCCCTCTTCTTAAACTTTCCTGAGTTTCTACTTGTGCCTCCATTAGATTGTTATACTCGGTTTATTTTAAATATTTTTCCTGCCTTTTCTCCATTTTTTTTTTTTTAATACAGAAAATCATTACACAAAGTTACAGCTTGTGGTTTTTTTTTTCTTCTTTCTCTCCTTGAGCATGAATTAAAAATAAATTCTAGCAAACTBACTTGAAGTGCTTTTAAATCATGCAGTACTTGCAGCAATGAGAAATTCTGCATGCCTCTGTATTGTCTGCCAGTGCCGAGCAGTGGGCATCTCTTCCAAGTAAAATTGCATTTCTGTTTTAATACCACAGTGTGAAGTGTAGTGAATTGGTATTTGTCTCACCTTGATGCTAAGCTGGCTCTAGTTCACTAAATCTCTGAAATTCTAAGGTAATGCCAAAACCTTCTCTTTGAAGGAGCCCAGCCGTAATGATCTACTGAAGTTGTAAATAAGGCTTTCTCATTAACGTCTGCACAACTTGTTACATTGCATGACATGTTTCTTCCCAGCGAATTGGCCTGAGAAACAAATTGGCTTTTGGAGTTCTCTGGAGACAAGGTTATCAGTGGAAGTACTTTGGCATAAAGGATGGAAGTGCCCYGCAGACCCCTGGGAGAGGATCCCTCTCACCTCTCTGTGTCAGCAGAATGTCCCCATTGGTCACACAATGAAGTGACACTCTGAAGTTAAAGTTGACAATAGAAGTGGGTTTGTTTCAAAACTGGCTGCAGTGGTTCCTGTTGAAAAAAAAGGACAGCTTAAAACCACGGACTGGTGTACACAGTATCTGGTGTTACCTGTTYTGCTGCTCTGAATCCAGCCTTCATTATTTAAATGATTAGATTTTATTGGYTGCAAAACTTGAGGTTTTCTTCTCATCGGGTTGGGGTTTAAAATACAAAGAACTCCTTCAGGTCCTCTGGGAAGACTCATGATCTGGATGAGGTTATCAGAAGCTAGCAGTGTGGCCCATAACRTGTCTTACTGTGTTGTCATACACATATGATCTTCCTTGGGGAAGCAAAACCAAAATCTTCATTAACTTCATCACTGTCCTTCATGGGCAGTAGCTAGTCAATGAGGAATGCCAGTCTGCACTGCCTGAAGGATGCTTGAAAACCAAAACCTTCCAAACTAAGTCCCTGGTTCAGGACACAAGAGCTCTCAAATATTTCCACAGCTGTCTGCCGTCATAGCTCTGTTCCTTCTACTTTTGTTGGTAACTTTAGGGTTTGGGCACACAACCAGGTAAGAGTAAGATGAAGGTTGAAATGGCTGTTTCATACCAATTTTATATATTTTTAATAGTCTTCCATCTCTTCTCATGGCTGGGTAATGGTAATGGCTGGTAGGTAGAATTGCCAAGGGCCACAAAATTTTATCACATAATGTTGCAATCTTTGTTTCTGAAGTTGTGCTAATGATTAAGTATTAGATAATGCCTAATGAGTTGTACTAATGCTTAATATTGCATCACTGCATGTTGATGCAACATAAGTCTTTAAAAATCTTTTCTTATTCCCAACTGTTGGATAAAGAAGAAAGGGGATTGGGGTCTTTTCAGTGATCCCTCCCTGTTGCTCACCACTGCTTTTGGGTGCCTTTTATCTACCCCAAACATGCATGACAGCTTCTGCTTTTACTGGCAGAAGCACTGGGAAGTCATCTGATGGTTCCTGGTAACTTGGATCTTCTAATTTCTCCCCATTCCGGTATTAATGTGTGCCTCTCAAGTTCTTTGCACCTGGTTGAAACTTTTCACTGTGATCTAGACAAGTAGTTGGATTGCTAGTTAGGCATTTAGTTCAACAGAATTATTGTTTGTGGTGTTTTTGTAACTCAATCATAATGAAGTTTTAGACTAGTCTTAAGTGAAACAAGGTGGATATTTGATATAAGTATATATTTTTAATATGCTAAGAAAGTTTTATGTACTGGTTTGTTTGATACACTTAGCGTAACTCTGATTTTGATGATTTTTTTTTTTCTCTATTCCTAAGGACTTTGATTCTAAAGTAATCCACAATTCAACTGCTTCCCTTCTTTCTACCTCCACCTTATGCAGAATTGTCATCTAAAAAAAAAAAAAGTAGAAGTGAAATTGCAACAAGTTCTTTTCAGAGCATTTTATTATAATGTAGAAGGTGCCAGTTCTCTAGGAGCAGGATATGTCATTGTTTTAGAGAAAATGAACAAGGAAGTAGATCTGCATGAAACTTACTCTTTTGTGTTAATACAACTAGTATTTCTTCTTTTTAAGGATTTCTGGAGTGTCTACAACAACATTCCTCCTGTGACAAATTTGCCTCTGAGATGTAGTTACCATTTAATGCGGGGAGAAAGACGGCCGCTTTGGTACGTATGTTATCATGAGACATTTCTGGGAATGGGCAGTGAAAAACCTGAAGTGGTGAAAGGAGGCAGGGGTGGGACGGGAGTGACTCGTTTCTGGTGCCTGCAACTGCCTGAACTTGAAACCTACGAAAGAAATATCCTAGGGATCTTGTTAAGCTTAAAAGTGACTTGTACTAAAGAGCCTTTATTAAAAAGACAGACTGTAATTTAATTGTCCACCGCTGAACATAAATACAAGAAATTATGAAATAGAAATTAAGAAATTAAAACATGCTTCTGAATTTCAATTCAAGAATACACAGAATATGTTACTTCTATTTGAATTATTTTTAACTTGCAAATTTTTTTCTTTCCACTGAAGCTAGTGTAATAATGATGCAAATGATTGATGGTCCTTAACTGTTCTTCACCTGTGCAAAAGCATATGAATGCACATATACCTTGGATTAAAACTAACTTAAGGCATTATGAAGTGATTCATTGCAGCAAATTCCTACTTGACTGTAGGATAGTAATGGAATAAAGTATAAATCACTGAGGTTTCCCTTTCAGAAATTGAGTTTTGCATACCTTCTTCCTGGTGCAGTTCCGTCACGTCTTAATTAGATAGCCTAAGCACTTTCTGAAGAGTTTTGATCTTTTTGGCATCGTTTGCATAGATTGTGATTGGATTAGAGTTCTTTAAGTTGATCGTAGCATGTCTGACTGGGTGGTGACTTACTACAGGGGGTTTCTGTCCTAATCTACTGAAGAAGTAAATAATTTTCTCAAGTGAAATGCATCTGAAGGTCTACATTATTGTTCTAAAAATACTGTGACTGGTCAGGATAGCTAAATTGGATTTGAAAGAAATATTGGTGTCTGTGTAAATCAACTGGGCCATTGTGTGCAGGTCTTGATATGTTTGTAAGATGAGTGAGAACATTTTGGGTTTTGTTTTTTTCTATTTTTAGGTTTGATTTGGCAAGTGACTATTAAAGGTGTGAAACGCAAAGATCTTTTCTGAAAATACTACATCGGTTTTAAGACTGTTAAAGTAAATGTAGATGCTGTATTTTAGGAAAGGGATTGCAAGAGGTTGATCTCATCAGTAACCCGCTAACTTTTCAGTAATTACTGCCAAGAAGCTGTTTCTCAGATTACAGTTACAGTATACTGGCTAATTGCAGCACTGTCTTTTAGGAAGAAAAACAAATTCTGAAGTAAGAATTGATGACTGCAGGTTTTTGAAGATGTCCTTCCAAAGTCTTCCCCCTCCTTTCCCAAGTGTTTGTCTGGATTGGTGGGAGACCATTGACCCTGGGGAATCTCTATAGGCCACATACTGGGCTTAGATATTCCAAAGAGGAATTTTAGGTTATTCCTTAAACTTTGCTATTACAGAGTTTTAACAGGAAACTAAACCCTAATTTAAAATCTTATAAAAAGAATTGTGACAGAATAAACTTGAAGCTCACAGGTTTGGACGTTGTGCCTTTGTCATTGTGACGCAGTTTAATGGTTATGTCTGCCCTGACCCTGGGCAGTTTCAGTCTTTCTTTTAATAAGGGCAATTAATTTCTAGCTGTAGCAAAACTGAAATGAAGTGCTCTCATGTTCTTTTGTTAAACTTGAGAGTAATAAGCTGGTTCTGTGAAAATATGCCAGAGTTTTTCCAAAATAAAAGGTTACCATAGTAAAACGTAAAACTGCTTTGTGGCTTGTTCCCATATAGTGTGCAGCCACTTCAAAGATGGGCTGTAGTTAGGGAAAATGTAAGTATTTTCCAACACACAAAACTTAGGAGAGGGATTAGGTGTTGAGATACACTTCATGGGAACAATGAAAGAATTCTCTCTGTCAGAAGTCATAGCTTGAGTCATGCTACCTGGAGTTAGTAATTGCCTTTCAAATGGGATTTTTCTGGGAAAATTAAACCCCAAACATAGGTTTATCTAGATGTGGATTTGAATGTCTATTTTACTGTTTTCCCTTAACCAGGGAAGAAGAAAGCAATGCCAAGGGAGGTATATGGAAAATGAAGGTCCCTAAAGAAAGCACGGTATGTTATATTGACTTTTTACTTTGACATTGTTCAGTAAGGGGGCTTCTTGAAACTCCATCTAAGAAAGCTGTTGTAAAGCTTTTTAGTTCTGACATCACCCAACACAATGACCAAACACTATTTTAACGTCTATAACCTTTTATTTTAAGACAATGAGCAAAAGTTTCTTTTCAGGTAATTCCATCTCTCTTGCTTTTGATAACACTTGTTGATGTATTATCAAGCAAATGAAGGCTGCAGGGTTATACTCCATTTCCATTTGGAAACACAGTATTTTATAGTCACCTTTGTTCTCAAAACTGTTTGCTTACAGGCATGCAAAGAAAAATATGAAGATCTTTTCCTGATAATATCATATGCTAAATTGTAGCCAGAACCTCAGTAATGCTCTTCAAAAGTCCACACACAGAGTCCAGCACAACTTTTAGAGTTTCACTGAGATGCTCCTAAACTCTCTGTCAAACTCAGTAGGACTATTTCCGCTTGGCACTGCTTGTTTGCACCTATGTATGGCTGTGAGTAGCGCTATGACTTTCTGTAGCCAAACGTGGACCAAGGCGCTGTTTCCACCTTTAGCTAATCCTATCTCATGGCTTGCTCCCACTGGAAGGGGGAAGACCTTGCTCATTCTCTCCTGATCTGCTCATTCTCTCCTGATCCCTCTTGCACTGGCTCTGGTGCTCATCAGACTGTTTTGTGAGCCAGCTTAATGCACACTCATGTCAGAAGAAGTCTCCTATTTATTTTATTTTTAATTTGAGTGTATGACCAGGAGAGTGTTTTGATGGGTATAGGGGGTAAAGGAGAAAAGAAGAGTGGGACCATCCCCTTTGGCAACAGTGAGTTCTCAGATCACCTTGTGTGCATCTTGTGAAACTGTAGCGCTGCTTATTTTTTTCCTCACTTTTTTTTCTTTTTTTAAATTTAAAAATGTGAAAGATAAAATCTGTTCAGGCACGCTGTTGTTCTAGCCCTGCTGAAACAACTGGGTTTCTCTTTGCGCCTCTATCAAATGCACGTGAGTAACTTCTCCTGTGAACTGTCACGGTGAGGAGATTTGACCTCTTCACATGTGGTCTTTATGTGTGTAAGTGTGTTCTGGATCAGGCCTTTAAACACGAGAAGTGAAGTGTCAGAAAAATGTAACAGCCTTGCAGAAGGCATTAAATGTTGAAAGATGGTACTTGAAATTTCAGCCAAAAGTTAGTTGATTTTTGCCTGTGGGCTTTTTTCCCCATATGTGAATTGCAGCTTTCCTCTCCTGCAGTCTCAAGGGATCACAAAAGACTGAAATTTTCTTCTTCCTCTTATAATCCAAGGTGTGAAGATTGTCAGAAGTGACAAGTAGTTCAGGGAGCATTACTGGGTGGTGAATTTAGGGACCTCAGAGGCCTTGTTTTTCAGAGGCTGAATGACAGCCCCTTTTGAAATGAAGGTACTTTTTGATCTCTCAAACTCCGTACCACACGTCTCAGGTCACTTCTGAAAGGTTTAATTGAAGGTGAACTTCAGTCAGCTTTTAGTGCCTTTGTAAATAGCATAAATAATACCTTTATGCCTGTTTCTCATTTTTTGGCTTCATTCTTTGTCACATGTGCACACAGCATCTCCTTGGCTAAGACAAACCATCTTGTACAGACATAACTCAAAAAGATGATATACTACAGCAGCTCTTGGTGAGGGTGTGGAGGGGGGAAAATGTAGTTTTTTCTAAAGATACCAGCCTTTCAAGTGGTATGAAAAACTGACTGACAAAATACTGACCCTTAAATGTTGTTGCATGTGTACAGTGACACTTCTGTATGCCAATTTTTAATATGAAAACTAATACTTTTTAGATCCTCATAAGCCTGATCCTGCAACTGCTTACTACTGGATGAAGCGCTTCCTAGCCTTGAGACCAGTAGGACAACTCACAGTAGTGAGCACTGCGCCTGGTAATGAGTGTGTGCGTGGTCAGTCCCATCACCAATATATGAGCTGTTCCACTGGCAGGCAAAAGGCACCACGTCAGAGGCTGTCACGCTGATGTCATCAACCTGCCTTGGGAGCCATCGCATCAGATGGTCCTTCCCATAGCACAGCTTTATATGATGCATTGGATTAGGTGATAATGAGTCCCAGAAATCCTTTGTATCCTAGAAGATGGCTTCGGAGTACTCAGAAACGCCATTAAAGCAGTTTACTAGTTTGTCATCTTTATGGCTGCTTGCTTTTTGTTTTAACCTGGTGCATTTGGTATGTTGGGTTTTTTAATAGTACTAAAACTCAAGCTAACTTCATATAGCAGAAAAGACATTCCTTAAAAGTAGTATATGATAAAGTCATTATGGTGATATAGACAAATATACATGTTGATGTGTTATTTTAAAAAATAAATAAATAAAATATTCTGTCCCTGTAAACCCACACCTTGGAGCATTACATTGGTCCAGACACATTTGAAGTTTTGTATGGGCTTTGGCTTAGGTGATAACAAGTGTGAAAAGCAAATAATAATGTAGTTAGTCTAACAGCCAAAGAAAAGTGGCAGATAGCTTTTCCCCCTCTTAATTCTCTAGTCAGCATTTGAATTTGTTGAAAGATAGACTTATTTCATAAGCAAATCAGAGATGATGTTTAAATATAAATCAATTTAATTTACTGGTAGGGTTTTCAGGCACTGTTCTTAAAGTGGTTAGTAATTCTCCTCTGTAGAAGCAAATGATCACAAGTGGAGCCTTGCGGTCTTTTATTATGGGAAATTCTTGGGAGAAATCTACTTTCATGCTTTACATTAGTGCATTCAGGATGAGTCGTGGACACAGAGAGAAGGTAAACTTATTGTTAAATATTTTAAATATTTATTAGAACAATTCTGTGTAATAGTATGTATTTTCAGGGTCTAAATTCTTGCTCCAACTGTGTTGAAGAAATTAATTATAAAATGTAAGTGCGTACTTACAATAAATACTCTTTTTTGTCTAGACGACCTCAGAAAGAGAATGCACTCCAAACTGAGCTAGCAAACATAACTTTTAAATTAAAAAATAATAATGCAAATGTAACTCTTGTGGTTTTTGTTTTTGTTTTTTTTTTTTGTTTTTTTGTTTTTTTGTTTTTCCTTCCTTCCCCTCCTTAGGCTGCAGTTTGGAAAGAGCTCCTGTTAGCAACTATTGGAGAGCAGTTTACAGATTGTTGTGCAGCAGGTAACTTTTAAAAATGATTGAGGCTAGCATGACAAACACTGAGTTTGAATGCAGAACATGGAAACACTACTAAAAATGGGGGACAGGGCTGGAAATCATATTCATACCTGTTGTC
Source organism: Phoebastria nigripes (assembly GCA_035582835.1). Taxonomy (NCBI): domain Eukaryota; kingdom Metazoa; phylum Chordata; class Aves; order Procellariiformes; family Diomedeidae; genus Phoebastria; species Phoebastria nigripes. Next base: position 134,589 of record JAYKAV010001189.1, on the reverse strand, counting down.
ATTAAGAGAAGGACAAGGTATTCTGACTGTCTTAGCACAAGACTCAAGCTGAACAGCTTGTTCATCTCTGGGAAGCCAGCAGGTTTTCTAGTTACTGAATGTCTATCTGTTAGCCAGCATTTAAATGATTAATATTAATTCTACAATGCCAGAATTCTGGAACCCCAAATGACACCTCCATACTATCACTGTTGGAAGTAACTAAATTAGATAGATGCTCCCATTAGCCCTCATGGTCCCTTCTGGTTCTCCTAACAGGGTTAGGAGTTGTCAGGGGAAGCACTGGCACAGACCTGAAGCAGAGGGAAGCTGCATGGTTTGCCTGTGGTGACATTAAAAGCCCATAGCAGGACCATAACACAAACCTGGCTCTCCTGAATCCCAGGTTAGCACTCTACCCAGAAGCAATATTTTCATTATTGCTTAAAAATACTGCTTAGGCCAAGGTAATCTTTAATGTAATTGAATTTACATAAATATTCTTAAAATACTTTGCTGGTTTACTGGAAAACAGGCATTAATCATCCAGAAGCTCACATGTGATTTTGGTCAGAGGTAATAATTTAATGAAGTTGCGTTCAGAATAAATATCTTCTCTAGGCTTGCAAGGTTGCACATTTCATTTGGAAATGGACTCCGGGAAGGGACTGTGAATGCTAGCTGGCTTAAGATAGATCATCAAATGCTGCTTCTTAGTCATGAAAAGCAAGTATAAGTCTGTGACCCTTTAATTCGTTAAGGTTCAGTTACAGAACTGTTTCTTGCTTCTGGGTGAAGTGAATGATGAACTTACTGATCCATTGGCCTAGAGGGAAGGCGTTTTGGGAGCTGGTTACTAAACTAACTTTTCAGTTCAAATGACACTTCCTCACCATTTCTTTTGACCATATTTACTTCTCTCCTAAGCATGAATATCTGATTAAACTGGCTGTTGCAGTGACGGTGAATATCCCTTTAGGAGTGTTCCTTCGCTGCTCTATCATTCCAGAGAAAAGAATTGCGTTTGTTGGGTTCACAGAGGAGTTCAGCAAAAACCTTTCAAACAGTTTCTCTTACACCTGGCTAATATAGTAGAGCAGGCATATTGCAGTAGGCTGCTGCTGGTATATTCACCTTGGTGGCTTTGTTTTTTCTACAAAAGTTTTGTTGAATGAGTTTCTCAAACACTGTATTTCTCTCATTGCCTTCCCAGCTTTCAGAATTGGAAGATGCAGAATACAAGCCTCAAATCCTTGAGCTGCGAGAGCCATTTCTAATAGTTGCTTTTCAAAATCGTTAATTTGCATGATTGAGTTGGTGTCAAGAAGGGACTGTTCTGCCCTTTATACTGATAGGGTGGTCTCGGGTCAGTTTAAGCAAATACATGGCATTCTGCTGCCTCCAGAGGTAGTTTTTTCCCCTTCGTCACTTTTGCATTATTGTTACTACCCCCTTCCTTAGGATGCACAGTGCAGCTGTGCCATGGAGGCCACTGCTGGAGGCAGCCACCGCTCCCAGCCACGGCATGGCCTTGGGCTGAGCTCTCCACGAAGCTGCATCCTGAGAATTTCACACCAAAAAGGGCTTCTTCAGCGAAGCACGGAGTTACCAACACTGGCAGCAGCAGCCTGACTGGGGCTTTATTAATTTTTTCCTTTTTTTTCTGTTGCTGCCTTGACACAAAGTAAAGGAAAAAAGAGAGCAAAGTCTGGAAAAGCTGTTGTCTGATCTCCTCCAGGTACTGTTCCTGGGGTTTTAGTTGTTTTACCCTCGCCCCCCCATTTTTGCTTATAGACATTACTGTAGGTAAATTGCCTCTAGTAGTTTATATTGCTAACCTTACTGAAGGGAGTCTTGTGATTCCCTTCTAATCAAGGATAAGAGTGCTAATAGCAAAGATGAATAATCCTATGGCACTTTATTAAAACCACTATGAGGTAATATTTCCAATAGCTTCTATAAATACAGTGTTTGTTTCTTTCTGGTAACTATTTTGTCTGGTTTGAACATTGGTATTCTCCTCACTGGAGATTGCTCTTTTTCATTTCTTCAGTTTGTTCAGCTTTTGGGCACTGTTTCATAATACGTAAGTATCAAATTAGACATGTCTCACTTCTAAAGTATTCTTTAATGATGCTTCCTCTTCTGTGCAGATGATGAAGTAATAGGGGTTAGCGTCAGCGTTCGTGACCGTGAAGATGTTGTGCAAGTCTGGAATGTGAATGCCTCTTTAGCAAGTGAAGCAAAAGTTTTAGAAAAGATACATAAACTTCTGCCACACACATCTTTTAAAGCTGTGTTTTATAAATGTAAGTATTTTGTACTGTTAATTTCCACCTTCATTAGAGAAACAAGATGCTGGTAGGGTATTTCCCTGGGAATATTCTGCCTGATTCATCATTAACCATTTGGAAACGTAGCATCTCTCATTGCATTAAAATTATTACTTCAAAAATACACATGGCTTTGTCCCTTCCATGTGAAAGTTAGCTACCATTCAAAATATAAGATATTTTTAGTTTAATTGTAGAATATATTCGGTTTCATGTTTAATATGCCTGATTCGTAAAATGAGTGAGACAAATCTCTTGATAACTCTCAAGACTACATGCTGTTCAATTTAAGTACTCATTTAGAGGAACCATTTACACTAGGATTTTAAGGGATCTCTTATTTTAGGCTCTATATAAATGTATTATCAGAATAGTGTATTCCCAAAGATCACTCGTTGGCATGTTGTGTCTTCCTTGACTGCTCATACATTGTCTTCTCTTTTCATCTCTTCAACTCCTCAACAAAGTTTGCATGTTCTTTTATTCTTTTTTCCTTCTCTTTTCCTTAGCACACAGAGAGCATCATGCTTTTGAAGGCCGGCGGGGAAAACATTAAGTGCCAAGCTCACTCGTTGTTGTTTGGTGTTTTGAGATGGTCTGGACAAGGAGAAGGATGGTGGAAGCCCTGCAGAAGCACTACACACAGTGGCCCGTTTGAGTTTCTAACATTTCAAACTGGGAAAATGAGGAAAACCAGGTGCCTTGACCGTTAAACACTCAATTCATTACTTTGGATTTGGTTGAGTTTTTTTAATTTTTCATTGTTTCTTTAAAAAGATATTCTGGCTACTTGTTTTTTCAATCAGATTATATTTGTTCCTATTTCATTAAGAAAGAAGGCTTTCATTTCTTCTGTACTGTACTTAGTTAAATGCAAACATGCGCAGAGATGGTTTGCTGCTTTTCCTAGATGTGTTGTACATGGAGGAATACTGGCTTGGTGAAATGTGTTTTCAATTTTCATTTTAAAACATTCCTATCATGTTAAGATTTACTCACTGGTTTTGTCCCAAGAGAGAAAGAAATTGCACTGCATTTATTCTAATATTCAGTGTAATCTGGTCTTGCACTGACAACGGCACACATACTGTAAAAGTAAATAGTAAAGTGTTCGGTAAATGAGCGACTAAAGAGAACACATTTATATTGGGACTGACCCTCTGTGGGATGATGTTAACGAGTGTTTTTAATTGTAGTGATTTCAGAAGGGCCCCTGTTCAGACTAGAATGAGAGATCTTTCAGTAGGAAACCCTGCAAACTCTACACATCTCTTATTTAAGAGGGGATGGTTTTTTTTAATGTTTTTCTATAGTATGCTTTCTTATGATATTTTTCTGTACATTCATGATAAAGTGTCATGAATCATTTCTAATGCATTAGACTAACTGGATCCATCCCTCACACTTCTGTGAGTACTTCAGGCCCGTGCCTGCGCCCACAAAGGTCAGTATCAGAACTGCTGTTGACTTCAGTGCGAAGGAAGAGAACCCATTGCACGTAGTTTCAAGCCATCATGACTTCCTAAGTGACCTTTTTTAAAAAAAAAAAAGAAAAAAAAAAAAGGATTTTGTGTTGCAGCATGAATATGAATACAAAACATGTTAATCTTTAATTATTTGTCTATATTAATTATCTGAGGTGTTGGTTTGTTTTAATATACTACCAAAGATTGCTGTAGTTCCTTTTACAAGAAGAAGCTGCAAGGTAGAGCTGAATGTACGCTCCACTGAGCATTACTTCATTGTTAAGAGGTTTTTGTTTGGCAACTGTTCAAATTGCACTGATTTCCACATCTTTAGTGTATTAAGAGGCAGCCATTAAAACCAAATAAATTTAAAAATAAGAATCGCACACTTGAGATTTTTTTTTTACAACTTCAGCTGTATTTATGAATTAAAACTGTGTAGTTAATGAGCATTATTAATTAAACGAATTTTCTAAAATCCAGATGTCTTGCTTCTGTAATTGGTTTGAGATTAAATGCTACCGGACCTGCTTTTTTAAACCTGTGTATTTTTCAGTAAAACTTATTCTCTTAGAAGCTATCTTCTAAGTTTTGTTCATAGATTAAAAATATTTTTAAATGGACTTTTTTGTTATTAGATCAGAAAGGAGGCCTGAAGTTTATTAGGAGTATCTCTTGTATGTATTCAGTTAATACTTGAGGTATTTTTGAGTTGCAGTTAGATTGAGGTTTCAAAATAAAAAGCATAGAGACTATTACCAGTTTCATTATATGACGTTTTTCAATTCACACTGCAGCGACAGTATAGGAAATACCCCAGCTAGCCTTGCTTAGATTAATTTTTACCACTGTGACTTTCCAAGATATATCTAATGCTGCAAGGATTTCTTTTTGTAATATTACTCCCTTTGGATTATCTCTGAATTGTCTGAGATCTGTTTAAAAAAAAAAAAAAGATGATTTTATATTTAACTACAAACAGTGTTGAAACTCAGTGTAGTTTCTCTTGTAGGTACATCATCACCCATCGACTCTTATGTGGAGATACCCAACCTCCTTGAGAAATAAGGGAATCTAGGAAGGTGCTTTCCCTGCAAGGTGAAATGAACTCGTTGCTGTGACCCTCATTTTTATCTGCAATGAGTGGGGTTTCCCTTTTTCCAGGGACTGGGTAGAAGGGAGGCCTCAGGACATCAGTTACCCGTGAAGTGCTAGCTGATACTTGCAGGTGTGAGGTACATGGACAGCCTCCAGGCCTGTGTGATAGAGTCAAAAAGTGACTTCGGAGAAGTGAGGGGAAGAAAACTTTGAGAAAAATGTTTTCAACAGCTTGATGAGCAAGATTCCTCACTTGAAACACTTTACTGTCTTTGGAGGAAATGTGACTGGAATACTAATGGCGAATTAATCACATACCTCACCCTTCGCTTGCTTTTACTTTTGGAAACAAGCCAAAGCCTCTTACCTCTCCTCCAGGTTCATTTTGTGCATGGATGTTGACTTCAGTAGAGTTGGATTTGCTGGCAGAAGCAGCCAATCTGGTGATGTCACTGGAACTTGCTAATTTAAGATATTACTTTATTCATCCTATTGAAGGAAATTATTTTTATGTAGTTGCCTTGCATGGCATTTTTATATTAAAGACCTCTCTGCTTGAGTATTGGATAGGGGTTGAGAGAGACTTTATCCTAGCCATAGGATAGGATAGCTGCACATTGACCACCAAAGTCCATGTTATGAACTGTTGTCAATTTTTCATTATTCTAAATCCCTAGTCTATAAACCTAGAGATTTTTCTGTATGGCTTAATTCTGATGATAATTGTTATTATTACTTAGAAGCTGGGTTGATGGATATCTTCTGACTAAAATTCAGCATATCGTATGCCACAATCCAAAATTGGGCTTGAATCAAAATGGGTAATGCAAGTTTACAGGAACGTAACAAATTGCATATTGGAATTTTGCAACCATTAATTTCAAGACTTTGTAGAATTTTTGAACTGTCCTTTCATCCCTACTGATCTCTGTAGCACAGATGTATTTATACCAAATGATGTTGAACAGTTAATTTTTTTTAGTCTTTTAAATACTTATTATTTTCACCTGGAGATCTGCTTTATTGAACTTGATTAAGTGAACCCCCTACTACTTCAAAATCATCTACATTGTTTAAATGGATATCAAAGAAGAGCCTACAACTTCCTCTCAGTATGAATTTCTGCTGGCATTTCAACATAAAACTAAAACATTTAACTTCCATGGTGGGTGACAAAGAAACTCCAGATTGCTGCGTTAGCTGAATTAAAGAAACCTGCTTCCGTCTTGGGGGTGGTAAGGAGCCCTGGCTGATACCTGCCCACACTGGGATAGTGCCCTTGGGCTTCATCTGCTGGTGTGGCAGGTCACACTGAAGCCTTTCACATAGCTCGAGCACTTGTCTCCTTCACCCAGACTGTTTTTATGAATTTTGTAGGAACTTCATATCCTTGATACAGCTGTCCTGCCACCCAGGTCTGCCGGGTGTGGAGTTACTGTCGCATGGGGATCATTTTAGCCTCCATCCTGGGAAGCCAGGTGAGATGAGAAGTAGGGGGACATCTCAGGTTGGCTTCAGAAATGTTTGTAGCACCTTGTAAAAGGTGCTCACAGCATCTTCCTGGGAAAAGCTTTGATGGTGTGTGGTGTTAAGTGGAGGATGGTGAGCTGGCTGAAGGAGAGCTGCTGGCCTCTTACATGGGCACAAGCACAGACTGTGCAGAGGGAGCACGGGGATGCAGCACAGGGATGCAGCAGGAGCACCAGCCCTGGGGGAAGAGGAGTCACTGGCTGGGCTGTGGCTGAAGAAGCTGGGACAAATGGAGCCAGGAGGGACAGCTGAGAAATGGTAAGAGGAATAGCTTTTTACTTCTGAGTATTACACTTCTTGTGCTGGTTTGCACCTTTCCAGGGCTGAAGACAGCCGCTGGCAGCAGGCGGGGGCTGAGCTCTGATCATTCCCCCAACTTTGGGGGCATCTCTAATTGCTCTCTGTGGCTCCTCAGGCTGCGAGACAACTGCTGCTGGAGGGATTAGTTGGGAATTTCACTTAACAGGGATGAAGGGCTGTCTTCTGGGGCTGGCTAATTAACAGGATTCTACTCTGGTAATTGAATAGCAGTTTGTTGAACACAACTTAGTTGATGAAATCTTCGGAAAACATAACAATTAGCAGGCAAGGAATGGCAACTTTGCCTCAAAAGCCTATCCCCAACCAGTTGCTGATAGGGTTTTAACCTTTCATTCTCCAGCAAAGATGGTATTGACTCTTAATTTATTTGGTTTTGCTGCTGTCATTGGACAGCTTGTTCTCTCTCTGCTGTTGCAGCAGCTGGTTCCTCTAGGGCTTCATCTCAGCTGCAGGGGCTTGAGATGTCCCACTTACTGCTTTTTCAGAAGACTCTCTGGTGCTGCCTTCTTAAAAGCCAATGCTAGAGGACAGGAGTATTTGCCATCCAGAGAATAAATCCTTTGCCCTCCTGCTGCAGCGGTGGGGCTGGGGCTGCTGGCTCAGCCGTGCATGCCTTAGCACAACCCGGTAGTGCCTCCTCTGCAGGGAGGAGGGTTTCCACCATGGTTACTCCACACACAGCAGCATCTCCCTCCCCTCTGAGCTACGTGTGTTGGAAAGATCACATGAAGCACATGGGGTTTCCTCAGCAGGCACTCGCACCATTCGCATGCACCGAAACAGGCTGTGGTTGCATGTTAAGGCTTCTCTCTGCTGGGCTCTGTCACTTTGTACTGTTGGTTTTGGTTTTTTTTTTTTTTTTAACTGCCTTTGCAAAGTGGTCCTGAAAATGAGAGACATACCAGAATGAATTACTTTGGTCTATGGCTTATTTGCACCATGGAGATGCTTGTGGAGTTTTGTTTTGGAGAGTAGTGTTGAAAAAGAGCACGGGGGGAGCAGGAGCGAGCAGAGGAAAAGGTGCTTTTACGTTGTGTGATGTGCCTTAGCAATGATGCTTGATTGCTGCGGAGGAGCGCATTAAAGCGTCTTCGATTTAAAGCTGCTTCATGCTCCGAGCTTTGCTTGGTCTTCTGTGTGCTTTTATTTTAGCGTGGCAGGTTCAGGACAGGTGGGCACACTCTCCTCGGTAATAATTAACTAACTTAATACCTCAGAGCAAGGAACACAAAAGCTCCATGGTTCAGAAAGGGCTCAGTCAGTGCTCTGCCTTTGCCGGTTGATGGGAGTACAAAAGAAATCACTTTTTATATTCTTCCTATGGCAGGATTGACCAGAGGGGATGAAGCTTAAGAGTTGTCTTAAAACACAAACGTGACTCTGACAGAGGAAAATTACCAATCCCGAGCAGCTTATATAAACCCTCGTCTGCATCCACACACGGAAGGGAGGTGCTTTCAGCTGGAAACCCTTCATGTCTTCATCTCTCTACTTCTTCTCTTTCCTCTCTTGTAATGATTCTCTTAGGACAACGACAACGAGGAAATTAGATTAGACAAACAGTGGTAGATCCCACGGCTTGCTATAAAAGCCACCTCCAATCTTTGCTACACTTTGACAGCTCTCAATTTCCTAATTTGACAAGTTAATGAAGACTGGATTATTTCCGAAGCCATACATAGAGTGCCGCTGGAGAAGGGGGGCTGCGTTCTGCATCGGGACTACCCACCCCAGCACCTTCCTCCCACCCAGGCTGCAAAGTCATCACCCCTGGGAGGGAGGCAGCGTGTGCTGGAGCCYGAGGTCAGGAGCTGATGTTTGCAGCTGTGGTGTTAGTGCAGGGCTCTGCAAGATGCTCCTGTGCCAGGAGACAAGTGGACTTGCCTCGGGTGCGTGTGTCATCTCCGAGAAGCCGTGCTGCAGCGTTTGACCTCCCGGTGTTTGGCTTGGCTGGCCGGTACGCTGTTTCCTTCCACTCTCCCCGGGGCTGTGTGCAGGCAGTGGAATGGGCTGGCCAAGCCAGCCAAGCTAAATACAGCAGGAGACGTCCCACTTGCACCTCCCAGGCACAGCATCCTTGGAGCGGGTGGGTGGGCATCCGTGCACCCGCGTGGCCCTGCTTCCAGCCTGGTGCTCTGCTCTGAGACACGGGGCGGGAGAAGGGGCTTTAAATGTGGTAGAGAAACTACCGGCTGGTGGGAAGAGTGTCAGTGGGAAGTGCAGCAGTTCTGGAGCCAGTGGTCCCGGCTGTCTTTGCACAGCAGCGAGGCCAGGAGCAGAGTTTGAGGTCTTACTGCTCCCCCTCCAAGTGCCCACTGCAAGCCCAGTGCCCGTGCTGTGCTCTGGCTTATGGAGAAACTGGGAGAGGAGGGTTTCTGTCAGTGCACTGAAGCTCCATAAATAAGCAAATCGGAGCAGGCTGGAAGCAAAGAGTAGAGTGGGTATCATTCATCATGCAAGGGGGCCTGGAGTATGTTCCAGCTTGTAATGCGTAAGGGAGAGCAGTGTTATGAATAGGCATGGTATGAATCCCCTTCTTTTTGGATCATGATTCTGTGTAATAAACATGCAAGACCATTTGTATAAAACAGTGAGGATTCTTTCCTAGAGAAGTAATTTAAAGCTATATTTGCACATCAGGGAACAGTTCGTAGGAACATTTTGTAGCTAAATTTCCATACAAGTGTGCGAAGAGAAAACAATGCGGTCAGCAAGTGATGGATGGTGCATGTAAACCTGTGCAATGCTGTGCTCTCCCTGGGCTGGTAATTGTATTGCACGGCCTCCCATCGTACCGGGGCAGCATCCAGCCTGGCACCCTGTATCCCTGCGTCCCCCCGCTGCAGCCGTCAGAGGTGTGGGGTAGATCACATCATAAATGCAATCTAAGGTAGAAGGGATTTTTTCCTTAGTGTCTTTTGGTCACAAAACAGTGTTTTTGGAGTAGGAAAATCCTGACCCAAATGTATTAGCGCTGCTGGCTCTTAGCGACCTTTAAAAATAACATTTGCCAGTAAAAGGAGAGGGTGGCCTGCCAGGTAAAATGTGAAATGATCCCGCAATGTGTGGCGCAGGCACGGTCTGCACAGAAAGTTTACTAGCTTTTTTTTTTTTCTTTGGGATAATTTTTTTGGGGACTTTTTTGTTTTGTTTTGCTTTCAGTATTTCCCAACTAGCTTGTTAGTCGCTTCCCACACCCTGCAGCAGCGGCTGCACCACTCTTCTGGCTTCGTGCCTCGGATCCCCCACCCTCTCCCTGTGGCTGTGTGGCAGGGGGTTACCGGGTAGCTCCCCCCAGAGTTTCTCCCAGTGGGACACCCAACCAGAGGGCCCCGGGGCAGCCCCCTCTCTGGGTTTTTGGAGGCAATCAGGGTGATGTTTCTCCCTCTGGAGTCAAGCCAATGACAAAAGGTGGTGTGAGCATCCTCGTTGCCCTCACCTCCATCCTTCCTGCTCCTTTTTCACCTTTTCTGGGTGCTCGCAGCTTTYGTCCCCCTGAGCACCCCTCTGTCCCTCCTTTGCACGTTTCTGGAGTCGGCCCRAGCTCTGCAGGGAGCAATGCGGCCACTGCTCCTCCCCTGCCTCTTGCAGCATCTTCCTCATGTAAAACAAATGAACAGCAAACCCTCTGCTGACAACCGTGCTGCCCTGCCGCACTTCCAGGAAACCTCTTGGCTTTTTTTGGAGATCCAAATCCTACCAGACCCACAGTCTTGAAGGGTCAAACCCAAACCAGAGGGACGGATGCGGCCCTGGGGCCCAAGCCCTTCCTCTGCAGTGTGGAAATACCTGGCGGGGAGCTCCGAGGGCAGGGCAGGGTGCTGCACCTCTTCCTCTGCGGTTATTTTCCCTAATTGTTTTTATCAGACATAGACCCTGGGTTTTTCCCAGGAGGGACCTGTTGACTTGGCTCTGGCATGGGAGGCAGCAGACCCTCTGCGGTGCTGACAGCCCATCTCCCACCCTGGTGTTGACCTTTGCAAACAGGGTCCTGAGCTGGTTGGAAAGAACATCTGATTTTCCTGGGTGTTGCCTGCTAAAGCAGAATCCTCTCCAAGCCATGCTGTGTGTGCTGCTGCTCCAAGGAGCAGAAAGCTTCCCTCTGCTGCTCGCATCCACACCTTAATCTTTGGGCTTAGGCCTCCCTCTGATCCTCCTGCAAGCACAGGGTGAGCTGAAGCCTTGAAGAAAAGGTCTTTTRAAAAGCGTAGCTTTCCTGGCACACCTAATTGGCTTGCCGACATGCCACAAGACAGGGAGCAGCATCTGGTTTCAGTGTCTGCTCATTCTGCTTCTCCTCCTCTGCAAAGGAGCCGTCCCCAGCTGCCCGGACGGAGGTGCTCCCGCTGTGCACCCAAGGGTGCCGGACGGAGCAGGGGTTGCTTTTGGCATTTGGACCCCCCCGGGCTTTTACTGCTGGAAACTTCTCAGCACTGTGAGGAGGTGCGAGGGGACGTTCAACATTTGCAATAGTTTTACTGTTCGAAGCCTGCAATGGCTTCCAGATTTAAGTACTGTTCTTATCTTATTTTTTTCTCTCTACTGAAATAAAGGAGCCATTAGAGATAGTCTGTAATATGGAAGACACATGTCTGTATAGTGTTACCATTTATATAGCAGCAGCCTGGACTGGAAAGCTGATCATCTTCTAAGAAAATAAATTATTTCTTCGCTGCTTGTGTTCCATCCTGGAGCTTCCTTTGAAGGCTCTTAAGCTTTGGACGTAGAGCTTTTGGTAATTAAAAACTTATTTAATCTCTGGATTTTTGGGGGGGGTTTATAAATCTAAAACCTTATTAACAGCTCAATAAGAAAATACCTGCAAAGCGTGGAAAGAAAAGGCATCCCTTGTGAAAGGCTGGCACTAGAGCTGCCGTAAGATGGCACTGCAACATAAAGCATGCAGCGAGTCCGCGCTCTGCTGCAGCGCCCGGCCTGAGCTGCTTTCATCCCGCTGGGGTGTGCAGGGAAGCACCCTTCCTGGTGGGAATAAAAATGCCAAGGAAGAGAAAGGACTTATGTAAGGATAATTCTGCTATTAGTCAGGGGGAGCTGTCATGGAGCCGTGTCTGGACTGGACTTTTCCTGCTTACACAAGGCACATAATGCTGTAGGAATTCACGTATAAACAGTGCAAATAAGAGGGGGGGAGGCTATCTAAATGATGAACAGCAGTAAGGAAATGGATTTTCTTTAACTGTTGCTGGCAAATTCAGAAAGTCTTTGACTTCTGGGGGGTTTCTGAGCATAACTGCATGTTAAAAATAGTCATGGTATAACTTTTTACTAGACTTGGGTGTTTCTTTGAGCTCACACAAAGCTTAAAACAAGCTGTAGGAACAGGGGAGAAGCTGTCATGGCTGGGCAGGTTGGCAGCAATGCCTGGGCTGGCTGTGCCGCCCAGGCATTGCTCCTTGGGGATGGGACAGGGTGCCTTCCCGGGGGTCTGCGCTCCTGGTAGCACATGGGAGAAGTGCTTTGTGTCCACGCTGGGGCAAAGCAGCATCCTCGTCACAAAGCGCCACGTAACACATTGCTAGCAAAGCTCCATCGCCTTGGTGACGTCTCTGACACCGTAAATGAAACGCCCTGGAAAAAAAACCTTTGCCAACCATTTTGCCCAAAGCCACATGGAAAGCATGGGGTGGAGCATGCTACAATTTCTAATTAATTGTAATTAGAAATCATAAACTATGGAGGGGTCCTCTTTATGTACTGCGAGTGGCTTCTTCCTTCTCTTGAGCTGAACCGAATAGCTGCCTTTCCCCCTCTTCTCCCCACCCAGCAATATGCATTTTCAGTGCTCAGACAGGGCCTTGGCTGGGTCTAACTCTTGGAAAATAAACAGCAGCACATCAACTGCGTTTCTGCAGTCAGAGAGGAAGAGTGGGCTGCGTCTCCACCGCTTCCCTACAGTGCTGACAAGGTCAGGAGCGATTCTGGAAGAAACCGGCAAAACCCCTACACGCGAGTGGGCTTGGGGTGGTGATGCCCTTTTCCTGCCCCACAGCACAAGGAGGCTTTGGTGACTGGGGCCAGCAGCAGGATTTTTCCCTGCTGCTGTGTTAAATCGCCATCGTTAGCTGGTGGTGTTAATAACCTGCTGTGCCAGGGCGTGGGCAGTGCTGGGGGGCAGCCGGCCGCGTTGCATGAGCGTTTTTTAATGTGGTTACAACTTCAGCATCCACAGTGCAGGGCAGACCCCTCCACCTTGCACAGCGTGGCAATGCGCACCCCAAAACACCTGCCAAGGGGTACTCACGCAGACCACCCCGGGGACCTGCATTTTCCAGGGCTCTTGATAGGAAAAGGGCTTTGGTAAGGGGTAGCCTGGTACTGGGGCCAGCTTGTCAGCAGGGAAGGTATTTCGTGGCTGTAATAGGTTCCAGAAATCCACCTGAGCTCAGAGACGTCATTGCTCCGACTGCCGATTGAGGTCTGCTTTTCCCAGGCACCGTCACCTGTGTTATCCCTGCCTGTTACATAAAATACAACAAGTAAAAGCAGCCTCTTGTACTTGACCCATGTTTCTCCAAGGTCCTTTTTTCTTCCCTTTTTTTACCCCCCAATACCTGCATTTCAGTCCAGACAAGGAGCAGAGACAGGACATTTCTCCTTCCCACGCTGCTCCGAGCCGAGCTCGGCAGCCAGTGCTGTGCTGGGCCCTCCAGGCACTGCTCTGATGAGCAGCCAGCTACTGCATAGGCAGGAGCGTTGGGTTGTTTTTTTTTCTCCAAAGGCACAAAACTTAGTTTTTAAGGGTGTTTTTCAAATAGGACTTTGGGGAATAATTACCCTTTATGCTACTTCAAAGAAGTCCCCAGCACGCTTAGCGCTACCCTCAGAGGACCGTGCCTGTTAGGAAAATACGCTGGCTTAAGCATCCTATAAGTAATACGAACTTTGACTGATGGTACTTAGTGCAAATGGGCCAATGGTCACATGGCTGAGTCTCCTAATGCCATTCAGGATATTTTTGCACCAATTGCAGCCTATTCATCAAAATAAAATGCCAATAAGTAAAGCATTACAATGCTTTCAGAGGGGAGTGCGCAAAGGAAAGTAGGTGAATTCTGCCCCCAAATGGATATTCAATCTTATAACAAGTATTGTGTATTAACAAAAAGGGAGYGCCTTGGCTCCTCGCCATGCTGCGATCGTAGGGCTAATGCTTTATCTCCATTATCTTTTGACTGCGCTCCTGCCTCCGTTGTATGCGGACACTGAAACGAAGTAACTCACGGCCAGCTAATCAGGATCTATTTCATTAGGTTGTCCTCTAGAAATGGTAGCCTGTGTCCAGCGCCCCGATAAGAGCAGGGCAGGATGCTGCAAGGACAGGAGCCAGGGCTGCAAGGGCTGAAGGAACACCCTGGGGCATCTGAATTTCCCTGGGAGGTTGCTTGCCTTGGATGTTTTTATTTAGGGATTGTAAGGAGCAGGGTGGGAGAAGCCAAAGGTGCATCAGGAGTACCTCCTACTTGCACGGCTGGGAGCAGCATCGCCCAGCCCGGTCCTCCCCAGGACATGCTGGAGCTGTGCTGTGCTCAGCCCCTCTGGTGAATGGATTAACTGAATATTTCTCCCCTCCTTTCCATACAAGCAGCCAGCCATGGTCCTGGCCTGGGCTCGCGGTGTTTGCTCGTGCAGTGCATCCTGAGATGTCTGGTGGGGCTTCCTGATGCTGCAGGGAGCTGAGGGTGTCACCTCAGGGTGATGGGACCCACAGCTCAGACCTGTTACAGCCAACCCCAATAGTAAATCATTTTTAAGAGAGTGGGTTTTTTTCTGTCTACACCCTGAGCTCCTGAGTTTATGTTTTCCAGCTTTTTCTCCATGACTCGAAGGATGCAGCAGATACCCTTCCTATTTTCACCACCCCTCCCAAGTCTTTTTAAGGGAAAGCCAAAAGCCTTGGCCATCTGACCCCAGGACATGGTGCTTTAAAGAAGCCAGTTACCTGCAGTGAAGCCTGCAGGAGATGGCAGCACCATGGTGCCAAGTTGTGGGGTTGGGATTCACCCATGGGGAGCAATTGCTGCATGCAAGAGACCTTTGGCGTCACAGCCAAGCTGCCTGCATGTACCTGGCAGCAACGCCCCAGAAGTCAGCATGGCGATTTCTGGCCACCATGGCCATCCCATGGAGGAGCTTATACCACCATACAAAGGACTGGTGTTGAAGGGCCACCACGAGGATACGTCTGGCATGGTGGGGGGGTCCAGGCACCTATGGGTGCCAATGGCAGGGAGATGCCATGCAGCCCGTGGTTGCAGGGATGCTCAGGGAACACCAAAATCAAACCCCACAAGGCTTTGGGATGGGAAGGCAGGAGCGTGGAGAAGCTCTCCCCTGCTCCAGTTAGTTTCCATCCCAGTCAGTCCTGTCCCTGCGGCCGCCACCACAGCAGGGCCCTGGCTCATCACACCCCTATCGGTGTGTATGTTTTTTTGTTTAAACCATTACAAATGTAAATGATCCTTCTCAATTGCAAAAGCCTGTGCGAACTGGCATCTTTAAAGGAAACTCTGAAAGAGCTCCTGGCACAGCGCTTCTTCAAATATTTGGAACCTTGGCTAAGTCTCCTGAAACAAAGGCAGGCGCAACCTCCTGCTCCTCCACCACCCTCCCTCCCACGAAGCCGGGCACTCTGCGAGTGCAYACCGAGAGGCCGTCACTGCTTGAACTGTAACTGGGTGACACGAGGGGTGGCAAGGGACGGAGAAGCCACCTGCCTGGGACTACAGCAAGGGCTGCGGCGGCCCCACTGCAGCCCATCTCCTGGCTGCCCCGCTCGCGCACCGCTGCCACGGAGCTGCACCTTATGAATTATCTTCCTTGCTTCAGCGCCTGAGTTCCCCTCCTGATTTTCATGCTTTTGCCCTGCTGCAGTGGCCTAAACTTTTTTYCCCCCTTATTTTCCAACACAGCCTCTCTCAGGTAGCTAATTCTGCACTGAAAAAGCCCCGGGGCAATGAGATGCAGTCCTGCTGCTCCCCTCCGCTCAGGCTGAAGTGCTCGTGGCCAGGCGCTCATGCTGAAAGGATGCGCGCGAGCCATTTGGACAGCACATCGCCCGGCCAGATTGGACCAGATGGAAGTGAAATGAATGRTTAAATAAATGCGGTGGCCGCCTGTACACAATGTGATAGTACTTCCAAAACAATGAAACATATTATTTCAGATTTGATATCTGCTATTAATTGAGATTGAAGGTATTGATCCCGGCTGATTGCTGGGGACAATCAGAAAGTGGAAGGGTAATTGACTGTCATGTCCCTCATTGATCGGGCACCACAGTTCACCGCAGCCAACATTATTTTCAAGTACTTTGCAGCACCTCCTCTAATAAAGAAACACAGACTTTAAGTAACAAAGTCACTTACGTGCGCTGCCATTTAGAGAGCGGGTGAGGCCGTTCTTAGCCAACATGTCATTGCCTTAATGAAACTGAAAGGTGGTGTCAACAGGAGAGTGCCGGGGAAGGAAAGCATGGATTTATGTTTGCACGTGTGTCCCAGTGAGCCAACACGGTGCTGTAGGACCATCTCGCTCCTTGCTGCTCGGCTGCAGCAGATATTAAAGGAGAGCCTCCGAGACAACGAAGGCACTGCACACAGGCCACGTGCCAGGAGAGTGTGACCTCCTCTCTCTAGGTTGTTTAAAATGTTAAAGCAACAAATATTTAATACCATGTGTTCCACCAGGGCTCGCTAGCAGCTGATCCAGAAAAACTGTCCTGGGAGAGGAGCAAATTGGGAAACATCCCAAGTTGCTGCAATCAAATCCACAAAAAGCTCATATAAAATTTTTACATATAATCAGAAGGATGGAAAAATTACCTTATTCCCTGCTGTGCACTTCAGATTAATATAGCCAACATTATTCAATCCTAATACTTACGGTGACCATGAAACATCTTCCCATACTTACTAGGAATAGGCAGATAAAATGGCTTTTCTCCTAGAGGACATGTATCTGCTGCTGGTTTTTAATAATCTGCTGTATGTGCTGTTGGGTTTTAATAATCTGTACTACCTGACATTCCTGCTCCTCACCTGCAAGCTCTTTCGGGTAGGGACTGCTCCCTGTGAACAGAGGTCCAGTGAAATCAATGGGATTTAGTCGTTCAATGAGATTCTTGTGCCTAAATACCTTAGTGAACCTGACCGTGGAGTGGGTTCAGGGGTAAAGGTCCTAATTTTGACTCCACAAAACCCCAAGCCTTGGGGCACCTCATCACACCCAGCTGTGATGCAGAGGGATGTCTCAGGTGCTGCTTGTCCTGGATGTGCTTGTGCAGCTTCTTCAGTGATGTTCTCTCCAAAAACCCAAGCCCCAGACAAGCCCGAGCTCTGAAGCAGGACTTCGTGGGAGCATTTCTAACTAGCGGTGACTGGTACAGTACCAATGCTGGGCATTGCTGTGCTCTTGTGTTTGCTTTGCTCCAGCAGCATGGCCAGACACGCACAGCATGGGGGCTGCTGAGCTTTGTATCACAAAAGCAACATTTGGCCGGTCCGTAATGTTCAGCTCACGTGGCTGCTGTCTTCCACCACAGCCCAGCGCAGCTCCTGGCACCGCAGGTGTCCAAGCCCATCCCAGGACTGGTTGCATTTCAGTCGTGGCTAAAGCAAAGYGTGCTGCAGAGCGGAGGGTTACCATATATGCAGGTTTCCCCAGACATTTTCCACCTGAATGTTGTGTACAGGCAGATTTGGAAGCTTTTGTGTGTTTGTCTCAGATTTCCCAATGTCTGGCAGCCTGTTGGGAGCTGCCAGATGTCCAAAGACGCTGACCTCGCCCACTAAGCATGCACCAGCTTTTTCACGGCAGGCTCAAAGCAAGTCCAGTGCCTCCAGCACCACAGGGCCGGCCATGCACGTGCTGTCTGGTCCTCTTAAGAGCGTGTAGGAAGCCCAAGAGATGCCAAGGTTTCTGCCTACACACCGTGCCAGTGGTACAGCTGGCTCTGGTCAGTGTGATGCATCCTGAAGTCCTTGTCCTGGTGTGCAGTACTATTTGTTCAAGTCATTTTAGCAGGGTTTCAGGAGCAATATATTGGTGGAAAAACATATGCAGGAAGAAGCCAATGGATTTTGTGCACATGCATAAAGCATTGCCTCCGAGAAATCCATGTCAGTGCATAGCCTCTGCTCCTCAAGCACTTGCTGTAAGCCCCAAGGTTGGCTTCTTGCTTACAAATGGGACTTAATGAGGTGCCCTTGACTGCACCCAGATTTCTGATTTCCTTCCCAGCTTTCAGATGGTCAAACTCCATTGCAGTGAGTTTTGGGCACTTTTCACCCACTGAACTTGCTAAGCTGAGCCGAGCTGCATTCCTTGCGTTGGGTTTCGGTCCGTCAAACAGCTCAGCCCAACCTGCTTTTGATTTGCTTCATCTTGACTTTTTGGTGCTGCTGGTGAACCGCAACACCCCTCGCTTGCTTGCCTCTCAGGGTGCAGGCAGGGCTGCCTGGGGGAAGGCGGCTGAGCCACCGAACTTTCACAGCGATGGGTGGCAGCCCCGTGGGCATCACTCATGAGTCAGCCGCCGCCGCGCTGGGCAGCGAGAGCGCCTGAAGAGGTTTCTCATCCCACCCGAGTTTCCTTTCCTGGGAAGTGAGATGGCTGTGCTGGGGCGCGTGGGCTGTGCGAGCTCCCGGGGAGTCAAACCCAAACTGAGCTGACGGAATAGCTGTAGTCTCAAGCACCCAGAGCAAAAACCTCCTGTGTTGGAGGCTTAAAATGCTGATTAAAAAGAGCCGGCTGGCCGCAGCTCACAGCCGAGGTGCTGGCTCAGTCCATGGTTAAATGTGCAAGAGAAACAGAAAAAGCGCTATACTAGATCAGGTCAATGGATCAGTCACTTCAGAAAGAGGTAAATCCTACAAACAGCACCCACGTGCTGCTTACCCCCTTTCCAATTTTGCTGCTAATCCCAACAGTGCCATACGGGTGGGTTTATGGAAGTGTAAGACTGGGATCCCCTCCGACCCCTCTTAAAATAACTTCTGTGAGGGCTCCATACATGCTTCTGAGTGAAGAGCAACTGCGCTCTTCCCATTACATCTGCTGGTGAGAGAGTGAAGAGAAGGAGGAAGAGGAAGGTTGGCTGAACTGGCAGTTAGCACTTAAGGACAAAAAAAAAAAGAAAAAAAAAAGTCACAGCATTAAGTTACACAAAATAAGAAGCATTTCTCCTTAGCGAGTGGATATATTGCGGGAATATATTGCAGAAGAATCAGGGCAAACGCATGCCACAGCTTAGTGAAACAAGAGTTAAACAACATTAAATCATTCCCCGTGATGGATCATTAAGAATGTGGAGTCTAAATGTGCGGTAAGATTACAGCATCGTGCAGATGTTCCTATACAGGCAGCTTATTTTGCATATTGCAAAGTATATAGATAATTCCTAGTAGCAAACGCACGCAAAGACTAGCCCGTCCTACAGTGAATGCACATTTGGATTATTCTACAAGGTGAACTTTGTGGGGTGGAAAGGACTGATCTAAACTGCTGCCTGGGATTACAGCTCTCTTTAGCCGGCAGCGGGACGTGTCTGCCTGTGACCTCTCCACCTTCGCCCAGACGTGGTTTACAGGAGGGACAGATGAACAGGGAGTAAGATGGGTTAAATAAACAAGAGAGGGGGACTAAGTATGTAAATGCCCAGGACTTCTATTTTTTTTACATGTATATATTGTAACAAAATTGAAGGCAACATTCCTCCTGCTAATTAGTGTTTCCACGGCACTGCAAAAACTACAGCTGTAGGAAGAATTCAGGAAAAGTAATCAGCAGCACAATTAAGCAATCTGCCGTAATGACAGAACACAACATTAGGGTAGAATAATCAGAAACATATATATTTTTCCTTCTTGATTTTCATTTCCCACCCAATGATTTGCTTTTGCAGGCTGTATATGAAGCAATGCCCGATAGAAATGCCCGTATTTATCTGCTACAGCTTGCAGATCTTGCTCCAGTGAGGATGCCCATGTTAATTCTTGCCAATAACTTGCAACTGATGTTACTTTTACTGTATTTTTTGAAAACCTGATGTTTGACCTGCTTTAATCCTGATTTTGCCACCCTGTCTGTCTCATGTAAAAAGGGTCCAACTCCTTTAACTGGAAGGTGTCAGTCCAGACAAGAAAGCCTGGAGCTGAGGTCCCTGTATCTGTGGCAGCCACCCTACCCGAGGGCAGAGCAGGGAGATGGTTCACGCAGTGTTTCTGCAACCTCCAGCTCCTGCTCAGGAGAGGAAAACAACTACACCTGTGAGCAGACAATGCGGGAACGGGCCTGACCTGCCTCACCTGCACAAGCTGTTTTCCCAGAGCTCCCCAAGGCTATAAGAGCCCATGAGGAAGGTAAGCTCCTCTCCAAGGAGGTGGTTTGGAAGGGGAAAGGGAAATATGGCCCCTGAGAAGGGGGTCCCATACATTCCAACTTTCTGGCAGTTATACATCAAGGCTGGTGGGACTGAAGCCAAGGGAGAGAGGGAAGCTCTTGTGTTGCTGTGGGGAGGTAGGTCTTCTCCTCGGGCTTTGCTCGGGGGGGGCTTACTGGCTGCTGGGAGGGGGCTGCTGTGAAATACTGGGAGAGAAGTGGTTTTGATAGAGCCAGGAGTGACCTGGCTGGGAGGCTGCAAGGGTTACTTGTGGGACTTGGTGAGTTTTGTGGTGGCGCTTCCCAGGTGGCTGGATGCTGGTGGTGGTGCTACTGGAGAAGACCCGTCAGCCTTTCCCTGGGAGGTGGGAGCATGGTGGTGGTGGTGCAGGGCCCTGGAGATCTGCTCCATGGGCATCAGGAGCTTGTGGCTAGGAGAGGGAGCCCGTCCCTCCAGGATGGTGAAGCACGTGGGATTGCTGCTGAAGGTGTCTGGATGGAGTGCTCAACATGTGCTTTGTTCAGCAGGGTTGTGTTGATGCCCTGTTATCCTCCCACAGTCGTGTTTCCTCCCTCTCATTCACAGATGGAGCTTTTGCTTATTAGTGCCCCTTATGGAAAGAGTTTGTTGGTCCTAGCAGTTCTTGGGAGAAGGGGCTCGAGTTTGTAACCTCTGGTGCAAGGGAGGGCCTTAGGTGTTTGAATTTACATGTGGCTGCTAAGAACTTAGCTTCCATCAGAAATAGGCTAGAAAATGTAAATATGTTCCACTGACGAATCTTTATAAAGGCAATGCTCTGTTTTGCATTCTACATAGTGTAATGAAATGACAACTCTAAAGTTCTGGATTTTGAGAATTAAAATCTCATGATAATGGGAAAAGAGCAGCTGGGAGCATAGTACCTTTATAACCCAAAATACTTTTTTTGCCTTAAGGAAAAAGCTTAAGATAAAAACTGAGGAGCCCAAGACCCCCTAAGGTACAGGAAGATGTGGCTTCCAGCTCCTTTAGGCACTACTGAAAAATCTTAGTGCCACTTAAATCAGTTTCTGATACTTGCATTTGCATGGCCAGTACAGATCAGGTGTCTTGGTGGCCAGATTCTGCTGTCACTCAGGCCGGTGAAAAGCCACATTACCACTATCCTTTCCAAAAGAGCTCTCCTGAGTTCAGAGCTGCTATTGTTCTGCATGTTCCTTTTTCATCTGGGAGACTGTCTTGCCAACACGCATGTACACACACACRCAGAGCTCTTCCTCCTTCTCCCATGTGCCCATGGAAGTGGAAATCATCAAGAGCACCAGGGCCAGGGAGCAGAGATGCATCTGCAAAACTCACTTACAAAATCCCGAACCGTGGAGGAATGCTGGGCTAATTTTTCATCTGAGTATCAGCTGAAAGTAATGTATACCCCAAATTAATGCAGACAATGCCTAGTCTGGTCTGCAGGCCCTCTGTATTTTTGAATTCTTTTCTACTAAAACTCAATAAAAACATGGGGGTGGAAGGTGCTGCTGGGAATTTGCTTTTTGTTCTGCTTAAGTGCTGTATTTCTCAGCAGTCTTCAAGTTTCTCAGCATGAAGATATTGTTACATCAGAACTACTGTGGGTTTAACACAATTCTCAATTTGCAGGCAAATGGATGTATTGTGTTGGGGCTTATCCACAGAGGACTGTGAAACTACAAATTACAACGCAGCTGCATTTTCTTATCTGGATTCCCCCCCCACCCATGTGCCTGAGTCCTCCCCTGTTCACAAGTAGAAGTTGCAAAGAGAAACTTGAGTGAGAAAAAGAGACATAGGCCCAAAGTCAAAAGGGACCCTGACAGTGCAGAAGATCCTGCCCGTGTCTGTGGATGCTGCATTTGGATGGGATGGTGTGGCTGGTGCCTTTTCGGAGCTGGATGGAGCTACAGTGTTTTATATTAGTAGAGGATGTGATGCCTCTGGATTTAGTGTTTTTGTGGTTGCCTGGAGACTTTGTTTCTGTAACTCTCCCTAGAAAACCAAGGCAGCCAGGGGTAACAGTCAACACATCCACTGAAGGCTTCTCCACCAAGGAGGAAGGGGAAGAAGAGGGCTACCCTTTCTCTCAGATTACTAAATGTGGCAGTAAAACAGAGGATCCACCCATTTCGCTTTCTCAGCTCTTCTTCATCCTCATTCCTCCTCCTTGAAGGGAATGCTAAACCCACCAACAGGTCCCTATGGGAGAGGCAAGTGGCACTTGCCCGCTGCGGTAGTTTGAGACAAGGCTTTACCACCTCTTGCTAGCCCCGGCCAGGTCTCACCTACCTTGTCACAGTTACACAACCGAGGCCAGGTTATGTACCGGAGCGCCATGCCTGCAAGCATGGGCATTTGGAGGCAGTGCTGGAACAAACCCAGTCTGTCTGGGCAGAGGTGCTGCACCACCCATAGCCAGGACAAGCTCTTGGCCTCCATTCTTCAAAGCAAAGGGCCATATTACCTGATTTTAGTGACACTCTGGACACCTGCTAGCCAGTAATAGGGTGAAAACTCAATGACCCCACAATAACATCGTTATGTTTATTTCCTTCCTTTCAAATGGCCGTGGATATGTAGGATGCTGACAAATGGGACTTGAACTCATGCATTTAGTTGACCAGGAAATAAATATATCAGAGTGACAGTACTTCTTTGGACTCTTTTGAGACTTGGGAGTTGCTGGCCGTTCTGTTTGCTGGCTCAGTTTAAGCAGCAGAAATGTCCATGTGTTCTGTCAAAGCACTTTACTTGTGACAGGCAAAGTGCTGCCCTGAACTGGAAAACCATTCAGAGCAAATAAATGCATTAGTTCAATGCAGAGTATCTTATATTTGATACACACCACTTCCTAATCACTTTACTGAACATCTGGATTGCCTTGAAATGAAACCAGTGCTGGCGTCATCTTCAATTTGGACATGGGATCCATTTCTGAAGCCTTTTTGCAGGAGAGCGCCTCGTGGATCTCGGTGTCATTTAGGTTGGGTCCTACAGGTCTAATCTAGAGTAAATAAAATTAAGGGTTGCTTCAGTACTGAAGGAGGACAGAAAGTAGTACGCAGGAGCCAGCTGAGCCCTTTGGTACTTGTAGTCCAAATTGTAGAATCATATTAAAAAGTGCAGATGTTACTAAGGAGTGGGGACTTTTCATGTGTCTTTGAGACAGRGTCTGTGCCTCTTTCTCATAGGGAAGTACCCAGTACAGGTGTGTTCTTGCAGAATAAATGAGAATAATTAATTGCGACTGTTAATGCGGCGTACAAGAGACTGAAATTAAACCCATTGTGTTGGTAAAAGACGTGAAGGAACACACAGCGTGCAAAGACACTGGCTGCTCTGTGTGAGCGAGCGAAA
This sequence comes from Phoebastria nigripes, assembly GCA_035582835.1. NCBI lineage: Eukaryota > Metazoa > Chordata > Aves > Procellariiformes > Diomedeidae > Phoebastria > Phoebastria nigripes. The sequence continues at coordinate 111,097 of JAYKAV010001189.1, read as the reverse complement.
AGTGAGAGCAAAGGGGGTGACATAATGAACGAGAGATGCATTCGCATCGCTGCAAGTTGGGCTCAGCTCAACAACAGCAAGAACTGTTTGCAACATCTTTTTGTCAACATCTGTTTGTCTTTGAGTTCGTGAAAGTGGAACAAATCTCATTAATTTTTTTTTTTCTTGTGTTGAAATTTTGCACGATTGTTTCTGTTATTTTGGCAGCCAAAGTGGTGCTGGAATGTTTCACCTTCTTTTTCCAAGTTTTTGAGCTGAGTTGTTCAGTTGAGGTTTGTCACATAAATCATGAGATTTTGCTTCTGCTGCTAGCCAAATCATAATCCTTGTATCATAAGCCTTTTGTTGTTCATTGTTTTTTTTTTTTTTTTCCCTTAAAGCTCCAGCTTCTGGAATCATGAGAATGCATGAAAATCTCTACTTCTGCTTTCTGTCATGTTTGTTTTTCCTTGAGTTTCTAGCACCAAGAACTGTGGAGAAACTTTTGGGTGTCATCTGAAAGATGAAAAAAAGGAATTAGTTAAATTTTTTCTTTTTTTTTTTTTTTTTTTTTAATACCAGCTAGATAATTTTTGGAAACTATGACTCATGATTTTGAATGTTTAGATTTGGCAATGCTGTAGTTCTCTGTGCCGCTCCCCCGTGACCAGGAGCGTTGGAAGAAGCCATGCGGGGCTTGTTTCCACGGACAAGTTACAGCACAGAGAGCTGGGGTGTGAATTTACAGTGTCCTAGTTACGTTGCACAGATTCCCCACGTGGATGCAAAGTGTGCAGTACCTGCCCTTTGAAAGCGTTCTCAGGCATGCCTCTCTGTGAGTAACACATGGCGTGCAGTTTGGAGGCCCTAGAGCTGACAGCAACGTGCTCCAGCTCATGGACCGGAGGTAGCACAGCCATTTCATGCTTCAAACCGCACTTATTAGCATGGGCACAGCTCCGAGATGATGCTGCCGTGCAGATATTGAGCACCTCCTGGCTGTGCCATGCCATGAGGTTGCGGTGGGTGGGATGTCTTCTGGGTCCTCTGAGCCTCCTTGGGTGCCAAGGGCTGGCTTCTCCTCGTAGCACCCATCCCCTGTATCTCAAGGGGGAGCTGGATGGCTGGTCTGTTTTCTGAGCCTGTTGAAGAGGAAGAGGGTGAGGACCTGTGGCTCTGGAGCTGGCCTTTCTGCTCAGCAGAGAGGCAGGTGTGCTCGGCAGTACCCAAGGGCCATGTGTGGGAAAGCAATGACACCTGTGTGAGCCCTGGGGGACTTCCCGAGGCTTGGGTGACTTTGTTTAACATTGAAACTTGCCTGTGGGTTCCCCATATCCAGTGGCTGACTGCCATGAGCATGTCTCAGCTCCTTGGAGCTACAGGATAGGCATCAGTGGGATGGGGAGAGTCTTGGATGCTCAGGGGGGAACACATTGGACAAGCTTGGGACAACCTTGAGGAAGCATTCTTAAATCCCTTCTGGCTGTCCTCATTAACTGTAGAGAGAAAAGGGAAAATGAGCCGTTGGGGTAGAGCTGGTAAGGGGGACAAGGGGACAAAAGCCACTTAGGAATAATTCAGCCCATGATCAAGGAAGAGATATGCTAGCTGCTGGGTACTTGCTGCATCCAAGGCCAAGTTCTAGCACCTGGCCAGGATGAGTAGCTGCTGGGGTAAGACCCAGGAGACCCAGCTGGTGCTGCTAGAGCTGCTCCTCTGGCCAGGCAGGAGGGAAGGAGCTGCTGTGGCATGGGGCATCAAGCCCCCCGGGAAGGGTGCTCTACCATGGGGAAACCAGGATGCCACAGGGTCTGCCGGGGAGGAGGGCGGCTGGGAAAGGGCTGAGGTCTCTGCCCCTCAGGAAGCTGTAAGGGATTTGTGTGTTTTCCAAGGCAGCAGAGACAGGATGCTGAGGGGTGGGAGAGAGACAGATTTCCTTCTGCTGTGAATAGACTGGGGGTGGGGGATGGCGGCTCTGATTTAACCCTTGCCTGTTCCTTTCATCTCCAAAATGAAATGGTGTCTTAGGAAACCATTCCAAGAAACTGCAGAAATTAGAGGCACAAAAAGTACAGGGTTGTTGGCACCGGGGTGATGCCGTGAGTTTTATTATCCCAGTTCTCTCACCCCCAGGCGTGTCTCCCTGGCTCTGGCATTGCTTTTTACTTTGAAGTTTGTTTGTTCAGTGGCATTGCTGTGACCAAAATGAACACCGGAGATGCCAAGGGAGAGGCTTACGGGACATTACCTTGAGTCAGATAGAAGCAGCTCATGGGAGACAGCTGCAGATTTGGGTGCTGTAAAAAAATTGCCCTTGGAAGCCTGAAAAAGACGGGATTTCATTTGTCTCTTACATCAAGGAGGGGGGGGAAATCTTGGGAGTAACTCCTGAAACGGGTCCCACTCTTGTTCAACAGTGAAGGCTTTTCTGCATCTGTTGCGAAGTCATTAACAGGCTGACCTAGAGGAAGTGGAGGAAAACCCAACTACCACCAACTCCCACCACCACCAAAATCCGAGCCCTTGGAAATGCTGCAGAAACAGGACCTGTGTGAAGACCTTTAGGGCATGAGTACGTAAAGACGTTTGGGAGAGGTACCTGGTACAAGGGAAGCCAGGGAAAACTACTTTGTTTACTGCACCGGAGTCTCCCAGAGCAGTGGAGAGTCCACATGGCTGAAAGTTGGCAGCTGGGCTGCAGGTGTGGTGAGAGAGCTATGTTTTCTAAACATGCTAAATACTTATTGCTCTGGCCTTTTGTAGATAAAGATCAGTTTTGATGTTAAAAGAAATTATAGCAAAAGTGCTTGTATCTGGGAGGATGAATACTTGCTTCCAGGTTGGGCTTTGTAGAATTGAACTTCGTAAACAAATTATTTGATGTCATTAACCAAGTCAGAGGGTTGATGGAAACGTGCCTCTTGACTCTCACAGTATTGGGGTGGAAGCTGTAACGCGTTAGCCAGAGAATTACCCTGTGTAGGAATAAACAGCCAGAAGGTTCTTGGGTGTGAGGTTTCCCATTGAAATAATTTCTTCTCTCTGAAAAACCCATAGCAGAAATAATAGCCCTCCTGGAAGTCTGAAATTTTGCTGAGATTCAAAACACTGTCTTTACTCTGCAGACRTTTGATGTGAAAAGATGGCAGAGAGCAGTTGTGAACCACTGAGAGCCAACGAATTTGTAGCAAAACATCTGGTCTCTAGGCTGACCAGATAAAGAAAGCTTTCGGTAGCTCTGATAATGTTTCTGCCCTACGGTTCTGCTAATTTCAGTAGGAAAAACAGTCCCTCTACTGACCTCATTCAGTTTGAAGGTTGGAATACGGAGATATCAGCCTACTTGTCCCTATGGTAAATGTGACTTAAAAAAAAAAAAGCTTAAAAATAAAACAAAAACCCTGAATGTTTTGATTATGATGTAGGCAAAAAATACCAAAACCAAAATGGAAAACATTTAACGTCTGAAGTGGAGTGGATAGCAAGGCGAGCTGACCTTCTTAGAGCCTGCTCCAAGAGATGAAAACATTTCCTTGTGCCAAGCGTGCTCTGTGTGTGAGCTGAGTTTGCTTGGTCTCAGGCTGATGACAGTAGCTTTTGCTGCTTTTGAAAAAAAAAAAAATGCAAAGGGGAAGATGATTCTCTATTAGGATAAATTATTTTTTTCTTTTTTTTTTTTTTTCCTTCCAAGTGGGATATCAGGTCCCTGCCTGGTATCAGAGTTCATTCGCAAACTGGGCAAGGCTGGACAAGCCATTTCACCCAGGATGAAAATCCTACCACAGCTCTGGGGTATGCAAGGGTTGAATGAAATACTGTTTTCTGCTGTTTGGAAATTGTTTGCTTGGGACAAACGTGTATTTTTGAGTCAAGATTTGGGCCCCCCCCAGGTGGGATTAGCTATGCTTTGGTGCTCCCGGCAGCTGACAAGGAGGCAATGATGGGAGAACATGAAATAATTATGCTGTTCCTAAAAGCAGAAGGGTACGTGAGAACCTTGCGGGCAGATTTCTGCTTGCAGTGCTCTTGGTTTTGTTTGCGTGGTCTACGGCAGGCAAACCTGGCCTTGCTCTGCATGTCCTCCAGAAGCTGGGCAGCACCGTACTGAGGTCTCGGCAGCCAGCTAACGTCATTGCCTGGCCCCTGTGAGCTGACAGCATGGGCAGAGGCAACGCTGTGTAGAAATGCTGTGGAGGTGGGTGTGGGGGAGATGGAAGGTGGGGGAGACATGGCTGGGGACACCCCCTTGGCACAGCTTGTGGGCTGTGCAGGGAGTGCAACGGGTGCGTGGGACCATCCGTGCAGGTGACATCCCTCTTTCCGATGAGCACTGCCCATCCCATCCGCTCCTGCCTCCGCTCCCAGGCTYGAGCTGAAGTTCCTACCCCATCCAATTGCTCCAATTAGTGCTGTGGTTTGTTTTTCTTTATTAAGAAGATTGCTTGAGACCTGCCTGTTTTTGAGTCCAGCTCCCTTTAATCTGTCCCTACCGTCATTGAGGTTAACTGAGTTTCCTGCCCAGCAGCTCCTTTGGCAAATTAGAGAGAACCAGCGAGACACTGCCAATAAGCTTTCCACCGTATAGATTTTGTCCAGCGGAGCCCGAATAAATTAGGTCATGCTGCCATATGTAATCCATGCACTTGAGGTTTGACCTAGCTCCTGTGAAAACTAGTGGGCAGGGATGTGTCTGGAAGCTGGACTGGAGCTATGGCTGAGACAGCTGAATTTTGAAAGAGCTGGGGTGGAGCTGTGCCCTTCATTTTTGTGGACCAGTTTCATTTGTACGGGAATAAGATTGATGTCTTCCCGCGGGAGCTTTTGTCTGTGCTGGAGTGTGTCTTGAACAACATTTCCAAGATACCTTGGGGCTGGGCTAGGTAATTATTTTGTGATTAGATGCTGAAATCAAATAAATAAGTTAATCATTTTACAAGTTCAGAAGAAAATACATTTATTTCATCTGAAACTTCTTCACAATGGCTATGCATAACTGTCGGCTTCTGCGTGACATTGGCCCTAGGTCTGACAATTTCCCACCAAATGACTCGCTATCTTCCTATGGCCCTGGTGATGCAAAGTCACCTGTTTAGGAGGAGGCAGGATTATTCTGCTTAGCTCTTTTGGGCAGTCGGATGTCAGCCCTGCAAGTGGTGGTGATGGGCCAACGCGGCTACTGCCATATCACAATTCAYACTTGCAGCACAGAAAAGATTAGTGCGCTAACAGGGGAGACTCCTCTTTTGAAAAGAGGCTTTAAATGATGTCAAGAACCACCACAATGATATGGTTTTTACATAAATAATAATTAATTACATGTAAATCAGGCTTTTCCCCACCCCTTCCATTAGTATCGTCTTTGCTAGGCTCTCTGTCTTGTTTCTGTCCACTCACTTTGACTAGTTGAATGGCAGCAGACATCATTTGCAATGCTAACGTCAGATACGGGTCAAAATGGACAAGGAAAACACAACCCGGGGTTTTATCAATGCAATAACAACCAATTCTGTCTAGAGATGGCAGCATACTGGGGTTTAACCTCTTCACTGCCATATAGCAAGAACTACCGGGAATTTACTTTTCTGGTCTCCTCTTCTGCTATTTCTAACTTATTTTCAGCCCTTTCCTTTTCCTGGCCACTCTCCTTTTTTTCCTTTCTCCCCTTTCTGGTGTTTACTAGAGCATCTGGTAGTGTTTATCTCCCAAGACACAGGAGACTGCTGTTTTCATAGATATGTAACTAGAGTAAAAGCTTTAATCTTTGTTGATGTTGGACTTATAGATTAAAAGAGAGTCATAACAGGGCAAAAATTAAGATGAAATAATATTTCAGCGTAGTGCACTTTTGAGACAGCATCAACAGTAAATCCTGCATGAGGAAAGTTGCAATTACTGCGTTGCCTTCACAGCATAGCTCTGGGGAAGGATTGCTTAACTCATGGGGAGAGTGGGGCAGGGGGTGAGGAGACCATCCCGTTGAGATGGGACCGGTCATCCCACTAGAAGCTAAAAGAGCGGCATGTCCTTGTGGGGATTCCTGTGTGTGCACCACGGTGGGAGTTCAAGCAGTCCCAGAAATGCCAACAAGATGCGAGAAACCCATTTCCATCTCTGCTTGCTTCCAATACCGCCTTCCAACAAGGGCAGGGAAGGAGCTGGTCTGACCTTCAGTGGAGTCAGACTACACATGACCGGGTTTTGAAGCCCCTGTGGAGTAAAGGCTGTCCTGGAAGTCAGAGGAGGAGATGGTGTTTTGAATTGGGTCTCTTGCTGTAGAGAAGTACATTGGTTTTCTACAGAAGCTTCAAAGATGCTAAGACTGGGTTAATCAGAAGTTGTCAAGATACAGCAAGAAGCGGTGCTGTCACCAGAGAGCTGTAGAAAGCGTTACAGAAATCTGGTAGCAAAAGGCAGGTAGGTGTCTGTTATCTGCAGAAGCGATTGCAGGCCTATGGTGCTTACAGCAAAGATCTTATTTTTTGCCTTCCCTGGGGACTAGGCGCTGTCCCAAACCTGCAGCAAAGTCAGCTATGCTGGAAGCAGACACACAAATCCGGATGGCTGCTGGTTCCACAGCAAGAATATATTTGGTTGCTAATATTGTAAATGCTTCATGGTAGATTTTTATAGTGATAGCATTTTATGTAATTCAGAGATTTTTAAACTAAATGCCTTATTTCAGGTGCTATATACTCCTATTTCCACCCCTGCCCTCCTGCTAGGTAGGTTGTAAACCTGACCGAAACCTCTCCAAACTTCTCGGGAGAAAACACTTTTTGAAAGCCCTCACTTTGGAAAGGCAGCGAGCCGATGAAAGGGAGCTTAGCCTGCAACTTTGTTAAGCCTGTAATGAACCAGGCTAATAAATTACCTAATGTCACCTTAGAATAGGTCCGTGGCAGCCTGTCACACAGCAGCGCGTCAAGCCGGAGATGCACAGTCGGTCTCTCCTAACCTTTGTACCTCCTCCCGCTAACCAGGGAACTAGTTCTGGAAAAGACCAGGCCTGCAAAGTCCTACAAACCAAATGGTAAAATATTAATAAGCCAAAGAGGAGCCGAGAGGTGTCAGTGAGGCTCCGTTGCAGCGCAGCCCTTGGGGAGAGCGCTGCTGGCCTCCGCACAAAAGGAATGGCAAAGAGGGTTTCTGCGCAGAAAAACTTGCCCGACCATTTTTTGCATGCGAAAATGCAGATTCAGCAGCACCAAAATGGTTTGTGCACATGTGCCAAACTTGTCATTTATAAAAACTCAAAAAAGCTCTGACAAATGCTGAAGCTGTTAGTTTTGACACTTCTGACATGAAACACTTTGATTTTTCATTTTGAAACTACTTTGTGTTCAAAATGTCCTTTAATTTTATTTTCAAGCAAGGGGGTGTGTGTCTTTTTTCTTATTCCCCCAAAAAATCAAAATTGAAATGAAATCTTTGGATTGACTGAAAATGAAATTGCTCTTGGATTTTTGGTTTCACCAGTTTTTTTTTCCTTAGATGTTTGTGTTTGGCTTTGAGTCATTTCCCGCCCCCCCACCCCCCCGAAAAAAAAAAATTTGCCAGTTGGTTTATCAAAAGCCGCAGCAAACATCAGCCCCTTCGAAGGGGCACAGCTGGCACAATAGAATATTTTTTTGTGGCTGTCAGTTGCAAAAAAAGAAAAGAAAAAAAAAAAAAGAGCCTTGCTTTTCCTTTCCAGGAGATTGAGTTCATTTTCTATCTGACTGGGATAAATAATAAACAGGGTTTTTTTATTTGCTGTGAAGGATTTTGTTACGTTATCTGTTTAAACATTCCGTTATGTTTTAGTAATGTGAATAATGATTATTCCTGTGCTTCTGAGCTCTCCCTCTTGGCTCGGGTGCCGGAGGTTCAGGAGACACCTGGCATTGTTGACAGAGCGCTGAACTTGAACGCCTCTCACTGTGACAGGGCAAGCCCAAATATTTTGGGAAGAGTCCTTGTTATGTTACGACAGGGGTTGGTAGCACTGATGCTGGGGACGGGTTTTGCTTCAATACTGAGCTGATTACTGCTTTATTATTGGAGGAAGAGCGTGAACTTTGGCAGGCAGGCTGCTGTGAGGAAGGAGGATTCGACTTGGGCATTTCTTATTTGTAAGATGTGCTGAAGGTCTTTCAAAAGATGCTGGGTCTCAAAAGAGACCAGGAACAGGAGGCCCTGAAAGACGTTTTTCTATGGGTAAGAAAGGGAAAAATTAAAGCTCTTTTGCAAGAGAATACAAATGTGTAGGGTAGTCCCTATCTGTAGACAAATACTTGGGCAAGAGCTTGTATTAAAACACCTTTTTAATCATATTTTCCATCCCTAAAGGCATTGTTTGCTTTCCACAGTGTACATCTTCCCCCTCTCATTAGCTTCCTCTCCAGCCCATCTCCTCTCCTGAAGCCAGGCTGCATCTTGGTAGTGCTTTGTGCATCTTCAGTACTGCACGAGTGTCCAGCTTGTGGTGTTTCAAATTAATTGGTCATAGACTTTCAACAAGATTGGATGTCTTKTGGTGTTTGCCAATTCACGTACATCACGTAATTATATTCAGGAAGCAATAGGAATTAAATGACATTAATTTCCATGAATATTCATTTAAGAATCTCTACCAAATTCAGGCAGATTAATAGTCCAACGCAAATACAATGGCTATTCATTGCCCCCACAGGAAAAGGAAATATGTATTGGCTGGCAGCTCAGGACAAATGGAAATGTGCTATAGAAAAGTTATCTCTGGGTGGCTTCTGATACAGCGGCAGTTGGCAGGACACCTCGAGGAGTAAAGAGGATTAGCGTGGGTACGGACGTGGGGAGCCTTTCCCATCCGCTGAGGAACCCCGAGGAGTCTGGGGTGAATCCGAAACTCGTGTCTCTGCACTACCAATGCAAATCCGAAGCAACTCTGACTGCAGTGGAACTCCCCTGGACTCACAACAGAGTAAAATGCCATTTATTTTGTGCCTGGCTCCTGCTGCCCTGTGCATGAAGCCAGCCTCCAGCCTGCTCTCCCCGGATCACGCTGCTGCGGGGCAGAAGCGCAATTTGTCTTCCTTGCGAGTAGCAGTAAGCAGGCCGGTTCTGCCGTGGCCAGCCCGGTGCTGGCCCTCGGTTCTGCTCCAGCTCRTCCTCTCGGCGCAGGCCAGGCCAGGGCTTCCACCATGACCAGGGAAATGAAGAAAGTCTAATAACAAAAGCAGATGAGGAGTGCGACTATACTTGCAAAGCAGACATCAGAGTTTGGGATGCTGAAAAAACTTTCTTTTTCATAGAGATGATATAAAACAATATTTAATTTAAAAAATTATCTGGGTCTGGTTACAGTCCTCATTTGGGAGGACTTTTTTATACATTTCCTTTCATCAGACAAGCCAACTTGAGACCTTAGCTGTCTCACTTTACGTTTTTGTGGGATTTCCCCAATTGGAGAACAGATCCTGCTTCCGCTAAAGTTGGTGTGAGTGTTGCCAACAGCATTGGGCTCAGGCTCTGAGATGGATGTTTACGCCTTTTAAAATTCTCCCTCATTGCCAAGTCAACCCTCCCCATCCTTAAAGTTATCTGAGCAAAAAGAAATGTCCGGCGTTACTCACCTCACATGCACACCGTGTGATGGGCAGAGCTACATCTTCTGCCTCTTTGAAGGGTATCTATTGCTAGATGGATCTGACTCACCCTGACGCTAAACACAAAGCGAGGGAATGTGGAGAGCAGCAACCACCGACTTCCCCAGAATGGGTTTGCCATCAGCTGCGGTATGAGGGTACTTGCAGGTTCTCTTGAAGCACCGTGAGAACATTGGACTTATTTGAAACAAAGTCAGAAAATTGTAAAACCGGGCTGTGAAACCAATGTACGTTTYTCTCTTTAGTGTGTCCACCAGCTTTTTGGGGGAGATGTAGTATATACCTCAACTTTTCATGCCTAATGTAAAAGGTAGAATAATAGCTGAGTACCCGTGTGGGCTTTGCACTTACACAGGAGTACGAAGTGGCCCGGGAACCAGCTGTGCAGCCTGGTGATGTGTTCTGCAAAGCCTCATAAACCAGTGACTAAAGCGGAAAGGACTCCAAGGCCTGGCTCCTGGGACATGGGAGGTGTGGCATTGCAGTAGCTTGGAAAACATTCTGACTCTAAAACAAGTAACACCTATAATTACAGAGGCGTCATCACCTTCATAATCTTTTTTTTTTTAGCTAACAAGCTGTAGTTGTAGCCTGTGTACACCCTTGCCAAAATCTGCCAAGCATTTGCTCTTGGGATGGTTCTGCTGGTGGTGGGAATATCAAGCATCTTTCTCCAGGCACTTGTAAAACAATACAGCAGTAAACAATTCAAGTACAATTAGCAGCTACATTGGCGGAGGGGGAGAGAGAAGTCCCACCGCTGGTATTGTCTATGGAATTAATCATGTTTTACAGAGTCGATGTACTGGTTTAGATTTGCGAAGTTAAAAACAGGAGACGAAGAAGTTTCCAATAAACAACGTTTATTCCAGGATGAAATGTAAAACAAATATTTTTTAGAACGGTAAGGGGGGGGGGGAGTGTTTAAAAAATGCTCTTTTAATAGGTTCATCTCCTTTTTCTTCCTACTGAAGAAACAGATGAACCAAAAAAATCTAAACAAAAGCTTAAGATGACGGCAAGCATTTGTGTTTAAAGCTGGCGGTCCCTCTCAGAGACACAAATCCCCGTGTTTTCTGCGGTACCTCGGCTGGGAGGAGCGGCTTGCACAAGTACACGGTTCCTGGAGCGCCTTCGCTCGCCCTGCCTCTCCAGCAGCACGGCGGTGCCGCCGGAGCGCTCCCCTGACGGCCTGCGACGATGACTCTTCAAGTACGGCGCAAACATCATCTTCGCAAATATTTATTTGCAGCGATTTTCCCCTCTTAATTATTTAAAATATAATGAATTAGGCATAAGTACCTTGCCATTACTGTAATTTAAGGCGTTAATTGCTACCGAAGCGGTTCCCGCGCCGATGGGGCGCTTTGCCGAGAGGTGGCGCCGCGGTCCCGGCCCTGCTCGCCGGAGCCCGCCGGGGCGGCCGGGCGGGGCGGGACGGGGCCGGGCCCGGCGCGGGGTGCGCGGAGCTCCGCGGAGCCGCGGTTCGCGCCGCGGACGCGGTTCGCTGCCCGGTATCGCTTCTGGCGGGGTTTAAAAGCAGCTCCGGCCCGGGAGCTTTGTGTTAGTCCTGCGGGAAGCCAAACGCAATCGCCGAAAAAACAAAGGAGGGGAAGAAAATTGGGTTCTCGCAGGTCCCTGCGGTCGGAAGAAAAGAGTTTTTCCCCGAACAAAGTCGGTCGCTCAGTAACTCCGCGGCCGCCCGCTAACTCCTGCCTTGCAGCGCCCCGGTCCCGGGCAGCGCCGGGCAAGGAGGGCTCCATSCCCGCGGGGCGCCCGCCGACGGACCGGCCCCGGCCCCAGCTCCTCTCGCCGCCGCGGTGCCGCCGGCAGGTCCCGGCCTGCCTGCGGCGGGGCAGCGGGTCGGGATCCCGCGGCAGGGCGGGATGCTGCCCGGCAGGGCCCGCTCCCGCCCGCGCAACCTCCGCGCTGCCCGGCCGCCGCCAAGGAGGCCCCCGCGGCCGCCGGTCACTCCTTATCCGGGCTGAGGCCGCCGGCGATGTTAAACTTCCCGGTGCCGAGCGCCGGAGCCGCGGGTTGGGGGGAGCCGGGGGCCGGGCGGTCCCAGCTCTCGCCCCTGCTCGACCTCTCCCCGCGGGCGCTGCCACCGGTCCCTCCACGGGAGCCCCGACGGCGCGGCCGGGCGCGCTGCCGGTCCGCGGGGCCGCTCCGCGCACCCACCGGGATGAGGACCCGCGGCCCGGGCTGCGGCCGGGGCCAGGGCAGCCCCCGCGGAGCGGCGCTGGGCTCAGCCCGGCCCTCGGGTCGGTCACTCCAGCTCAGCGGCCGATGCGCGCCGCTGCGCACCCGCGCAGTGTTTCTAAGCAGTGTTTGCGCCAACAGCCGGCGTGCGCTGCGAGGGGGAGCGCAGGCAGCGCTCGCCTCGCCGCTCCGCGCAGGTAAGGCGGGCTCCGCGGGCATCCGCGGAAGGCCCTGCGAGGYCTCCCGCGCCCCCCCCAGCTCCGCGGGTCTGACACCCCCCGCGGGGGGCGGCTGCGGAAAAGTTGCTCGGGGGGCGCGGCGCTGCCCTCCGCCGACGGGGCGGCCCCGGCCCGCCTGCCCCCGCGCTGAACTCTCCCCGGCGGCGCGCAGGGGCGCGCAGCGCTGCGCAGCGCGCTCCGCGGCCACTTTCGCTTCCCCGCGGGGCCGCC
>JAYKAV010001189.1:76502-97831 GCA_035582835.1 Phoebastria nigripes | reverse complement strand
CCCCCCCTTTTTTTTTTTTAAACGAAGTGTTTGAATAAACATCCGCGCCTCCCCAGCCCGGCGCAACTTCTCGCTGCGCGGGCGCGGACCGCGCATCCCTCACGTTCCCCCACCACCACTCCCCGCGCAGACCCGCGGTGCGGAGCCTCGGGACGGAGCCGCGGCTCGCTGCGCGCCGCGGAGCCGGGGGCGGCCGCCGGCGCCCGGTAAGTAGGGCCGCGCCGCGCAGCGCCCCTCGCACCTGCCGCTCCGCGCAGCTCCGCGCAGCGTCGCGCATCCCCGCGCATCCCGCCTCCCCCGGGCAGCGGGAGGGTGCGCGCTGCAGGCGGCGTCCGAGCGGCGTGTCCGCGCCTTTCTCCTCCCCCCACCCCCCGCCCCGTGGGGTTTTTTCTTTCCTGGGAAAAAAAAAAAAAAAATAAAAAAAACCCCGGCGGCGGGGCGCGGGCAGGGCTGCGCGGGGCGCAGCGGCGGCCCCCTCCCCACCGCCGCCCAACTATTAATTATCCGGCGGCCCCGGCGCGGAGAGCATCGCCGGGCTGGCTGCGGAGCGCCTCGATTTTAGCGAGTCTTCCTTCTGCCACTTCGCTGTAATGATTTTAATTGCGTGGTTTTGCTTTGAGTGAACTAAACCGAGTGAGATTACTACGTGTTTTTTGTTTTGTTTTGTTTTTTTCTTTTCCTTTTTCCCCCCGATTTCGCCCCAAAGGCTGGCAGCAGCAGCGCTCAGAGCTCCCGTACCTACCCGAGGTATCTGCCGCCTGCGAGCGCGCTCAGAGCCGCTTCTCTAGAGAAGCTGGAGCCCAACTTCTGTGCTCAGAAGTTTAAGGTTTCATTTTTAGTAACTGTTCTTTGAGTGAGTAATGTGTGTATACTGCTTGTAGCGTGTCGTCTACACAATGCAGCCTGCTGATTTCTAGGGTGCTGGATGGTTATATTAAAACAATTCTCTAAACTGCGTTTCCTTTCCATATAGTTTTTCTAAACTTGCGTTTTACCTGCTTTGACCAAATGTTGGTGTCACTAATGACAGCTTCTTAATTAGACAAAGTTTCAAGAATGTCGTCAAAGAAACTTGCTGCTTGTAGTGTTAATCCACGGTTTGCTTTAATATTTCGGCGGAGGGAAAATAGGCATCTCACTCGATTTAGTATTATTTCTACAGTTTCTGTTACTGCTGAGAAGCTCCTACTTTTTGTAAGTTTGAGAGAGCCTGAAATAATTCAAGTTCTCAGAGAAGTGAGTGTAGGCAAGCAGTACCGTGCATCTTTGCAACTAGATTTGGGGGAAGAAGGGGAAATCAGGGCTACTGGTTTCAATTTCTCTCCTCTGAATCTTTTCCCCTGTGCATTTTATTTGAACTATTTCACAACCATATTGAATGGAGCAGGGCACTGGGGGAGGAAGCTCTTCACTAGTTACCATTCAAAAGGTGTCGGCTAAAATCTCATTGCAAAAAGGTATTGTAGCTTTAACATCTTGCATTGGCAGCATTCTTCCCCCTTAGTCTTTGGATTAGTCATTGTATGAGAGACAGAAAAAAAAAAATCACTTTTTTTTTTTTTTTTTTTTTTTGGAAAAAGTAAAGTAAACAGCCTCCAACAAGTGAACCTTGACAACCCAGATTAAGGAAGGCAGGAGAGATCAAACAAAGCTGCTGCTGGGCTGTTGTCAGGAGCTGCCTCACTGAAAGCTCTGGACTATTCGATCAGGCAGCAAGGCTATATGTTCACTTATGCAGAAATGGACCATTACAAATGCTGATCTTTGTTGTGAAACCAAAGGATAACTTTGAGAAAAATAACTACTATTTCAAACAAGGCTTTTTGTTGCTTACGATTTTGATTGCAAAGTTAGTTTTTTGTGCATGGGCTGGGTTTTGGGTTTTGGTTTTTTTTTTTGAGTGATAGTGGTTTGGAGTGCGTTGTATACGCTTTCAGAGAGACTTAGGATTTGATTTTATTTATGCTGTCTAGAGCTGCAGAGGAGAAGGCGTTTCAGTAGTGTAATGTTGAAAACCGTAAAAGTTCTGTGGAATTCAGCTTTTATTTCTGGATCTCTGAATTGTAAGGAAACATGGATTATTGTTTTTTTTCTCTGTGTGTAAGTGCTGTGCTGATGTACAATAGAGGGGTTAGGTTGTGATTAAGCATTGTATGTTGTATGACTGCGTTCCTAGAGTTCAGAAAACTTGTAGTATCTTTCCTTCAAACGTATTACCAACCAGTCAGGGTGGCACCTTATTTTTGATATGCCAAGATTTTTGCAAAACTGTGTGTAACTTGGCTTCATGGCTATATTAGGGAGACTCTGTTACCATGTAGTTTTTTAGTGGAAATAGTAGTAGGGAATATTAACAGASTTGATTTTACTTTAATAAACATTTTGGTTTTAAGTATTGATCARACTTAACCAGTGTAAGTTAGGTTATTTTTGTTGCTTGACAGTTTCATGTTTGCATTCAAACACTTCACTGCAAACTCTACACATATGCCCCCTGTTTCATTTCTTTAAAGTATTCCAAAACAATGGAAATACCTATTAAAAAAAAAAAGACAATCTAAGGAAAAGGCTGTTACCCTAATGTATATTAATCAGGAGGCAGACCAAGTGCACATCTACTGAAGAATTAAGAAATCCAAAACCTTTTAGCAGTGCAGATCACACAATAAGTACTTTATACTTTTTATAAGGTAAGGTTTCATAACCATCCTGCATAACTTATTATAAAGCCTGGAGATTTTTATGGTATATACTTTAATTAGACAATAAAAAGTATGTGTGTTAAACATGCACATGTATGCTATTAAGCCATTTTGGGTAATGGGTAATGTTTTTTAACATCTATAAACATTTTCTGCTTAAATCAGTTCCAGTGGTAATTGTAACGCAGCTAGTTTTTGTGCTGGTAAGAGAAGGAGCAGGAAAGTTGAGCAGAGAATTATGCATTGGACATTATTGCGCAGCATATGCTGCAATATGCTTTTCTCTTGGAGTGGATCACCTTTTTTTAAGAGCTAAAATTTGCATTATCATCCTTGGTATGATATACTGTAAACATTTGTAGCTCCAGAATTATTCCTGTTCCACAGCATTGTAAAAATTAGGAAAAAGGCTGGTAGTAAAAAGGCAAATTTATGGAATGCAGCTTAGCGTTTAGTATTCGTACTGCTTGTGGTCATTTATATTGAGAGATTGAACCGGATAATGTAATTCCTTTTGTGAAATATCTGTTGAGCATGTATTTGTATATCAAATGAAATAACATATGCACACACATATGTAGGATATGTATGTAAAATACAGTTATTTCTGCAAGGCTGTCCGGTTATTTATAGGGCATAATGATACTTCTGTCATCTTAAATTTCCTCCAAGAAGCTTTAATAAATTTAAATAGATTATATGCTGTCAGAAAATAGTATAAATTTTGTTTACGATTCACTTGCTTTAAGGTACTTGTACTAAAGAAGCTCATTTAACCCCGAGACTGAGTAGCATTAAGTGGTGAGAGGAGTCTGCTGAAGAGCTGCTACTGCCCTTTGCTCTTGTGATAATCTTAATTTACTACAATTTAATTGCAACTTCAAGGCACTGAGCTGAAATATTTTTATGCAGCTGAGACAGGGCTGAAGAAGATGTAGTGGGATTTTCGCAGGTAGCTGGATTTCTCTTCGGAGGCGCAGCGTTTGTTCAGGGCCTTTCCTGCCTTTCGGAATGCATCCAGCACAGCATCGTGTGCGTGCATGGACACGGTGCCGGCGCCCCGGGAGGGAGCTTTGCCGGGGGATTCCCACTTCGGTGGGAGCAGGATCGGGCCCTGCAGTAGTCGGGCAGCTCGGGTGCACAAGGGTTTTGTTTGCTGTTAGTATTTAAGGTTACGTTTGAATTAAATAGCGCCTTGTAGTTATTCCTCAAATGAGCCTCGCTATCAAGTTGCTTCCCAGAGCTTTTCCCTGCGAGTCTCCGTGGGGGAGGCAGGGTGGGAAGGGGCTGGCAGCCAGAGGCAAAGACCTGGGGCTGGTCAGCAGCGCGGGGGCACGGGTGGCACCCTCCTCTGAAAATACAGCCCGCCGGCTCGTGGGTATGGCACGGTCCCCGTGTCCCCAGAGGCGAGTTCAGGGTGCAGTCAGCCGCCCTGGCTGCGCAGGGCCTGATCCAGAGCATGCTGGCATCAACCGGGGCTTCTGCTGATGTCGCTGCCTTTGGGTTTGGCTTTGGGTCTGTGTCACTGACTCATATCGCTGAAACTTTTTCTCCCCCCCCCCCCGCCACGTATAGTAGTATGTTTTCACACCTGGCGAGCGGTTCAGCAGAGAGATGATATGCAATAGGAGCCAGAAAGCATTTGCTAAGTGGAATTTATAAACGTTGTGCACTAGAGATCAGCAGCATCTTTGCGACTGTTCTTAGAGGTCCTGGCAACCAAACTTTACTGAAATGCCTAGAAAGGTATGGCCGGGCTCGGAGTCCTTGACTTCACGCCATTGAGGACATGCGTAAGTGCTCGGCCGTGCTAAAGCACAGCGGTGTTTAAATCGTGAGTCTGATTGGTTTTGTGTTGGCCAAATCCTTGTAAAATGTCTCGTTGCAATAAGAAATGAGGATCTTGTGTTTGCTAGAACTGCTTGCTTTTGCACTGACAAAAACGCCGCTCGCAGCCTGCTGCTCTCACAAACTACTGTGCCGTTCGATTCCCGCAGCTCACGGTGTATTGGGAATTGCAGCTACTGTAGGTAACAAGGTGATGCCAGTGTATATAGAGGGGGGAAAAAGTAGGATGGAATAAATCATGCAGTCATTAGAGGAAAAACTTAATTGTGGAAACTCTGTAGTCTTTTAATTAAAAAAAAAAAACCAACATATTTTGGGCTGTAGAGGAATCAGCTGTTCTATTTTTAGGAGATCAGATATTTGTTGGTTGGGATGTCTGGAGTGTTTTAACATGTGCTCTTTTTTCTTACTTCAGCGTTGGAGCTACCAAGTCAGAGAAGCTGCTGGCTCTGTTCGCATGCAGTCTTCTTTGCAAATATGCTCTAGGGTTTTGTCTTTCTATTCTCCTGGCACCGATCTCTTCCATGCATGCAAGTGAACAGGCTTATGTATAATGGCTGTTTGTATGTGGCAAGTATCCAGAATAATCTTGATAACTTTTTGTTCAGCGCCATCCTGAAAATGAAGATAGTATTCTCTGGAAAATGAGCAAAGAGAAGAGCATGGGCAAAATCAATTTCTCTCCAAGAAGCATCTGGTACCTGAGGATGGACTAAATAATTTTTCTCCTCCTGTTGACCCTCCCTGTGCTGTTTTTAGAACATCTCCTTTTTAGTGCCTTGAAATTGCAATTAAGTTGTAGTAATTTAAGATTATTGCGAGAGTGCAAAGGGCAGTAGAAGCTCTTTAGAAGTCTCATCTCAACACTTAATGCTACTCAGTCAGGGGGTTAAATGAGTTTCCTCGATGTGAGTACTTAAAGTAACTAAATCGTAAACAAAATTTATTCTATATTCTGACAACTAATAATCTATTTAAATTACATTAAAGTATGTGTGTGAAAATTTAATTAAAGACAGAAATACTGTCAAGCCCTGTAAATATCTTGACAGATCTACTGAAATGGAACCCATATCGTAAAATATTTACATATATCTGATAGGCTACAGTGTTTCTGGGAATGCTATTCTGAATCTAATTGTGGGCTTTTTTCCTCCCAGTTTCCCGTTCAGTTGCAATGGTCTCGGAAAGCAACACAAATAAACCCAGAATGTTTTATTCGGATGATTCTCCAGTGTATTGTTTACTGCTAATCGCGCTCTCTGTACAATACTTGTCACTGTTGTGTTTTTATTAGAAGTGCCTATTTCCTCAATAAGTTAGTTTAGCACTGCTGTTAATTCAGACGTACACTGAAAACGCAGGCTCCTTTTACAGCGGGATAATGTTGTGTAGTATTTGCAGCGTGGCAGCGCTGGATGTGCAGTCTGTAAGTCAACTTCCTTCTGGATGTCTGGCCCAGAGCACGGTGCTGCAGGGTCTCTTGCACTGTTGTGACTGTTGATTTAATTGATTTTTCAGGTAGAAAGCGCTTACAACCTTTTTTCCAAATTTTTGAAATATATATGAAAACGTTTCCCGAAGTGCTGGTATGTGCATTTGCTGTGCAGGACCCTTCTTGCTGGTGCAACCACAGCGCATCTCCTTTGCGGTGCATGGTCCAGGCTGCTTTCAAGATGAGGAACGTTTTACCCTGGATAAAACTGGGTCTGGATGAAACTTCAGCCGAACTTTGGTCCTTCTTAAAACCCACCAGCTGGGATTCTGCATGTGGCCAAAGGCAGGCAGTTTTGCTGGGAAGGTGCAGGATGAGCCGTGCTTTCTCATCGCCCGATCATGGGTCACGGCAAACTCCTAGCTTTCCTTGGCTGGGGTGTACATCCCTGGAGCTGCAGGGTCGCAGGAGGAAGATGAGGATTTGGGCATGGAGAGAAGGATGCGATGGGAGCGTGGTGCTGGGGAACCGAGAGCCCGACAGAAGGTGGCACAGTTCGGCAGGTTGGCTGGAGCCTCTAACAGCATCGTTAGTTTTCCCTTCTTCRCCAGACATTTCCTTTCATGTTGGATCCGAGTTTTAGCTGTACTTCCCGATCAGTCTTGTCATCTTGTTGCTAACAATTAGGGTCAAGTGTCTTTCCTTGGGCTCTCTGCAGTCTTCGCGTTGGTGTCCCTCCCCCAGCTCCTAGCCTAAGCTGTTTGTTCATTAATTAGTAGATCGGGCATATTAACACATCAGTAAACTGGAGTAGTCAGACTTCCCAAGGCATCTCGGGAAACCCTCTCCAGTTTTATGTGACYGGACATGCACTATTGCTGATTTAGATAGCGGAGCCGATGATGCCAAAGTGTTGTTAAGAGAGAGATAAATAGAGCCCAGCAGTAAGCAGAATGTCATGTCTCTATTAAAAAGCTTGTGATAAAGGAAGATAAAATAGTGAGGGGGGGATTGCTGGTGTGTTCAGAGCAGCCGCTAAACATCTGATCACAAAAATCGATGCCGAATTCCCCTTCCTGCAAAACGCTTGCCCGCAGAATTAATGTCTGAGCCTGGGTTTGATTGCAGCGAGCGGTGGAGCCCTGAAAGGACTTTTGTTCTTGCCAAAAAGGCGGCCGGGGTTCTCAGGGATTCAGGAGCTGTCTGAGCCGGGATTCAAACATCCCTCCCCGGTTCCCTTTGAAGTGGCTGCCCCTCTTCCGCAGCGGTGTGGTGTTCCCGGGATGCTGATGAAGTTGTTCCAGGCTCGCGCCAGGGCTCATTGCTCCGTGCTKCCTCGTACCTTGATTTCCCTGGCACGGCGGCCGCTTGTGTTTCTGTTGGTTCCCGTCCGGAGGTCGGTCTTTGGCTTCACGGCAGAATAACAACGATGCAGATTTTTGTATATTTGAGTCTTTTTCTCGGCCGGGTGCAGAGGCTGCTCTGCAGAAGTGAAAAATGTAACTGATTATAAAGAAATGAGTGATCGCAGCAGACGAGAGGGGAGTGGTATTAATTTTACCGGTTCTGTAATGAAACATGCAGTAAAACGTTAAATCATCACAGCCTTGTTTGCTGAAAGGATGTTAATCATTCCATTAAGAAGGATTAAGTAATTAACTGATATTTCTTTAGGAACCAATGTCAGTTTTAAAAAGCATCTTCCAAGCATTGCACAGTGAATGAGAAGTTTGTTTCTGCCGCTGGAGAGCTGGGAGGTGAGCGTGAGTGGGACACCTCTTCCCAAGAAACTTCTGGGGATGCCAAGGAAGCAGAAATAGGGGTTTTTTTTGCAACTGAAATGTGCTATTCTAATAGCCTTTTGATTGCAAGGTTGTCTTTTATGACTTTTGTCAGCTGGGCCCGTTGCAAGCCTTATTTCAGGAGTAGTCTGTTTGGGATTAAGAAGTTAAAACCTTCTTGAAGTGTTCATCTTGGTGCTTGCACTTTTTTTTTTTTTTAATAATAGCTTTTATGTTGTAATAGTAAGCTTGCTGACAGTGAGTCATGAACTCTATCTTCCATGAACCTCATGACAAATTTTTGTTAGCTGGTCAGGCAGCTTGCCTAGCTCGTCCAGCCCAGTTCCCACGTTTTATACTTGTGCTGGAAAGAAACATTCCATTAAAATGGGTGGTGTAAATCCTCCTTTCCTCCTCTGGCAGAAATCCCCTTAAAAGCAGTGGCACTGCAGGGGGCCATGGGGCATCACGGAGCAGCTCCCGGCGTTGGGCTGTTTGGAGGACGTCGAAGCCGGATTCGGCAGGGAACGGCCAGCTCCGGGGGAGGATGCGGCCGGCAAGGCTTTTGACGTTGGCTGATGCTCAGTAAGGTCAAAAGTGCGTTTTGGAGAGGGTGCAGATGGAGGAGCAGGTGGGCAGAGGAGAACAATGACAATATTTTTCACCGTTTCATTTTTGAAGGATCAGATTCGAGCCCCCGGATGGTGAGAGGTGCAGGGGGTGGGGAAGCATCTGTGTTAGCGCTTCTGCATCCTGTGCTCCCGAGCTCGCTGCCTTTCTTCCAGGGCTTGATCCATTTTTTGCCTCAATGGAGAACGCAGAATTTGGCATTAACCTCATCAAATTGCTGCCGTTTCTTATATGATGGCCCCAACTTCTAATATCGCAGTTAGTGATACTGGAACTGTACCCAAACCGAAATTTTCTGTGAGTGATATGAATTCTGCCCGGCAAATAGCATAATACAGTGGCACCAATTGCGTTAGTATTGATACCTTCTGCTTTCATAACTGCTCTGCTTCTCAAATAGGGCTCCTTCAGACAGCTTCATGCAAACTCTGTTGATCAGTGTACTGTAAATTATTCCCCCCCCCTCGGGTGAATTTAATAAATAGGTGTATTTCCGTGTGTGGTATATGAGACAGCCAGATTTTGCTTCGGTTATGTGGCCTAAGCCCCAAATACCTCTATTGAAGTCATGAGAGCTTCCTTGGGTGGACTGAGTTAAAAAAAATAAAAATCAGATTGGCTCAGAGAATAAAATCTTTGAATATTCCTGCATGTAACATACAAGAAGAATCTATCTGGATGTTTGTACAGAACATCATAGCCTATGTCTACCTTAGCAGATTTAGAGGAGAGATTTTTCTCAGTAAGTTTTGCAATAGTAATAATGTGTTAACAACTTTGGTAATTTATTTTAATCAGAGAGTTGTGTCAGGGGCCCCATCCTGTTCTGGTTGAATTAAATGAGTGCTGGGAGAAGGAGGCTTTGAAATAGCTTGTAGGAAATTGTTTTTGTTAGTTTTAAATGACATGCCTGTGCATCGATCTTCAGATAATGTATATTAGGTTTGTAAAGCTCCTGAGTTGTACGTTTGGAAAAGTGAAAATTGTATTTTTCAGTGATAAATTACTTGATACTTAAAAGGCTTTGAAAGAGGAATGTCCGAAGTATGCAGCAAAATTATTGTTTGTACAAGTATTTTAAAGTTATTCTCTGGCTAACCCATCTGAGTTTTCTGAAGGTCAGTAGTGTAAGGAATGGTGGTCTTATTCAGGAAACTTTTCTAATCCGTCATTTCAGTTACAGGATTTAACCGAGAATGGGAGAAACCCATCTTCGTATATTTTAGCTGATGTCGTACTGTACACATTCGTTCTGTTTTTTTCTTCACTGCTATAAAAGCAGTATCTACAGCACTCAAAAAATACTGTTTCATAAAAGTTGAAATGGAGTATTACCTGTGAATTAAACTAAAATATCTTAAGCCTATCCAGCATATTCCTAGCATTAAACAGTCGGAGAAGACTAGGTATTTCCTATTTATTTTTCAGATTGGCTGGAACATGGTCTTTTCGGAAAAGGGTCCTTGGCTGGTTGAAGGGGAAATCTGATTTTTCAGCGAGTGCTTTATATTTGCCGAGGAGTTCTGATTGTGCAGAAGCATGTTGTATGGAAATGGAAATTTATTAACTAGGATTTTTAGGCATTACAATAGATGCCATTAGATAGAGGCACGCTCATAGAGAGGTAAACTAGTAAATCTGAGCAAACTGAAAAATAGTAGCTATAGGCGTCTGGCTCTGTTATCAAACTTGCTGCATAAGCCAGAGTTTATGCACTGTGATAATGCTAATGACCAGCAGAGCCAATGATGCATGACTGGAGGAAATCAGTGGTATAATCGGAGAAAGTTATCAGGTTTTTGTCATTAAATATTAGTGATAAATAATACACTTCATTTTGAGTAGATAGGACGTATTTAATTCTGATGTGGAGAGTTTCAATTTAATAAGGGGCATTGCTGAGTAAAATGATAATCTTTTGTAATTTAAAGGGAAAAATAAAAATGCATTTGTTTCAGCATAATCTCCTGGCAGCCGCCCTCCACTGCTCTTTGTCTTCACTGGTGTCTGATAGCGAGGAGTATCTTTGCAGCTATTTGAGATGGCTGTTTATAGCAGGGTGTTTCATCTAAGTTATCAGTTTGTGGAACACAGAACTAATTACACGAGACCAGAATCAAAGGGAATCTGTTTAGTATAAACTAGGTATCTTCTTTCTTTTTCTGCTTAAAAATGTGAATATGGCAGCAAATCTAAACTGTGTGCTCCATGCAGTGGTTCCCCTAGAAAACAGTCCGCCTGTCCAGGCAGTAACAGGAGGAAAGGGACGAGGACAAAAGATGCAGATAAATTAGATCTCGTTTTGCAAGTTGTCTTTCAAGTCAGTGGGAGAACAAGAAAGAGAAGTATAGCTTAAACTGAAGTAAGAGGGCTATTAATAGTCTCTATAAAGGACAGTTTGCACCAGGAAAAAAAAAAAAAAAAAATCTGGTTGGCTTTTTTTAGTGAAACAGGCTAACACCCAGTGTAAATCTGTGTCATTAACTGAAGCAGTGCGTGGTTTTTAGAGCATCGCTTTTCCTCTTGTGAGCCTTTGCCTGCGGAGGCTCGTCCCTTGGGCTAGAGGCAGAYGCGGTACAGTATCCTCCTTAGGGAGACTTCGCTCGCCAGCTGCAGGACCTCTGCGTGTCAGCCCACCGCCCCGTTTAAGCAGATACCGCCAGTTTTGCCCAACGAGTGGCTTTGTAACGTGGCCAGGATCTTCCCACCACCCCTCGGAGTCGTGTTCGAATGCAGAATCTCAGCTCGAGTTTCCAGAATTAGATGGCACAGTGAGTAAACACAGCGTACTTGCCAGTTCTCACATCCTCTTTTGCAGCGAGTATTGCAGCAAATCCTGCAGGTTTGACTCATCTCCAGAGTTCTTCACTGACTTGAAGCAAATCTCGTCTGACTTCTGAGAAAGAGCTGGAAGTCTGGCCGCGGCTCCTGAGCACACAGTCCTTCTGTACGTGAATGCAGTATGCTTGAGTCGGCCTCTGCATAAACTTGGGCAGCTCTGAGTAACTTTAGCTGGAGTTACGTGCTTGTATCTAAGGGTAAAATTTGGCCTGCAGTCATCCTTTATTGAAAGCTTTATGGAAATACTTTGTTCTCGCTACGCACAAATATTTACATTCTGGTGGGAAGATTTTTTTTCCTTCGTTTCTTTTTTTTTTTTTTTTCCCCCCCTGCTCTATGCCATAAGCACAAGGAGGGGGTGGAAGATATTATGCATAATGCCCTGTCAGTTAAAAAATAAAATTTGGGTTTTCAGCTGGTATTTCTCATAGGTCCAAAAGAAAAAAATATCTGCACTGTCTACTTGTCTGATTGCAGTGAGCCGTCTGGGGTAGGATGGGGATTCTGCTTAATGCTGTGGGTAAATTGGAAGGGGAAGGGCATACAGAGCAGAAAACTTTCCTGGGTAAATAAAAGTAGTGTCAGGTACAACCCCCGTTTTAAGAACAGCATGTCTTAATGTTTCTGTTCGTCGGCGTTGAATCACCTCTGCGTGTCAACCTCTGCCTGGTGGATGCTCTCAGCAGATTGAGGAGGAGGACACATTGCTCTGCAAGTGCGTTACAGTGGTCCACATGTATGCCGTGACTCAAGCGCGCTCACAACTTCATGACACGTATCAAATGAGAATTGTTTCCTTGGAAAGCCATTATCTTTGGGTTTTTTTCTCAGGTGGAGGCTGACGCTGCTTTCACAGACTATTTGACAGCGTGCTTGGTGCTGTATAGAATGAGGGCTTGGTTCACATTGCAGCTAAGTAGATTTAGATCTGTCTGTCTCTGGGCGCTTCCCATTGTGTCCCCCGCGCTTCAGCCGACTCTGCCTGACCAGAGGGTGAGACCACGCGGGAAGCCAGACCAGCAGAAAACTAACTTAAGCAGGAAAAAGTGTTTTCTGCCAGTTGAGCATCCTCATTGGACTTTCTGGAGGTCAGAGGAGGGACCGAGGGGGTCAGGGCCACCCCCTTGATCAGTCTCTGGCCTCTTGGTTGGCTTTGCTGCTATGTGAAACCTCTGCCAGAGGCTTTGTGTCTGGACCTGCTCTTCTCCTCTGGGCAGAGGAGTCCTCCTTGCCCAGCTGCCCCAGGGCATGCTCCCAGCAGTGCCTGCTGATGGGACCACCCCGCCAAAGCTGATGCAAGTATGGGTTTTCATTTAATTGTTAATTTAACGGTGCTCCCTTAGTGCCAGGTACTAAAGTCGTTAATGTGCACATACTGAAAAGCCCGGCGTTGTGTTTTCTTTGGGTTTTCTTCTTCCCTGTTAGCAGTAGATGATGAGCTGGTCCAGAGACTAGCTATTTTCGGTAAGGGCACTGAGAGATAGCCAGGCTACTAGCTGCTGTTGTTTCTCRTTGTTTTTATAATAACTTATCTGTGCGATAAGCAAATACAGCTGCACATAAAACTCGGMTAAAACTGTGTCCAGCCTGCTAGCTAACTTTTGAGTTAAAGAACAGAAGCTGATAAGGAAATATATAGCCAGAGCTCAGTGACATCACGCGGGTTTACACCAAAAGGGGTCTGACCCGTAGCCTCTCTTCACTCAGCGTCGTGCAAGATGTACGTGTCAGATACGTTGTGGTTCAAAGGTGGCCGGGGAGCGCAGCTGCCAGCGGCTGCCGGTGCAGGGACAGCCATGCGCAGAGCCGCCGGCTCCGTCTGCGGCGCGGCCGCCTGCGAGCCCAGGTGTTGGGAGCCTGGCGTGGACGGTCGTTAGCGCGGCACAGGGCTCGCTCAGGCTTATGTTGGGGGTTTGAGTAAAGCTTTAAATACGGTTTATGCTTTTATTGCTTCTGAAATGGGTGCAGGTGCATGTTAGCAGGAAGTGAAACTGGAGGAGCCCTGAGGGAGCCTCGCTCGAGCTGTGCCAAGCAGGTACGGCCTACGAGTGTTATCACCTTACTGATAGTCTGGCATGGTGTCGGCATTCACACGTGTCACGGGGATTACGGGGGTGAAGTCATGCCGCAGTTTGGCAGGGACCTAATCCCTCTACCAGGCGGTGCGGGCAGGCTGTGCTGCTCGGGGTCGGTCTCCCTCCCTGCGCGGGGGCATCTTCTTGGCCGTGAGAGCTGGGTTTGCTTGGCTGTCCCCATGCGCCGATGGGAGGGGATCGGCGGAGCGTTTCGGGAGGGGTTAGCAGCACAGAGCGGCATTGCGGGGCGTCCCTGACTCTCTCCAAGCGCTGCTGCGTAACCGGCGTCTGCTGATGAGGTGGGGTGAGGCTGGTCCGTGCCCCACGTGTTTTACTTCAGAGCCGATGGATAATTTTGGGGGAGGCTGGAAGCAGCAGGAATGTCGGCAGTGCGAGGAAAGGCCAGGTGCCCACTGGGCCGGGCTGCACCCGCGTGGCTCTGGCCGTCGACGGCGTGCGGCCCCGCGCGCCTGGGGAAGCGAGACCCAGACAGGCACCCAGCTGCCCGCCCTGGGGCTGCCCTGGCCTTGCACAAAGTCGTCTGCCTTCTTCAGGTGACGGCCCGTTAACTATCCATTTTTGCATTGTCTTGTTGAGGAATTTGAATGTGCAGTCTGTGAAGCGAGGCATCAAAGCATTAACCCTCACTTTTAATTATTACCTTTGTTTTTGGGAAGGAGTAGCAGTCAGAATAAAATACTTCATAGGAATAAAATACTTATTATCCACCTTTTCTTCCTCCTTGGTTTGTGCCTGACTTGAGTTGCCAGGTCTCCCCAGGGGTGGCTGATGTGCAGGTGAGCAGAGCTGCAGTCCTGAACCGCTCCTGTCCTCACCCTGTCTCTTCGCTGAGTGCTGAGGTTTCATATTCTGCATGTGCAATTATACATACTCCTAAATACTGCTCACCTCGTGTTGGGGTTATTCACTGTTTGTTCTTATGTGTCAACACCACATCTGATTGGAACCTTAATTGCTCTCCGTGCTCCTATATTTTTCCCTCGCCTCCTAGACCATTTGGGGGGTTTGTTGAAGGGAGAGCCCAAGCCAACGCTGCCAGGGTATGGGCTCTCCCACTTCCCAGGCTCCATGCACAGCGAGTGCCTGGAAAAATGCCCCTCCAAGTCATTACGAATTAAGTGTCGCAGACAGAAGCAGAGATGAAGTTCTGTGAGGAGATCTATGACTTGATCCAAGAGTTATGTGATGTGCAAAGATGGAAAGAAAAGCAAACTTCGCATCTAAGACATGGAGGCTGTGGTGGTCCTGCCCCAGGGTGCTCTGGTGCAGCCCTCTGAAGGTTGCTGAGATCTTCACCGTCCCACCCGTGGCCCTGCCAGCCCCTGTCGCTGCAGTGCTGTAGCCAGGAGACCCCATGCAAGCTCTTGTTGTCGTTGGTGAAGTTGCCCATGGTTGTTAGCAGCTGAATCTGGCTGTACAAGCAGTGAATTTCCCAGTAACTAGCTAGCAAGAAAATGTTGTGGATCTGCCTGTATTCCCCACACCTGGATATGCCGTGTTTGTTACCATCAAGGTAAGTGAGGTAAACCCCATTTTTCTGTAGTATGGCAGAACGCTCTTTATGAGTGAACTCAGTTTTACTCCATTTTTCAAAGCAAGCCAGCAGCAGGACCTCTGAAGGTGTAGCTGTGATGACAGCTACTGCTGCAAGACACCACAGGGCTTGTGGGTTAGAGGGGTTTTGGTAGGTGGTCTGGAGCTCTGCTGTGCAGCAGTGGCAGCGGGTCTCTGCCCATCCACCCACCCCATGTACTGTGCCAGTGTGCTTGCATCGCGATGAGAGTTATTTCATGGTACCCCATCAATAAATGAAGCACTCTCTGGAGACCCTGAGTGTCCTGCCCCTCGCCCCGCTGTCCTTGTTGGGGACTCCGCATGCACTGTATGCCACTGAATGTATCTGTTACGTGAGTGGGAATGTGCAGGAGGAGGCCGAGACTTCTGAACGGCAGAAATTAGTCTGAGGAGGAGAAATTAATAGGAGAAGGCAAATGCAGAAATCTTGCATTCGCACGGCTTGTTATCCAAACCCACCGTCATGGCAAAGAAATGGGAGGAACCTCCATCGGCAGCCGGGATGTCTGACGCTAACAATGTAGGGTACGTCTTCCAGTCTGCACCGAAGAAAAAAAAAAAATTTGGCAGTGGTTGATTACCTCTTAGTTTTAAATAAGTGTAGTATTGAGCACAAATTAAAAACAACCTTGAAACTGCACAGATTCATAAAACTGTACACTGGGATTTTAAAAATTACCTCCATTGGAATCCTGGAAGCATCTGTTACATAATTAATGCACTTAAAAATATATTCTATTTATGATTAATCCAGGACTGTAGWGTGTGCTAGTTAAGTGTCTGGATCCCAGGGTGCAATGCGAGGAAAGAAATGCAGTTGTAATCTATTTGATGGTTATAGGAAAGGACATTTGCTACAAATAAATACATTTTCCTTAGTCTTTTTATTTGTCAGGGCCAAGCTTATGTYTGTTGTGCTGAGTTTGTTGACTGGTAAATGTTTTGAGATTTATGCTGATAATTTTGTAGATCTACTGGAAAAAATAACTCAAGAATAATTAGGGGGATTG
Organism: Phoebastria nigripes; assembly: GCA_035582835.1. Taxonomy (NCBI): domain Eukaryota; kingdom Metazoa; phylum Chordata; class Aves; order Procellariiformes; family Diomedeidae; genus Phoebastria; species Phoebastria nigripes. The sequence continues at coordinate 81,913 of JAYKAV010001189.1, read as the reverse complement.
ACCATACAGTAATGTACCACATGTGTGACAGCATTGCTGGGTTGATGATCTTGGGTACGGTATGTGCAATTAAAAGTGCTAAGGCTCAGTACCGTGAAGCCTTTCAAACACTCACCGAGATACACAAATGCTTTAGGGGATGCATGTTTCCCAAAGGATAACTTGCCAAAGTTACTGGATGCCTTGGGTCTCCTCTCCAGAGAAGTATTTCAGGCTGAGACCTCCTGGGTGAGAGTAGTGGAACAGGCACAGCAAGCACAAGTATGACTTGACAAACCTCAGCTGGCACAGTTTTTTTTTATCAGGAAGGTTTCAGGGGCTCTGTAGCCTTATTTTTTTGGAGGCTTTTGAGTTGGCATCCAGCCACTGGAACAGTTTCTGGCATTGCCTTTCTTCTGACAGATTTTTCTCTCTGCCCGCTGTTTCTGTTCCCTTTTTTTTTTCTCCCCCTTCATCTGACCACTGTCTTGTTAGGTTGGTGCAGGATCACACCGTGTAAAACCCTTTTCTTCTTCCATCTTATTTTCGTTACTGTTTTGTAAAAGCCTGCAAGCTGTTACGATTGTCTGTCGCCCTGTTGTGTTCCAGGGTGGCGGTCCCACATTGTGGTGGGCTGTGGGTGGCCCTGGGTCCTGCATTCCCCTGCCTGCCTTGGGCTGCCCGAGCATCCTGGCTGCAGCGGCGAGAGCTGCACAGTGCCGTGGAAGCCTGTAAAAAGGTCCCTTCCCAAATGATTATTTTTTTACGTGAACAATCATTGTGTGTTGGCTCAGGAAGCATTTTGAGATTGAGTGCTGCAGGTCCCGTTGCACCTGGTCTATCCTGTATTGCTGCTGGATTATTAAAGGGGTTACCCGTATTGAAACCATACGTGCTCTTCAACGTACCTGCCTGCCCTGCCGCGGGCGGTGTGCCGAGGCACGGCACGGCGTGCAGCTTGGCACCTCTACCTGTTGGGCTGTGCCCTAGCACCCTAGACCTGTAGTGGAGACAAGGTAGGGATGGGAAGGGGAAAACGGTTGTCTCCCATTTGCCTTTGCTGTCTCCATGCCCGCCTGTGTGGTCTTTGGCACCGTACCCTGTATGGATGCTGGAGGCATCATTGCACATTGCCCATTGCAGAGACGTGCGAGGCGTACGGCAGCCTGACTGCTCCAGCATCCTCTCCCTGAGGCTGTCTGCATTGCCAATACTGGAAGCGAGTTACTAATGAACTCAGGTTTCCACTTACTATCGGTTGTCTTAAATTGTTTCTGCACTTCAGAGTCCCTGACGTCCCTTCAAAATGTAATGAGGGAGGAGCGAGCCTGGTTTTGTGAAAGACGGAGACGCTGTAGCCTGTGTGGAGAAAACTCTTACCCGTGGACTGTGCTCTTGGCTCTTCCTCGCCATTAATCTCGATGGAAACGTTACTTCTGACTTTTCCCGTTGTATAATGCAAACCCTTGTTATCTTTGCAGTACAAAAGCGCACTCAGCATGGGCTTTTCCTTTAGTCCTGAAGAGAGATGGATGTCTGGTGTGTGTGTGCCAGACTGTTTGTATTTCTAGCAAATTGGGACAAAAAAAAAATTGATTACTATTGGTAACTTAATTTTCTGCAAACTGAAGAGCCCCAAAGAGAAACCCACTTCAAAAGCTCTTTTTTTCTTCCTTTTGTTTTTTTAACAAAGGATACGTTCTAGCTGTATTTCAGTGGTCTAGGGTTTCAGCCACTTTCTTTGATACCGATTTGTGTGAAAGCAGTTGTGTTAGACAGAAGGAAATGATAAAATCTACAAATTAAGGCAAAGGATGAGAAGGGCAGTGGGTAGCATGAAATGGAGATGTGTTCGGATCTAACGAGTGTTCCTAGGAGTGGACCCCCGTTCCTCTGCTCGTTATGGGCCAGGTCAGCAATGTTTGGCAAGTTTAGTGGATTGGGGTGGGTGGCTGATAGAAACAAAGGCTAAGATTTTAGGGAAAAGCAGGATCTGGTGACTACAGTAGTGCAAGTTTATTTTTAGAACTCGATTGCATTTGAGTCGCTAGCATTAGAAAAACTTCTTAGCTCACATTATACTGCGAATTTCTTTAATTTATTTTTAAAGTGGAAATTTTGCAAGCTGACGTTTTGCAGCATGCGTAGTACGATTTGGCTGACAGCATTGTCTGGCAAAAGAAATAACCAAATTATTATTCAGTCATGGGTTTTTAACAGCCGCAAAGCAAGTGGATGTTAACTAAATGATGCAATTTATTCCCTTCCTGCTTATTGCCAGCTTGCCTATTACAGAGAGACTGCCAGCTTTAAATAAGTGGTACCCAGATGGTAGTCGCATGACGCCCACTTGGTTACAGAGCCTAAGCAGGGAATAACTCGGCAGCCACTACAAGCTGTGGGTCAATTGAGGGGGAATGCCTGTTGCTTCACAGTTTTGCATATGTAAATCTGTTAATGTTATGTCAGTATTGTGCGGTCTAAACACAAGCATTGCCTTTCTCTGGGGCCCAGATGAACTTGGATCGCCGCCCAGTTAATGAGGAGCCGAGTGCGGAGCGGCAGTCGGAGGCTGCCGCCGCCGCTCGCTTCCTTGGCGTGAACTCGCCGCTTCCCGGATGCTCTCCTCCGGCAGCGCTGCCCGGGGCTGGCGAGGCCGGCCGGAGCGGCGGGGCGAACGCCCCCTCTATTTTTAGCCCCGGCACGGAAGAGGGTTGGCTTGGCCCGGCTGACGTTTTCTTTCTGTCTGCCACACTTCTGCGCTCGCCTTCATCGACTGCAGATGTGGCGCGCAGCCGCCTCCGAGAAGTCATGAACTGTGTCGTCTGCGCCCTTTAACAGCCAACATCTGCTGCGGCCGCCTGATGGAAGCGGCATGGAAACAATTTTGGGGAGAGCGCTGAAGTTTGGCCCTACAGACGATTACTTTATATTAATTGCATCGAGATAGTTACCGTACGAGTCGGGTTTGAAGCTGATCCCCCCCTTTTTTTATTATTGTTTTTAAAGCAGTAGTTAAAATTGTTTGACATGGGAATGCTTTTTATTGTTGATCATTTCAGGTTCTGAAAAGTTTATTACAATGGGTGAAAACAACAACCAAAAAAACCCATAAAAAGCTGGGGCTGTAATATGGTTAAAGGCTAAAAAAGTACCCATAGTGTTGATTTAACCAAAGAAAATGTTCCTGGAGGTATTGTAAATTTTATGTGCCAGATGAAAAGCATTAAGTGTGTTATTTTTCACGAAGGAAAAACATTCTGATTTTTAACCATTTTGTAAATTATATTAATGCCGTAATACGGCTTTAAAAGTCTTGGGCCTGTTCCAGGAGCGCTCGCCCCGGGAGCAGGTCCCGTGGGGGTCTGGGTCGGGGGCCCTGCCTGGGGCAGGGTTGGGTGCAGGGACTTGGCGGGCAGAAATCTGTCTTTTTGGGCAAAGTGCTCTGTCTGTCATCGCTGCTTTTTTTTCCCCCTTTTCTTCTTTTTTGGAAGTTGCAAGTGAGCATTTTAAATGCAGCAAGAATAAAACTGAGGGAGAAAATAAGCCGCTTTGGAATGTAGCGGAAAGCTGAGATGCTTCAGTATTTTATCTTTATTTTGTTAATTATTTGTCATGGAGATCTGAGTCGATTCCCTGAGATTCCTTTTAAGCCTCTTAAGAGTGATTTTTTTGGGTAATGGTAATTTTCCTCTGCTTGCTGTTCCCCAGCTAGAGCGTTGCAGTGCTGCTTGCTGGCACGGCTGGGGAAATAAGCTCAAGGTTCAGAATATGGACCGGCAAGGGGAAAAGTGATGAGGAAAAACCAAAGGGTGTGTAAGCACCGCAGGGATTGTGTGGAGGGTTTGTAACTCAGAGGCAAGTCTGTTGTCCCCATTGCTTGGGCTGGGATGGGAATTTGTCCAGCAATTGTCCTTTTTGATGGAAAATTAGTTAGCAGTTGTTGAAAAGCCTGTAGCAAATTCTTATACAATAAAGGTAAATCAAGCTAGGCATTGGTTTATATGTGATTTTTCAGTTCCCTATATTAGCGTGAGAACTATAGCTTACCCTACTGAAAACTTAATTAGGCAAACAGAATGCTATGTTAGCAGACACTTACAAACCCAATGTGCTCAGGACTAGATTCAAATAAGTTAATAAGAGTTATATTAGGTGTTTCTAATGGTACTTTCAATTTTTTTAAAATAAATGCTGTCTTTGGTAATAAGCCACCCACACCTTTTTGGGTAATAGTTTAATTGAAAGGCTTGATTGTGTCCATTTAGTCACAGAGGATCCCTTCTGCTGCGTGGTATGTTAATGCAAGTGTCTTCGTACACCTTATATTTGGATGCCTGATGTAAAGCCCCTATAGGAGAAAACTGGGTTGAGAGAAGGAAGCAATCTGTCGTGGAGTACACTCAGAAGAGCCAGCAGACACGAGCAGAACAAATCTTCAGAGTTAGTGTGGGTGTAGGGGTGCGTGCATGTTTGTATGTAATGTATTTAAAATGCCAATAGCTTATGCCTTTTGAAGGCTCCAAATCGTAGCTGTCATATTAGCTATACCATTTCCAAAAATAATGCCAGGAACATACTGATACTGATTGTTCAAAAAAGCATCATTATTCTGTGATACTTTTTTGGGCTTCTAACATCCCCACTTAAAACAGGTGTTTCCATGCAGTGTTCCTCAAAAATTGTTTGCTGAAAGGATTTTAATTCCAAATTAAAAGTATTTTCTTAGKTTTTTTTTTCCTTCTAGAAGACAGAATGACAAGGGGAGAGGGGAGGAACCTTCTTATCTTCTTTCTTACTCATTTCAGCAAATATATATTTTTGGACAAAGGACGTTAATGCAAAGCCTGCAAATTTAAGCTGGTGGTCAGAAGTTTGGGACTTGGTTATTCCATACCTGACGTTACACCATTTCCTCCATGTCTGTGTGCTTCTGTCTGCAAAGCCGGGATTGGAAAAAGTTGCCATGTTAAGAGGCTGCTGGAGGATTTAAATAATGCTTGTGAAGTGCTGAGGTCATCTAATATAGGGCATTTTGATAAATAAAAAGAATCAGTGTCTTCAACCAGTCTGAGCCTCAGAGCGAGGGCTCTGTTGGTGCGATGTAGGGGGTCTGTGGTGTTTCTTAACAGTGATTTTGTACCGTTCTAGCGGAACACGCCTGGTTTTGTGCCACTAAGCAGAATTGTCAGTAGTTGCTTGCAGACTTTACAATATTTCTTGAATATCAATAAAGCAGCATTTATTAGTTATGCTGTTGATACAGCTCATAGCACATATGCCTTCTTAAAATTTGTTTTAGGCTAGTGTTTGTGTGTGGCGGGCCAGTAACAGTGTGTGTGTGTGCGTGTTGGGTATGGCAACCTTTATTTGGCAAAGAGAGCAGAGCCTGGTTACCTGATAAGGATACTCTTGCCGGAAAATAAGTGGTA
>JAYKAV010001189.1:18654-56840 GCA_035582835.1 Phoebastria nigripes | reverse complement strand
TTTTTTTTTCCTTCCCCCTTTTCTCCCCCTCCCCCCAACCTGGATGTAGACATCCTGAGATCCCTTTTTTTTTTTTTTTTTCCTTCCCCCTTTTCTCCCCCTCCCCCCAACCTGGATGTAGACATCCTGAGATCCCAAGGCTTTCCAGGCTGATCTTACTCCTCTTATTTTGCTGCTGGTGGTGGTGGTTGGTAAACAGCTCCATCGTTAGGCAGGACCCTGGGGAGCTGCAGCTGCTCCGGCCCCACTCCCCCAGGACACTCGCTGGAGGGGAGGATAAACAAGACAGCAGTACATTTTATTTCCACTTACAACTTGTTAGAGTGCAGCAATTCTTGCAAGGACGCATCTAGTTTGGGGCTTTGCATTTTCTAGACAGGCTGTATTGTTTATAACAGAGTCATGTATCAGCAAGCTGGGTAGTCTGTATCAAGAAGGCACGTATTTTTTAATATGTAAATAGGGAGGGATGGTGTTTCATCTTTATTCCAATGTACCCAGGGTGGCAATAACGCTTTTTAAATCCCTGTGAAACAGATTGTATATGGCAAAATTAATGTCTCAACTCTCCAAGTATTTTCTCTAAAATATTTGAATTTTTGCATTTATTATGCCACTTGTTTAAAATAGCGAACGATATCAGCCATGCATTCAAAGCTTAATTGGTGGAACACAGATTTATTCTAATTTAAAACAGTCACTTAAAAACAGTTTTGTATATATGTATACATGGGCACAACTTTTCATACAGTTGTCTGTTTTGGAGCGGTCTCTTAGACACTGATGTACAAGTTGAACCTGTTTTCTTTTGTGCAACATGGCTTTGAGAAATCATTAGTTAAAACAGTGTTCTGTAGTTTCATTGCAGTCAGTAAACAGCCTAATCCAAGTGGTGCATAAGATGATTGAAGTTCTGCCTTTGATCAGGCTTTGAAATGTATTATGCCAAATATAGTCCCAAGGTGTATGTGTATCTAGGTGTGTATGTATATATACGTTGGTGAAAGCTGCTTTAATGAAAATCTGGTCAAGTAACAAAATAACGTGTCCGTCAGCAACTGCCACTGCAGGACGGTGATGGAAGAGCAGCAGCAGAACCTCAGCCGTGTGCTCATCGGTGTCACCCACCCCAGGCAGGGCATGGGTATCTGGAGATGCTTTGGCTCATTTTCCTCTTTTTCAGTCACATTTGTAATTTGTTGTTATTTCCTCAGCCACTTTCTGTTTTGTCCCACTCCTTGCCATCATTTCGTAAGGACTTTTCCTCTGCCACTGATTTTCTCCTTGAAACTGGGCTCTGTTGTGATGCCACATCTGGTAGCAGCGGGGTGTTTTGCAGCTCACTGCTATGGCTTGGGGGGGGTTTGCTGCACTGACGAGGGTCAGGCGCAGGTACCCCGTGCCAGATCCACGTAGCAATCCCTGACTTGCTCCGGTGGAGCACGGGAATTTCAGATACTTTCTTGTTTTGCAGCCGCTTGCCTTTTTCTCCCACCACTCTCTCATTCTCATTCCCCTAAACACATGGTCATGTATCTGCTTCCCGTCAGGTTTGTCCTGCCCGTTGCAGAAAGCTCACTCGTACCCAGGCAGCCCTTCATGTGGGGTGGCATTTCCAGCCTGTGCCACCCAGGCACTGCTGGATGTGATGCACTGCGCTGTTCCTTAGGTCACAGCATAAACTCTTGACAACTCTTTAATTGCATCAAATGCTGCAGCCAGTTTTGCAGTTTGATGTATGAAACGATGCTCTCGGTTGCTTCAAAAGCCCTGGGAGCGGCTGGACCCCTGGGGTGGAGATGTGCGAGGAGGGCTGGAAGCATCAGGGAAAGGTGAGGGTGGTAGGGCTGACCTCATGCTGATGAGAGGAAGTCCATAGTGGTCTGCCAGATCATCTGAGCTGTGCGCCTCTGCCTTTGAGATTTAAATAGCGAAATATTAAAACTTGTCTTTCAAATCTGTTCAGTATTACGAAGATTAATTTTTGTTGGGGGCAGATTAATAGGTTTCCTATTCTGATTAATACAGTGATAATAAAAACGTTGTGATTGCTGGAATTAATGAAGCCCAGATTCCTGTTTCAAGGTTTGATTGACTTTGTACTTCAGTTATGCTAAAGCTGCTGCATCTCATTGCCCCTTACTTAGCTGTAGCCTTCGGAGAACCTGTATGGGAGCAAGGCAGCGCAGAAAAAGGTCTGTGTTGGAGGTCTGTATTGGAGGTCACATCAAAGAATCTGTTGCGGGAGAAGTTTTGTCAGAGTGGTCAAGAGTTTTGCTCATGTTGCAGTGTTATTAGAGTTTCTCTGAGTTTAACCCAGCAGGCTATTTTTGTGAAAGTTGTAGAAGAGGAGTGTCCAACTCAAATGTGTGGGCGCATCATTAAAAGCTTCAATTTGTCAATGCCAGATCGACCTCAAGTGCGTGGGTAGATCATTAAAGGCTTCAGTTTATCAGAACCGATCTATTATCTGTTCCTCTCCCTCCTCCACCCTTCCCCTCAGCACTACGCGTGGTTTCCCCAAGCTCTCCAGCGTTGAGGTCCATGGAAGTGCCTGAGCTGCCTCCGGGCCATGCTGGACTCCCTCCTGGCGTGGCTCAGCCTGGAGCTGGCAGAGTGCCGGTGAGCCAGCTGGCTGTTGGAGACAGCTGATCAAATGGTTTTGGAAGCCTCCAGTGGTGCAATCCCCAGACTTAATGCCGTGAGAATTCACGTCTTTGGGAGCTCTCTGCTCCTGTTAATCCCAAGGGATTCAAAAGATGCAGGTGGGGCTGGGTGCAGAAAGTACATGGTGATCACATAAGCCTTGTTCCCTTGGGAAACCTGGCTGAAGAAATGTTTTGTGGAATATTTTGGTGAGGTCAGTTTTTGGTGGCGTAAGAAACATCCGTTTTTCCAGGTGCACTGTCAGAGTTCAGGCCAGGCTGGGATGGCATGTCTTTACCTACTCCCAACACTCTTTCTTGTTCCTTGTGTAGAAGATCTCCCAGCTTTCAGATCTGCTTGTTGGCACAAAGATGCCAAGATATTCCTTACGCTTGAGGACGGATGTGAAGGAGAAGAGCGATCTGGACGTGAGGACACTGCTTCTGTACACCGTAGCCCTTCTCTGCTGCAGATGAAATATATTATTTAGATAAGTCATTTTGCCTCAAAAGTCTCAAAAGAACATGAAATCTTTTGAGCAAGCATTAGCCAAAATGAGCCTCAATTCCTCATCTTCTAAACAGGACTAATGATACTTTCCTGCTGTACAGACATATCATGGATAAAGATCACGAAGCAGTTGAATACTGTGGTGCAGCAGGTCAGCTGGAGAAATCTTGCCCCAACATGCGTAGATGCAGCTTTCTTCTCGGCTACATACCCATCTGCATATCTGTCATCAAGCCCAGAAATAAAGCGAGCCTTGGATGTGTGTTTCTGACACTGCTCAGTTGCTTCTCTCAAGTGCTCTGCTCCTCATGAATAAAATACAACTGATGCAAGATGCAGGTCACTTGGTTTGCAGGTATTTCAGAGTCTCTGAGAAGGAAGTAATGTTTAGCATAAATGCTGTTTAAAACCCCCTTTTGGATCTATTTTTATTGAGTAGCACAGTTTTATCATAGGGTCGCATAATCCCTATATTTAGATTTCTGAACTCTTGTGGTCTTCTTTGAGCCATTGCATTGCATTCAGCAAAGAATGGGAGAAAGCCCCAGGGCCAGAGAAGTACCTGGTTTTTGTCTTATGAAATTTCATACAGTTGTTGCTAAGGCAGAAACTTCCAGATGTTCCTCAGGAATAGCGGGCTGCCAAAATAATTAACTCCACAAGGTTAATTTGAAGGTGGCAGTTCTTGCCATTGCCAAAGTGCTGGTAGATGGAAAGGCTGGGGATGCTAGGGAGGGAGAGGATTGGGGAATGAAGAGGTCAGAAGCACCACACGTGATTTTTGCCATCATATTTTTTCCTACCCCAGTCCCTCAGGACATTTTCATCTCTTGCAAAGTTTGTTTTCTCCTCTGGGGCTTATTGCTGCAGGTCCCTGTTGCGTAGTGGTCCAGGGAGCGGAGGCTCTCCCGGGTGTTGGTGCATCCGTTAGGGCAGCGAGTGCCCTGCTCCAACTTGGGCAGGCACTGGAGCTGCTCTTTAAATCCCGTGTGATTTCATGGGTGCGATGTTCGTGCACCACAGCCCCGGGAACACCTCTGTTTGTATCTCTGAATATGAGTTTTTACTCAGTGTGGATACTTTGCCAGTGAAGAAATTACACATCTTATTTTAAAATACCCTTATTAGTAAAATGGATGTTTCATTTGTACAGTGAGCAGCTTCCTCTGAGCTAAGCTTAAACTCAATCTGTATTACTAATAGCTGGGGAAAAAAACATACTAATTGGTATTTCTTAACTGATGTTTGCAAATTTTGCCTTTTCACCCTGAACATCAAATAGTTTTTATATGTGTTTTTCCTTATCTCGGAGGAAAGATTATTGCTAACAAGAGATTCTACATTTTGTTAAGGTTTTATCAGGATGCAGTGAGTGAAGGCAGAGAGTAAATATTTCAGAAATTCAGAGACTGTTATATTTTGATAATGCAAAGTAGGTTAAAGTATCTGGATTTTGTGCACGGTGCCGTGTTTTCAAGCAGAATATGGATTTGGATGGTGACACATTTTGGTATTTAGAAGGAACATAAGCTTGCCTGTCGGAGGAGCACGTTGCAAATGTGAAATAAGTATGTCTTTAAAAACCTTTCTTAATATTGTAAGTTTCAGTTTTATTTAAAGCCAAATAAAGTCTGCTGTGTGATAGAGTAATGTTTGATACGAAGAAATACTCCTGTAATGCTCCCCCCACCTCCAGCGTTTCTAACCACCTTTTATTTTCAAAGGAAAATGGTAGGCTTTGATATGATTCTAACTGAGTGAAGTTTTAAAACATGTTTTTGTCTTTCAGTCTCCTGAGAACATTTTTTCTGAGTGACTCCGGCTTCCAGACACGTTTGCCATGATAAGGGTTTCGATCCTTTCCCATATTTGCCCTGAGTCATGAGTGGATATGTGTGATGCCTGCAAGTAAAACTGGTGAGTCGTCAAACGTGAGTTTGCAGTAACTCTTATTTACTCTTTCTTACAATCTCTCTTTCCCTCACCCTTTTCTCCCCTTCCTAACGTGGTGGGGTTTGGGTTTCTTTTTTTTGTATTGTCTGTGCTTAAAAGCAAGTCACCACTCTTCTTTAAAAAAAAAAAAAAAATTACCTTCATTATAATGAAATGGCAGTGATAACAAACATTATCAATACAGAAAAAATACTCCCTTCCTTTCTTCTCTCCATCCCCTCAAATCCTATGAGCTATGAGGTCTTTGGTGCTGAAACTGGAGTTCAGTGATGCAGGCGAAGCTGCTGCCTTGCAGATAGACAAGGTCTAAACATGCTTATGTGGGCAATTCGTGTTGTGATTAAATATAAATATGGAGAGGTCTCCTCTCCATTGTGTGTCAGATGATAGACTCTCAAAGGAACCATTGCCAACAAATAATTAGCTCCACCGTTTGCTGCACTTGCATCCCAGTGACAAAACGGTGTCACTGGTACACAGAAGAGCTGTCTCTTCGCTTGCGCTTGCCCTGTTCAGCGTGGCATTGGTGCTGTGGTGCCTGGCCTGGAGGAACACAGGGATGGAACATTTAATAGCCAATTTTGGCCAGGGTGCGCTTTGTCAAGCTTGAGAGGGCGGTGTGGGGCGACCCCTTCTCTGTTAATTTGCAGTTGCCATTTCCCTGTGGCGTTAGCCAGCCGAACAGCCTCTTGGTCCCTTCTGTGCCAAACGAGTGGTGGTTGTGCCTTCCCCAGTTGTCCCAGTCCCCCAGCAGCCTAGCACGGGGAGCCTTCCCGTGCCCTCTCTTACCCGCCTGCTCCTGATTGCCTCTCTTATTTATTAACTGGGGCAAGAGGAGAGGCAATATTTCTTCATTAATCAGAAGAGGTTGGGAAAACAGGAATCATCTGATTTTACAGGAAAATTATTGCAAGGTGTATGTAAGAAATCTTTCAAAACTAGGAAATCTGCATAATTAAATTGCATAGGAAATGGGAGCACAAGTTGTTTTTTAAAATAAATTCAGGTTTCTATTATATATTTAATATCCCTCTGTGTGTTAGAAAGTGCATTTCAATTCAAAGATTATAAAACCCGAGAAATTCACACATCAGTGAATTGTGATTTTTTTTTTTTTTTTTTTGAAGTTTCCATTTTTTCTTTTTTTCCAGAGGTAGCATAATTACCATGTCATTTAGCAAAGATTATAATAGCTGTTCAGTTTTTACCGACTGGTGTAGTAAACAGTTGAATAAACCCATATGGCAGCTCAAAGTGTGCATGCAGGAGAGAGATTCTTACCATTTCCTTCATGTCTGAACTACCAACCTTGCTGATACGACCGAGACCCCCAAACAGGGACCAATTCCAGACTTCTCCAGTGATGCAAAAATTTCTCACCACTCTGTCACATATGAATCAGTTGATTTTAATCATGGTGGTTAGCTAATTAATTATTTCTTTTGTGCCTGTGAAGTATGCATGGAAAACTTGGGGTTATATGCAAGATACATGCCTCTATTTAAAGCAGTCTGTGCATTTGCTTAATACTTGTTTAATAACTGTAAATAATGCCTGGAGTCCCAATCTTGCTATCCAAGTCACTATTAAAGATCAAGGCCCTGCTAAGGCTGGCATAGGTTAAGTGCGACAACAGAGGGTATTGTGATAGCCCTGTGGCACTGCCTGTAACAGGACTTTGTGTCTGGTCTCAGCGGTGGCAAATGGAAGGACCAGGGTGTTTTGAAGCATCTCCTTGATGTACCAGGTTGAGTTACGGAGGTATGGAGCTGTGGCCAACTGGCATCCAGAGTAAAGACAAAGTGTTCAAGTAGCGTGCCCTCTGGATAGCTTCAGTATTAAAAAATAAAAGCAACAAAAAGAAGGATTGTTAACTCTCTCCAAATGCCTGCTTGAACAAAGAAAAAGATTCGTGCTGTTCCTCTTAAATTCACTTACTTCCAGTTATCTTAAAATTTTCATGTCACGTAATAGCTTTAAAATATCTTCTGAATGCATTAGACCCTGTAGGTGCTTAGAAAATATTGCAAAATAATAATATGAAATGACCAAGCATTGAGCAGTCCCACTGGAAAGGAGCAGTTGGCCAAAACTGGTGCTTGTGTTCATCTTAACCCTGATGTACGACCAGCCCTCCACCATAATTCTATCAAGAGATGGTAAGTTGCCTAGCAATGTGCTGACTGCAGAGGGTACGTGTTGAGCTAATTCAGTTTTTGTTCTCGTTTTCCTTGAGAGTTCAGCTTAAAGGAGTGATCCTTTTTCCGGCTGCAGCAAGAGCAACTTCTCGGCGGTCTCTCTTGTTCCCCACTCGAGTGTCCCTGGTGATGTCAGGAATTCATTCACCGCTGAACGCGTTTTAGAAGTTTCCAGCTTATTGAGTAACCAAATGTGGTTTCTGCTGATTGTGTTGACTGAATACGTAGGGCCTTTCGAAGAGGCAAGAGTTTTATTTAAAGCAGAACATTTAGTTGTACACCATTTTATGGCAGGCAAAGGTCATCTAGGGTAAGCAGCCAGAACAGTGAATTGCCTCATTGCAGCACCTAGGAAAATGAGACAGAAAGATACGGTAAAAGGTTTTAACAATTGCTCATCGTTATAAATTTTTAAAGTCAAGGAATTGGTGCTGTGTACGTTTTTAAATTGGAGATAACCATGCTTGTACGATAAATTGAGTTAAGAACAGAACAAATCAAAATAATGGGGTGGTACGAAAAACCTGGTCGTGCAGCGAGTTGCTGGCACAGCACGCTGCCGGCGGGGCTCGGCGCTGCGCACGCCAAGCTAACGCAGTGTTAGAAACCTGCTGTGTCCCTGCATGGCCGGAGGCATTTCCACCAGGCTTCGTGGTGAACTTTTCTTGCAGGGATGCCCCGCTCCTGCCGCAGTCCTCTCTGGTGGACGGGCTCCTGGTTACACAGAGGGTTTTATCTGCCCGTGATGCTTCTTGTGATAGCCAGGGAGCAAAAGCTGAAGGAGTTTGTCCACAGTGGCAGAGCAGGAGTGGGTTCCCCCAGGTCAGTGGGTTGTGCTAACCCAGATGTGTGTCGGTGGGATGGGGGGAGTGGGGCAGAGCACCAGGAGCCGAGCCCGGCGTCCCCAGCAGAGCTGCACGGCGGGAGGGGTGGCAGCAGCCCGGAGATGGCACGTCTGTCCTCGCAGGATCTCCCTTGCTCCYTAAAGCGTCAGTGGCTACAGAAAGACTTTGTTTTTCTGAAACTTTTCTGTCTATGGAACTTTCTCTGTAGCGGGGGGGAGGAGAGAAGAAGTAATTTTAACAATTTAATATACTACATAATATGTTTTATAAGCTGGTGTGAATGCTCCTAAGTATTTTGGTCTTTTTTCATAACACAATGAACCTAATATTGGTAAAAATACAGATCTTAGCTGCCACCATAAAGAGAGGCTAGATTTAATAAACAGTTATGAATGTTGGCAGCTGCCTATCAGATTGTATAACATCGGCTATAGCACATGAAGACAGTGTCAACTTACATTTTMTCTCAGAAGTATTTTCAAAGCATTTATTTTGCTTTCTCTTGAGTCCTTAACCTAATTCAAGTTATATAATTGGCGGAATATTTTTCCACACYGCTAATTGGCTGGGTGCCAGCGTGGAAACCATTGTCTGACTTGATGATGATCAGGAATTAACATGACATTTGCGTGGTGGTAATAGAATACATTAGTAACGTAATTCATGACTGTAAGAAAGAGACCATCATCTCCCACCTCTGATCAGCAGGAGGGGCTGGGAGGATGATGAAATGTTCCCAGCAGGCACCTCACAGCAGTGGCTGGCCAATCTCGATGTCAAATTTAGTTTTAAATTCTTCAGACAAAGCTGTAATGCTTACCAATTAATTACTACACATGTCAATTAAAAATCTACCAAATAATACAGTAAGATTAAATTTCAATTAAAAAAATAACATTTAACAAGGAAGATACAACATTATTTTAATGAATTCTGCTGAAGGTGACAGTTTATCTATATATATTTATACTGTGTAGGTGGATCTAAATTCATTGGATGATGTTAACCATGTTACTCCGTGTACATACTGGTTTTGAAAATTATTTCCACCTTGGCTATGTCCTGGAGGAGATGGGGCATCAAGGGGCATCTCTTGTCACCAGGAGAAAGGGGAATTTCACGCCTTCTGGATACAAAAATCTTCTCACACCTAAAACGAGGGCTTTATTGTAGACTCTTATCCTGGCCGAATTAGCGGTATTTTTCATTGCTTTATATTTATGAAACCAAATACAGAATTTTTGTTGCGGTAGTAGAACAAGCCCTGCCTTTGCTATGACTATAATGATTGCTTGGGACAATTTTTCAAGTAATCTGTTTTATCATGCAAATAATATCCATTATTCCGATAAATCACGTAACAGGAAAAGAATTTGTTGTGTGAAAGTGGTGAACTGTAAGTCCTGAGCAGAGCTTTTATCTGCAAGGCTTCACCCTGGTTTAGGAGAGTTTTTGAGTGCATGCTTAAATTTAATCCCTTAGTTGATACTACGGATGCTTAAAAGATATATTTTGAACGAGGAGTGGCACAGCAGAGGTGTCACATAGCGTGACGAAGTGCTCAGTTTGTGTGGATCACAAGTGTGTGTACAACACACTCTTGTAAAACAGTGGCACCCCATCGGATGCAGAGTGTTAACAGTGCAGAGTGGATTTTGTAGCTGGAGTTCCGTGTCGCMGTAACTGTGTTTTTATTGAACAGGGCAGTTCTTACGCTGCTGGAGATGGGGATGCTGGTGCTTTGGGAAGGCGTGAGAGCCTGCGCTCGCTGGTGTGGTGCAGGGGCAGAGCTGGGGTGTGCAAACGGCTATCCTCCTGGTATTAAAGCATTTGTGAGCCAAGGCCTCTAAATATGATCTGAAGAATACTTTCTCAGCTTCCTTGAATTTTTTTCCATGAGCTTTTATTATGTTTTCACACCATCACATCTAAAATAGGTAAGAGGGAAGACATAATTGAAGAAACAGATTTTATGTGTCAAGCCAGCACTGAGAAAAGTCGCTCTCGGGGACCAGAGGCTTCTTTTCCTTGGCACTGCTGTGTCTGGAGCCATTGAATTTCAGCAGGTTTTAACTTAAAATAAAATGTAAAAAAAATACAATGYGCACGCAGAAAATCAGAAAAGCCATACAACTACTCACGACAAGTTAAAGTAATGATATGCTCTTTAGTAGACAGGCTTTGCTGGTCCCTTGGTTGCTGTTCAGGCTTTGCCCATCGGTGGGTGAATGCAACGAGCATGATCTCTGTCTCACTGCTGCTGTTCAGATACCTTTGGGTATTGGTAACAGCTTTATGGGATCATTCCTGCTTCGTGCTATTATCTGATAAAGCTATCATCAGCAGGAGATGGGAGACAGCCTTTTTTTCCATAAGGGCCTCAGGAAATGGATGCTGTGGAAGTGTAATGCAGCTGAAACATTTTCTCACCAGTCCTCACAGACAGCAAGGTGATGGAGAGAAAGGTAGAGCAAGGCAGACTCATTTCCTCACCAGCAGCCAGAAAGCTTTAAACAAGGAGGCAGGGAGGGAAGAGTGGGAGCACATAAAATCTTTCTGCCAGGAGATAATGGCGCGAGGAGGTTGTGGGTTTGGGGCACCCAGTGGTCAGACAATTAAGTGGCAGCTGGAGCTGCTGCTCTTAAAAACCCATCTTCCCAGGGGCTTTCAGCTCTGCACAGGACCAGTCATTTTCTGATTTGAGCCCTGGGCTGAAGCTCTTGCTCCGGTTGTTGTTTGAGAAGTGGTGTATGTGGTACGGTAGGAACTGAGCACCTTCTGTATCGCAAGCGCTGGTGCATGGGTGTCCTGTGAGAGGCTTGTGTCCATCCCAAGCACTCATGCTGGTGTCTGATCTCCTCATTGGGGTGTCCCACATGAAGCTTGTGCCCATCCYGAGCACTCGGGGTGGTGTCTGGTCTTCTCCTGAGTTCTTACAGGTGAAGATTTCTGCCTTCGGTAGATGAATGCTTTTCTCTCTCTGTAAGAGTTGGCCAAGCATCTTGAAAGAAGAGTGTCTTTGACTTTGGGGGAAATATTTATATCTCTTTGGGTTGGTTGTTTTTTTTTTCCTTAGTGTAGGATTATGTCAGCTATATTACATTGAGGGAACACTGAGCTGGGGGAGGAAACTTCAATAAGCTGCCCTCGTATTGCCAGTTTATTCCCAGCTTTCATCTACTGGTTTACATCCCATCTGAAGTAAAAATGCCCAGACTTCAGTAGTCTGTTTACCTTTGCTTATATCACTCTGGAGCAACCTGAGGAGATGTAAAAACTGTTCTCACTCTGACATTTGCATGAGCCACGAGGTAGAATGAGAGGAGACAGACGCTGCACAGAGTGAAAAGGCAACAAGGTTTATTAAGTCTTTGTTGTACCATGGTTTATAATATTTAGACAAAAGCAAACATCTCCAGGGAGGGCTTATGAAATGAGAGACTGGAGAAAGCTCTCCGAGCTGATGGCAGATCCCGTCCTTTTCAGGCGGTCATGGGATGGTGGGATGCTGGCCACGGGGAGGGGGCTGCGAGGGCTGTCGCATGGAGCGTGTGTACAGGGGGTCCTGAAGAGCTGCTTCAGGAGGAGGACGTGGACTTAAAGTACTTGTGTAGGACAAAGTCATTATATTGTCATCGTGATAATGCTCCTGGGGGAAATAGCCTGAAATACTCTTTGTCTTCATTAATACTCCTTCCCAGCAGAGCCTTAAGAGATCATTCTCACTTTTAGATATACAAGGAAACCGAATACACAGTTGTTTGTCATGAAAATCCCATTTATATACAGCGGCTGTAAAATCCCAGATGCTGAGCGTAGAGAGAGGCTGCTCTGTCATCAGCTAGTCRAGGGGAGAGTCGACTATAAAACCGAGCTGTAACTCCCTTTTGACAGGGGTGTGGTGGTTGTGTCTTCAAACAGCTCCAAGAGTCTGCCATGCCAAGCCTTTATGGATTTTGTTCTCACAAGCTAGGTAATAGATAAGTCTGAGCAAGGAGAGAGAGAGAGAGAKATATAGATACATATATATATATAAAAAATATATATACATGAAAGGAAGACCTTTGCTCCAGGAAAATCCATCATGCTCAGGATTGTAGCGTGGAGCATCTGAAGCATTTGGGGTCCTTTTGTTGCGAAGGAGGTGCYGCGGGACTGGGGCCACTCTTAACGTCTCGCAAGCATTCGATATCCCCTTGACTCCGGTGCAGCAGGATGTGACCCTTACAGAAAGACAGACAGCATTTGGGGGCTTGATGCTTATTGTTTTCAGCAGAGCTCTACTGGAACCAATAAAGTTGCTGCCACTGCTGCTTGGAGCAAAACTGACTACAGCTGAACAAGAGAGACAAAATTATCTATTAAAAAAGCCAATGCCAAGCCCATTATTTTACTCTTGAAAAAACCATTTTGCTTCCTAGTCTTTTTTTCCCCACATGGAGTGAGTCTTTGGGATATTAATGTTCTGCTGTCATGTTTGTTTAACATATTTTTTTTGACAATACCTTTTTAGGGTCAAAGCCTGAAGTTTTTCTCCATGTGTTTCAGCTAGGCAAAACTCCCAGTGTCTCAATGGAGCCTCTTCCAAAATAAGTGAAGACTTATTCTTCTCAACGTAATTGGGAATTTCATCTGAATAAACAGAGAAAAGGTCCAGGCTTTGTTTTTTTTAAAATATCATAAAATGGTGTCCTGCTGAACAGCTAAGTCGCTGGGGGCGGGCTGGCTCTCGCCCGCAAATTCCGTGGGCAGAGCCCTCCACGATGGCTCGGTGCTCACCTGATGCCTTGGACCACCATGACCCCACGGTCCCCTGCCTTCCAGCCCAACCCTGCCTCATCCCTTGCTTTGCCCGGACCACCGCAAGCCCTCGGGCACGGCACGGCAAGCTAAAGACGGTGTCATTTTCGGAGATTTGGCCTTAACTGGGAATTTCCATGTTTTTGTGGGTTTAAGTCAAACCTTAATACTACTTCAGCATAATATTTTAGTGGTTTAATGTTCTTACGGTTTTTTACAGTGTTTCTTTTAAATTCTGTCACTGAAGTGTATGAGAGTTGACAAGTGTAAATATGTAGTTAGACAATTTCAAAAGTGTATTATTTACTGATCGACCATAATGGCTCCAAAGGAGCCATTATACTCAATCATATCATGTCACTCTGTGGCACTTATTATGATGGTAATATGGATATGCATATTATTTTTTTTTAAAGCATGAGAAGCATTATKGTGCATGGGTAAAAGCTGTTTTTAATTGTCAGTAACGCTCTGAGCTTTTTTTTAATATCAAGAATTTAAACCACCTATGGCTACCAGCCTGCAAATTGTGGTAGCATAAATCCATGTCTGTAGGAGGATGGAAAAAGCCACGCTTGATATTTACAGCAATGTGACTATGCATCTCCTTAATATGGCTCTTTTATAGCTTTATTAGATCCGAGGGCAACCTAGAACCCTAACCTGAGAGCTTGGCAGGTAAAAGCTTTCCATTTTATCTCTGCAGCTTTCATCTGCTCCTGTAAGCTCTTTCCCTGACTTCCTAATTGTGTTTGCGACATTAGCAAATGGCTGGTCTGAAAATACCATGCAGTGCAAGTCATGTTAATTCAGCAATCTTCTTTTTTTTTAAGGTGTCGCCAAAGATGTCTTTTTGTAGTGCCAGGGTAGGGAAAGAAGGAGAGAAGGCAGAATGAGAACATTGAACCATGTAAAATAGAAGAAAGAGACAAGCTGAGAGCTGGGAGAGCTAAATAAGCTTCAGCCTTTTGGTAGAGCTGGTTTCAGTAGAGAAAGAGGTAAGAGAGCGTAAGCAGTAGCTTGCTTGCTAGAAAATGTCTTTCATGGAGAAGATGGGAGGAGAGTTTTAATGAGTAGAGGTGAGGAGCTAAGGTGCGAATCTGGCATGGGGTACGGCAAATCGATTGTGGAGCAATAATTAGAGAGAGGAGGAGGAATCAGAAGTGTTTCTTAACTTAGAAACAAGGATGTGACTGGCTGCTGGCTGTTGCTACTCAGAGGTAGGTAAAGAAGAAAGGAATCTGTTGGGCAAAGTCCTCACCGCAGAAGACACAACCCAGGTGAAATCCAGTTTGTGGTTGTCGAAGAGAGATGTGGAAGAGGAAAACCCAACGTTGACAAAGAGCTCTCCACCGTTGGGCAGGGCAGTGGTACATCTGCGGGAGCTGCAGGGCTGGGCCGGGGACTGAGTCCTCCCTGTGTGTGTCAGTGGGAGAGGTTCTCCCGGGCGGGGAGCTTGGGCAGGAGAAAGCAAGAAGGTCATTGCTGTTCATGTTTTTATTTCGGTTGCAGAGTGTCAAAGCAGATGATTGCTTTGTCTTTTCTGTTCAGACTTTAGGACTAGTTCTGCTTTGTTGCTCTGTTATCAGAGGAGTAAGTTACCCTGCTCTGAATGAAATTGGGCTAATTACTGAATTACGATTTTTCCCCCTTATTCTAAAAAAACCTTCTGTTGGAAATGCATTTTGCTTTAAATACGGAAGGTTAACCATAAGATGCTAGAATGAGCCAATTTTGAGTAGTTCAGGAGTGGAAGGACACGTACATGTAATTTTGCAATCTTGAACTGATAACAGTCAGATTTCCTCAGAACAGTTTTTAAATGAATAAAAGTAACATGTTTTTTTCTTTAGCCAATTCTGCATCAATTCTAACTTGTCTCTCTTTCTGAAATTGTATTAAAACCATTTGTCYTCTTTTGAAATACTGAACAAGAAGCATAAAAGCAAGTAAATACGCTCTTACTATTTCTGTCCTTGTCCTACATAAACAACTGTATATTCAGGCTCAGGACTGAGTCTTGTATTTGTGAAAAGGCTAGGGCAAGTTAAGCTTAATTATTTCTTTTGAGATGCTTCCTATTTAGAAAAGTTGTTGAAGTCTCATCAGCCAAAATATGAAATATTGGTGCTATTTCTGCTGGGATCATTAGTTTAATATTCTGAATAAACTGTATAACTGCTCATTTGTATAAGAGGGTGGGATTTATGAAGCTACAGTGCATTTGTACACACACATGCACTAGCACACAACACTTGTTGATGATTCAGAGAAGGAGTAGAGTAATTCAGCTCTTGGACTGCCTCACGTGTGATTGGCTTCCTTTCTGGGGGACTTATTTTAGGGAAAAATCAATGTCAACTGAAAAACATTCCATTCTGAAAAGACAAAAATTCCCCTACTTGTGAAAATGTGTCTTGGCAGCTGATTTAACTTATGATACAAGATTTAACACTTTTCACTAAACATGAATATTTACCATGGCAACAGCTACGTTACGGGCCACATGTTGGAGACTTGCACGTTGTTGCAGAAACTTGTAGCTCACCACATTTAGCTGAGTCCTTGTTTCCACCGGCAGAAGGAGCCCACTCCTGCAGCTGTTCCGGGCACGGATCTCCCGGCGGGGTCGGTGGGCATGCTGTGCTCCTCCAGCAAGGTACAGCTAATTGCTCCATCAGGCATTTGCTGGTGATCAGCACCGCGGCGCT
Source organism: Phoebastria nigripes (assembly GCA_035582835.1). Taxonomy (NCBI): domain Eukaryota; kingdom Metazoa; phylum Chordata; class Aves; order Procellariiformes; family Diomedeidae; genus Phoebastria; species Phoebastria nigripes. The sequence goes on along the minus strand of JAYKAV010001189.1, from coordinate 41,177 downwards.
ACATATGGACAAAACACGTGATGACAGAGTAACCCGATAAAAAGCGTGCATTCGCCTCTGATTTGCCTTTCCAGCGGCAGGGTGGGAAGAAAAAGTTTCACTTCTCCAGCCTCTTTTTCTCCCCCACCCCCGCATCCGTCCCCATCGCCCCCCGGATGTAGGCAGATCAAACCCGTTTTGGCCACGCGGAGTAACAGGTCTGCCGTGTCCTCCGGCCGGTCTGCCCTCCGCYGTGCCCCCCTGCTACTGTCTCAACTCCTTGTCACCTTTCATTTGCGGTGTAGTGGCTTTTCAGGCGATGTTAATTGAATCATGCTCATCAGGGACTTAATAAAAGCGTGACGGCCAGGACGGAGCCCTGGCAGATGGCAGCTCTGGTTGACGGGCGGGATGCATGGCCGGGGCTGTACCKGCACACCGGAGGCGATGGGCTGGCTCTTCTGCAGGGGCAGAAAGTCTGTGGCTTTGGAGTTGTGAGAAGAGCAAGCCGACACAAGCAAAGTGAAAGATGGCTTCAGATGATTTAGGTTGCAGTTAAGTGGGTTTTTTTCCTGAAACAGGACTTGATAATCATTCAATAAAACTGTAAACCCTATCTACGAAGGACTAGGTGTGAAACAATAAGAAGATTTAACTTTATAGGTAATCACGAACATCTACAGGTACCTTGAGTAGGAGCAGTTTTGTTCTATTTAATTTTACAAGTTAGGAAGAATATAAATTCTCTTGCTTTAGGACAAAGCTAACAAAGGGTTAGGCAGAAACGCCTTTTCCCTGATGTGAAAACTGTCAATTCAAGTGTTTCTTGTACCTTTGTCTGAAGTGTCTGGTCTTGGCCATCGTTAAGGAAAAGGCCTCGGTCTGGAGGGGCTCAGACCTTTCCTCTTCTGGGCACTGATGGAACCTTTGCCCTTTTTCTTTCATTTAAAATACCCCAATTTAAATGAAACCAGCTATGCAAAGCAGAAGCTAAGCATGCAACCAGGAGCGTAGCCTGTGCCAGGCAGAGTCCTGGTGCAGTGGTGGTTGGGCTGGGGATACTTGTCCCCCTCCATCAGCGTTGGGCTGTGGTGGCATGGTGGAGGATGTCCTCTGCCCACCCGGTGTTGCTGGTACAATGGTCCCCAGCRCAGCTGCTGCTCTCGGCTGTAAGGCTGGTTTAAATCTTGGCCTTTACTTGGTGTGAATTTGCCAAGCTGCGCTGATCCAGAACTTAAATAATTTGCTTCTCTTTTTAGCATCGTGTCTTTTAAAGGTGTTGTATTTGTTTCCATTTTGTGTTAAATTAAAATTAAATGGTTCTGCTTTGTAGATTTAATAGTGTACAAATATATCTATTTATAAATCCTTTTAGCCTATGTATATGTGTCTAAGAAAAAAGCAACAAAGTAGGGGCCTCCGATTTTTGTTTTACTTGAATCAAATGCCCTATTGGGATTTCAATTATAAGTGAACATTACACTTGTTTGTTACTAAGGTGACTACAGTGTCAAGGTTATGTGGATGTTGTAGTATTATAAATGCAAAGATAATGCAAAAAAGAAAAATAGTTGTGTTGGCTAAAATCATCCTATTCCTATAGCATAAAGTTGCACACTGTCCTACATTTCAATTCTCGTTCTATTAAATTACCTGTTTAATAATTTGAATCCAGTGTTATTTTTATATTATATTGCAAATGTGTGACTGTGAGGTTATTTTTAAGATATATTTATTAAGGGAATGAATACAATAAGACAAGTCATTGCAGCCCACATACAGTTCCTTGACTTCTCATTTTATGATGTTTCAATTGCATATGATTATTGAATGTAAGTTCTAACTTTTATGGGGGTTCATTAGAGATGCAGCTGTGTAGAGAGAAATTCAATAGAATTTGATWTTTTTTTTAAAGCTCTAAAAGTGTAGTGAGATGGAGCAACTTGATGGAGCATAATTTCAAGCTTCCTACTTTGAGCTTGGGTGCACAGTTGTGGGGTCTTCAAGGGCTTAGCTGGGCTGGAGTAGAAATTTGCTGATGATGGGGAGAGGAAGGGCACTAGCACGAGGTCTATGTGTTCGGGGTGCGGGAGGCCAGAGCATCTCCAATCAAAGGCATTTGCCTTTTTTCCTGGGTAGGACACAGAGAAGAGGTGGTGTCCTTGGACTAGCATGAAATACTTTTTGCTCCCATGTGAATCAACGTTCTGGTGGAGAAATATGGTTTCAGTGAATCCGTGGTGTTCTCTTCTAATAGAGAATCTAAGTAAAATGAACTCCCCAAAAGCCAATATTGAAAGCAATCTTAGTGCTGAGAAAACAAATTTTGGGGCACATTTAAAGGCATAGATATAGTAAATGAGTATATCTATCCTGCAGTTAAATGCTGCAGTGCTTTGTGTGAATACTAAACAGGAGCATATCCCATCAAGTATAGTTTAGTTGCATAATTTATTAGCATAATGTGTTTGTTTTTAATGTATAGGAATGTAAACATCTGTAACTGAATGATCATGTCTTTTAGTAGGAGGAACCCCATATTCAAAACGAATTGTAACATTAGCTGTTTATAGAAAACTTGTTTCACGATATAGACTATTTATTTCCAAACACCAACTTCTCATAAGGTTGCAAAGCAAGATCCAAAGCAAAGACATCCTTCTCCGGGCATAAGAAGGGGAAGCATTTTTGTCCTCAAATTTTACTCGGTGATTGTCAGCCATTGATGTGCTGGTGCATTGCTCTGCAGCCCTTCCCGCTATCCCGGCTGGCTCAATCCAGGGCAAGCATCTCATCTCCATTTCTGTTGCAGGAGTCTCTCCAATAGCTCCAGCAGCATGTGGATATCATCTTAGCAGTATGTTTTTCTCTTTGTTTTCCTTCCGTACGGGAAGGGGGAAGATTGAATGGTAACTCCTGGGGTGTGATCTTGCCAGGATGAAACCCGCTGAATGACAAGGGAAGCAGAAGAAGCGGGTGGGGGAGAGTATATTTCTGCTTTTGGTTTTAATTGGGAGCTTTTTGTTTGGGCTGAGATCTCTGAACCTGTGGGCAAACGGTTCTGCAAGTGCAGGCGTGTGAGAGCCCTCCTGGCAGATGGCTTTGCCCGCGTGGCAGCTGCGGTGGTGCGGGGCCCCTGCGCCCACCCTGCTTGCTGCCACCCGTGTCAGGTGAGACGTTCGGTGTGTGTGGGAGCAAGGATGACTTGAATGCAAGACCTCAAAAATCTCTTCTCTGGTGATTAAAGCCGCTGCTGTGCATGGTGTCTTTGCTTGCTTTAAGTATTTAATGCTGATGGCTTCTCTGAGTAGGGACAAGCCTTGTGGGGTGGAAAAGCTGGATTTGCCTTGCCTCAGATYGTGAACTGTCAGCTTATTGGGAGTCTGGTCCTCGCCTGTGGGGAGCGGAGAGGAGGGAAGGGCTGTGGCACTGCATCCGAGCGGAGCACGGGTGGGTTGGTTTCATTCTGCCCTTAGAACACCATCCCCAGCCACCTCCCACAACAAGGAAGAACAGATGAAAAGCAATGAAGCACACAATTACATAATGAAAAACAATAAAATGCGTCTTCTAATATGTACTACTAGTGACCATATGACTTTATTATAAAAACTAAATGTGATTACATTTCTAGGTATTGTGCTGTGTGATAAACTCTGGGAAAAAGTGAAGAACAACTTAGAAGGAGAAGACTTCTTGTTTAATATAAACCTCAGACTTTGAAGTGACACATAGCAGGGAATAAATGTCCATCATCTATCAAATGAGGTTTGAATGGTTTAGGTCACACTAGACAAACACTTCTCACCCTAGAACCTTCTTTTCATCTTCATTCATCAACAACACCTTAAGCTTGTGCCCCTCTTTTTCTTTTCCACCTTCTCAAAAAATAATAATCTACTTGATGCCTACAAATCACTTCTGGCTGGCATTCATTAGGCGAGTTATGAGCTACGGCTGCTGCTGCTCCCATCGGCGCTGCCTCCTGTGCAGGGAGAAAARGGGGTTGGAAGTTTGTGAAGAGGCTGAGGAGGGAGAAGTGCTGCAGAAACGGTGGTTGTAGATATGGGAGGCAGTGAGCAGAATGAGGTGAGAGAGGTAAGATGAAGATATAACTGGCAACAAGGATTCCTGTATGGCAGATCCCTTTCTTGAACTGTGCTGTGCAGTTTGTGTAATTCATGTCTCGTTTCTCGCAGTGGTTTGTGCTTGCGGGGTGTAGAGCTGTGCGAGGCAGTGCAACCCAACCCCTGCAGATGGGAATGAATGCATCTTCTGAGGGTGGTGTTGCTGTATGTGTAAATCCCAACAGCCAGGTTTGGAGCTTTAAAACAGAAAGGTAAACCTCCATGGCCAGGCTGGAGAGGTTTATTCTCTTCTGCAGATCCCTCAGGGTGGCCCGGGCKGCCCTGGTGGGTGCTCAGACCCAGAAGCTCATCTTTAATTTGCTTTCTTAGTCTGCAGGCTAACCTACATCATCGTGCCTTGTAATTTCTTCCTGCCGCCTCTTCTGAGGTCCTCGGCTGTGCTGTGCACGAGCCGTTCAATCCCCATTTCCTGGTAGGAAGCTACCTCTCTTACACTAATCCTTGTCCAATAACTCCTAATTTTTATTCTTATCCTTTTCCGATTTATGGGACTCCTCTTGGATTAACTTCCCTACAGTACAGTTTTTCCCCTTGCGTTGCTTGCTTGTTGCTTTCTCACCGGTTCTTCTTTTTTCTTTCAAAGATACTTTTCTGGCTCCATCCCCAACTGCCTGGAAGTGATTTGTTCAGCAGCGCAGTCCCCTGGTTTTCAAAGGCYACAGACTGTTTCCCCTCGTTTTCTGCCTTCCTTCCTTCTTTCTGTCATTCTGGGAAACAGTCTGACAGACATGGCTTCTTCGCAACCACCAATTAATGTTAATCTGTGTGACTGCAAYGGGCACAGGTAGCAGCAAAGATCTGTTTGAAGGTAGAATTTTGTGTGAGTGGAAATTTCTGTACGTCTGGCAAGGAGAACTTGTTCGGAGGGCACAGACAGGCTGGGGGAGAGAAGTCAGCATTTTAATTGCAATATAAAAGTTGATTTTTCCCCACCTCCATTTTAAACGTTGCTTTGTCTTGTTCTAACGTGGAGTTTGGAGGATGTCACCATCCACTGCAACGTGGGCCAGCATCAGGGAGCGCAGGGGGTCTGTCACCCACCCAGCCTGTCACTGGCATTTTGGAGTCGCCGCCCTGAGCTCAGTACCCCCTCGAGGTATTTTCAAGGGAGCTTTGGGTATCATTACCCTTTGAAATTTGGCACAGCGATGTAAAATCGTGAGGGTACAGTTGGCATTGGGGTGGGTTCCCCGTGCCTTGCTGTGCAGTGGGGAGCTCCAGCTGGGCAGGGGGGGGCCGGCAAACCTGCAGCCTCATTAACGGGGGAAGGAGGATTCACCCATTTGTGGGAACTGGTCACACATCATGGAGTATCACGAGGTAAGCCAATTTCCTACCCCAGTACCTTCCTCTTTTCCACTTCTCTCCTTCACAGTGTGAAAACCATAAATCACTTATTTGAAATGTATTTAAGGAAAAGAATATTTTCCCCTGCATTCCCACTTAATGCTTTGTAGCGAGTACAGTTGGGATCATTCATATGCTAAAGCAAGAGAAATATTCTTCTTTGATACTGTATCTTCATTTTAGGCAGTTTCCTCTTTTACTCAGTTCTTAGATGATAATTCTGAGCCCTTTAGATGCTGCTCATTCTGCCACAAAAAGAAAATGCAAAACAGGATATTTTAATATTATTAATAATGAATGTTTACATAATTAGCTCAATTACTTTGTTCACTTTGACATTTTGTCATTGTGGACCTGTCTTCCTCTCTCTTTTAAAGTAAGTTAGTAGTGATGAGAAGCGCAGGGGTGGTGCTGGGATGCTGGTCGTGCTGAGCATCTCCCTGTAAGGATGAGGGTTTCTCCCCACCTTGCAGCACCTGCCGCCTCGGGCAGGCTTACCAATGTGTGTCCTTGCCCTGTGCTCTTAGGGACACTTACTTGAACCTCATTAAAATACAGGTTCTTCAAGAAGTTTTACCTCTATCAGACCCTAAAAATATATATTTGGCATGTAAAATGAAGAACATGCTTTTCACATGTGGCCCTTAAGGTCTGTACGAGATTGGGTCATTCGCTGGTCTAGAAATTCTCCTTCGTGAATCACCACTATGTCGTAAGGGCAAGTTATTAATCCGACCTGTAATTCTGTTGTCTGACATTTATTTTACAGATTTTGGGTGTATGTAGCTAGCAAAAATGCTGTTCTGCAAAGATGTTTTTTGGCCAAAAAGAAAAAGAGAGTGTGGAGGTTCTGGCGATACTGGAAAAAAACTAAGAGGGTTTTGTTGTTGGTGGTTTTTCTTAAAAGAAGAAGCAAGGATAACTGTGTTAAACAGCAGGGTGCCACTGAATGATGGAGAAGCTGAAGGAATGGCTCGTTTTCCTGTTATGTCACTGCTTTGGCTTTCTCATTCTTGTCCCTCTGTTTCTACAGAAAGGCCCTGCAGCCTGCAGATAACAGAAATTAAATTAGTATTGATATAACATTAGACACTCCTATTAATATTGACAGTCTGTCGATACTGTTGTGCTACTTTTGTAATACGGGATGTTAACGGATAATACTTTAAATAAAAGCACACTAATCTTATAATCACTGAACATGTAGCGGGGTCTCGACTCGGCTCACTCCTCCTCCCAGCTCCCCCATCCTCGTGTTTCAGCCCTGCCTGCCTGCCTGCCTGCAGCTCCCCTTGAAGCCCGCAAGGGTTGGGCACGTCGCTCCCTCCGGGCTTGAGCCTGCGGACGGGGAGGTGCGGTGGGGCAGAGATGATGGCTGTAAGTGGCAAGGCAGGAGTAGTGATGGGAATCTCCCCATGGCTGCGACGGTGGTGGGGCGGGTCCTGAAGGCAGGTGTGTCCGTTGCACCGAGCTCTGGGGAGCCCTTTGGGGCTGTGGGTGGATGCAGACCTGGCTGCGGGGTCGGTCCCAAAATGGTGGGGTTTTGCTCCTGTGGTTGCTCATGGCTTTTGATGGGGTGCTGCCCGCCCTCGTTGCGTGTGTCCACAAAGTTTGGTGCAGGAGGCAGTGCAAGGATGACTTCAAGTTCTGATGCAAGCCACCAAGCCACCAAATCCCTGTTGGACCGTGCTGGCTGAGCGTGCACGGGGTGAGAACACGCGAGGTCAGAGCGGTGCCCTTAATCTGTGGTGCTTGTCTCGATACTTCGCATGTGTTAGCAGCTCCACATTTCTTACGAACTTTTTTCCTTTTAAGTCTATCATGAAAATCACCATGTTCATCAGAGCTAAAGTTATTTGTTAAATGGTGTAAAAAATGTGCATTAAACAATAATGATTACTTTGGTAAACACAGATGTCTTTGTATTATGCAGTGGGTTTGTATTCGAATTTGTACATGTCTGCGAAACAGAATTTGCCATCTACCTTGAAAAATGGGAAACACAATACATGTTAATTGCTTCTCCCTTAGCCCCCCGCTCCACCTGCTGTGCTGCTGCAATCTGTTGATGTAGTGCTGAAATCCGCGGCGCACGAGGACGGGCTCGGCAGCGAGCAGGTTGGCACTTGCAGATGTGTGCCCGTTGTAGGAGGTAGCAGGCAACAGTCTTAACTTCTGCCTCTTTGTTTTCTAACTAGGAGGATATTTTTAAAAGGGGGAGGGAAAAACCTTTATCTTGCTGAAAACCATCTAGTGATGATCAGTTATTCACYGCATTATTAATGCTTATTTGGACGTTGCTTGGACTGCTGGATTAAACAGCTTTCCCATTATGTATTGAATAAAATGAAATACATGTCACAACAGCAGTGGTATGATGCTGACAACCGTCCTTGGCTATGCATCTCATTAGGAAGATATACATTTTTCTTTGTTGTGTATCTGTGAATGACAGAAGTTGACAAACATCTTTTAAGAAATTGCTGTTTGGAGCAAGTTACATTTATGGCACAGAAACCAAGAAGAAACTGCCTGTTATGAAGGTAAATAATTATTTCCTACACATGCATTTTAGAAATCGCCCTCTTCTGCCATAGTAATTACTTTTTACTTTATTATTGCATATACATTGAAAGAGGTCCTCATCTGGATCACTTACTCTGAGAAAGAAATCCTGGAGGGTTCAAAGTTCGGTTTGTATTGAAACTTGCACTTAAAACAGGATTAAAATCCTTGTATTTCACACTTTTGAAGACTGAATTGATTCTCTAAATGTACCACATGAACTCCCAGGGGACAGCTGAATTTTTCCATAATGTTGTTTTTTTGGGGGCAAAGAGTTATTAACTTTGACAGACGAAAGATACTCAGGAGGAGAAGTACCAGGTAGGGGCTCAGCTTGCTGTCAGCTGAACAGCGATGCTGTACTTTAAAACACCCATTTTCCAGGTGCACGATATGTTTGCATAATTTATGCCTATCAGCCTGCATTTCTGCAGGTTGCTGGTATTGGCCCGATTTAGTGCTTGCCTAACTTCACAGCAGGAGCAATGACTCTGCTTGCAGGAGACCGGTGTGCGTGTGCTTAGGGATCTTTGGACCATTATCGGGAGAACTGAGGAGCAATAAGAAGTTGAGATTATTTTTTTTAAAGAATACTTTCCAAAGTTAAGAATGAAGATGTTCACCATCCTGGCTAAAATGGCTTCTGCCTATTCATAATGAATCAGAAAAGAAGACATTGCATATTCAGCTACATTTGCATGACTCCCCAGATTTCACAGGAGTTGTACGGGTGCCAAGTTGGTGCTGTGTTGACCCACGGAAACTTGAGAACACAGTTGAGAAACCAGTGGGAAGAGGCAAGTGTGGACTTGCGGGAGGGAGAAGAGGAGGGGAGGAAGCAGGCTGGAATTCCCTTGTCCCACTGTCCCTCTGCCTCCAACGTGTGATGGAGTGGTGATCGCACAGCCCACTCCTGGAAACATCTGTACCTGGTGCAAGGAAACTTTGTTGTTGCTGSGGCTCGGTTGGTGATGCATGGTTTAGGGTTTGTTTTGTTTTGTTTTTGTTTTTTTTTTCTCCTTTTCTTTTGTTCATCTAGACCCATTCACCTTTCAGCATCCTGAAGCAGAGAACACAATCTCTGCAAGAAATCATCATTTGGGGAAAAGCCTGTATTCAAGGAGTTCTCAGCTTACACTCACCCTTGTGTCTGAAATTGTTTTACTTCTGTTACAAGTAACACCTAAAATTGCCACTTAACCTTGCAGGCACTTTGTTAAGTCCCTGTTTTTGATTGCAGCAGCTGGGGTGGAGTTTCCTTTGGGAATTCAAGGAGTAGGAAGTGGTGTTTGTAGTTTTTTGTTGGGTTTTTTGCTGACTGGTGCTAATGTGTAGGTGGGGATGTGCTGCTGTTTTTGTAATACTTTTATTGTTTATGGAATTGTTAGTTAATTGATGGTAACAATGCCTGGAGCCTGGGAGAGGTATTCTTTTATGTTTGCTCAGATCAGAACAAGTAAATAATTTTATAACTTTATTCTCCTTAGTGTATTTACCTTGCAGGTTTGCATCTACTATTTCCATACCTTGTTACCAAGTTTCCCCAAATTAATTTGTATTATTTCTAACAAAACAACAGATGAGAAGAATGATTTTTTTTTTTTTTTTTTTTTTNTTTTTTTTTTTTTTTTTTTTTTTTTTAGGATTCAGTAGGGTGTAGCTGGAGCCCCCCCCACATGGACCTGGGAGCTCAGGAGCAGGTGCTGCACCTGAACTTGCTCCCACCTAGTTGGTATGGATGTGGTGAGGTCTCAAGTTGACACTGTCCCTTTTTCACTTGCAATAACTTTAATGTGAAATCTGGAAGGCGGTAGGGTATTTGGTGGATGAAAATGTATCTGAACTCCTGTTAATTGCTTCACGGTTTACTCAGACTAAAAYCTACTTGGTAACTTTTTCTTCCACATTTATCCAATGAAATAAAATTCAAACCAGCCCACAAACTAGAGAATGTTTTTTATTTATATGCGGTGTAGTTCCATCTGGTCCATGTTAAGGACCCCAAAAATATATGTGATTAGCTTTATAGTTCACTGCTAAAGGTAGCAAAGCTGGCTTTTAACATTTTACAAATTTTCAGCTAGCATCTCAAAACATTTGCTGGCATTTCCTGACTATGATTACCAACCAAAGATTTTCCTGGTTGTCTTTTCACTTTTTAAAGTATGTTGCATAGTTTTCCGTCTTAAAATATCACTGAAACCTCTGCTGTTCCCTTTGTAACTCCTGTGCAAACTATCCATCTCTGTCAAGACTGGTCAGTCTCAAATCCCAAAGCTCAGTGTTAGGAAACGTCAGATAACATATACTATTAAAGTAGTAAAATTTATGGCTATCGCCAACACTGAGCTCATGCTCAATAAAATGAAATGCCATGCATTAGAAATAATATGAAAGGTGAGCTGTGCCGCTTCACAACAATTAAGGAGAGGGTTTAATGTATTTGCCAAAAGCTGGCTCAGAAATGCCCGCTGAGTGCCCAAGGAAGACTTAACAACATCAAACTTACCCCAGTTTAAATTTCAGGTGTTTGCTAATGCAAGTCCTGTATTCCCACTAACTGAGTGGTTGAGACCTTGGAGAGAAAAAAAAAAAAAAAGTCTTTTTCTGCTGCATTTAAGCCAGGTTGTCTCCTTTTGCAGCCCTTTTGCAGCAAATGCATGTTTGTATCTGGAGTTACTCCGCACTGGAAAGCACCCCGGCGCTCCCAGGAGGTTTCGGTGCAGCCTCAGCACCACCACAACCCCCCAAAAAGGTCAGGAGCCCCAAACTAGCGCACTTGCAGGGTTTTTCTGCCCAAGGCTCCGTGGCTGCCCATTTCTGAAATACAATTTTAATAACAATTTTAGCGGCTGCAAGTTTTTTCTTTCGGTGCTTAGTTCTCCTTCGCCTGCTCATTCGGCAAACCCGTGCTGTCAGCTGGCACTGAAGGCCTAGAAAACCGCCCTGTTTTCTGCAGAGAGGCCGGGTATTACCTTAATGCTCTACCTGTTTGCTGCGCCTTAATGCTGCTGATGGAGAGAACACGTAAGCACGAGGTGTGGACTTCATCCTTCATCCCCTCGCATTAGCAGAAAATGCTCCCAGCGCCTACCATACAGCATCCGCCTTGTGTACCAGCCTGGGAAGGTGTTTTCCATGTGCAGTTTTCCCTGTGTGTAGTTGTAATTTGGGGAATTTTTCCTAAAAGTGCGGTATTTAGACCTCGAGGAGGCTGCCTCTTAACCTCAAGCATGTCCAGAAGTGCGTAGCAAGAAGTGCCAAGGATTTTCAGGAGTTGAGCTGAAGGTGTTGTTTGAAGTTAACCATATTTTATTTTCTCAAACCCTTTCTTGGGACTTAATTTATATAGCGCTGGGATGGGCACGTATAAACATTGCGATCGGGTTACAGTATGAGTGAAAAAGGTAGACTCATTTTCTTTTTCTTTTCTCACAATAAAAATGTAAGAAATTCAGTTGCTTACCCCATAAAATGCACATTTCTGTTACGGATTAGTCTTATTTTAATGAGGCTGTTACTTATACAGTAGTACATTAGCAAAGTGTGCTTTGATTTTTATGTAGCGAATGTTTACGCACCAATTCAGAGAGGCCTGACTGTTAATTCCCCCCCGATTCTTAAGATGGGGTATTTGGGTCAAAAAGCTGTCAGTACGGGATTGGGACATTTCTGGGTTATACACAGGTGCCTGTGACTCGGGGAGCGGGTGCGTGCTCGGCCGTGCGGGGACCCTGATAGCTGCATCCGAGCTGCTCCGCAGCAGCAGGGTGGGGGCTGTCCCCAAGCTGCTGGGTGCAGGGGCCGAATCCTGCACAGACCCAGGGTGTAAAGAGGTTTATAAGTTGCTGGCACCCTTTTATTGCACCTTTTCTGGAAGAAAGTGGGCGGCAGTGGTGAAGCGAAGCAGAAAGCCCGGCAGCGGGATGAAGACATCCTCTGTCCATCTCTGCCTGTGAAGCTGAACTGAAGCATTCCTCCACTGCTTAAAATTGTAATTTTGGATAAAAGGCTGTGTAATAACTTGAGAAATGTGTGAGAAGATCTCGTGTTAATACTGTATAAACCTTCTTTAACTTCAGGAAGCTTAAAATCAAATTTGGCAGAGCTTACAAGGGCAGTGAATGTGGAGCCACTCGACTCTGGTAACCAAGAGAATCGGGTGACAAACCTGCAGTATTTTGATTTTTTTACAACGCTGTCTGAGTTCTTGAAAGTATTTACTTCCTTGTGAACGTGTGTAAAAATATATATTTGACTTTACCTCTATGTTAAAAATTTCAGTCTCATGTTCTGTGCGAAGATTTTTCCCATCTCTTAGGGAAAACCAAATGAGGAGAGTATTACACTGCAATTTAGGTTCTCTGGGTTTCAGGTTTTTAAAAAAAGAGGTAATAAGGTAGGTTAATTGTGGAACTAGGAGGCTCCACTGACTCATCTTCTGAATAAAGAAATTCAGATGTGTTGTGACCTCAAGAAAGTGAATTTTTAGAGCAGTTGAAGTTAGAAATCTGGGATAAATTCAGATATTTGAAAGTCATGATAACAACCATTTGTAAGAGTGTATCATGCTCTATAGTAGGATTGCATAAGGGCACAGGATGAAGCATCTGATTTTTTTTTTTTTTTTTTCCCTTTTGGCATTCTGTTTGTGACAATTACATGACTCTCTATTAACTGTGTGTGGAAGAAAGCAGTGTTATGAAATGAGGAGAGATTTCCTTCATCTGTTACTCTGTAGGTAATTTTTGTGCTTTTTCCAGTATTTAAGTACCTCTTAACTGCTTGCTGTCCATCTGTATACCATTTATAGTACTGTAAACTAGTATATGTAGCATGACCTTGTAACTTGCTTTGTTTGTGCATCTGCCAGTACAATATGTTGTCTTTCCTTAAAATGCAAATATGCTCCACGCAGTACAGAGCTCCTTAGTCAATAAATAAATGGAGGTAAAAAACTGTACCTAATACCCATTTAATTTAAATTCATTTTATAAACATAAAGACGCCTTTTAAGAGAAGCTTTAATTCAGACTAGCACCTTGATTTGTGGTTGCCATGGAGAATCAAATCTGTCATTTGACAAGAAAAGTCACCCATTTATGACAGCACTTTATCTTGTCTCTCCAGGGGAAGAAAATGTCAAAAGTGAGAGCAGAAAAAAATAAAGCCTTGAAACACCAGAATTTCTTGATTTCATTTTTATTATTCAGCTATCATATCCTTTCTGATAATAGCAAGTTGGTGAAAATAAATAATGTTCCTACAGTAAAATCAAATATTTCCTATTGGAATGGACAGGGCTCTTTGTGATTGTCAGTGCTGTGAAGTCTGGCAAGAAATAGTGTTATTAGATAAACCCACAGTGCCCAAATCCCATTTTCTTTTCATTACAGTGTCAAAATAATTATACCTGTGTAATTTGGGTAAGAAATTGTAGAACAAGTAAAATGGTCCATTGGAAGAGATTGCTTTAAGCTTGTGTTCATTATAGGGTGGGGCTTTTACATGCTGCAGAAAAAAAAAAGATAAAAAAATTTGTATAATTTCATTTGAATAAAAATGTCTGGTTACTCTTTCATGTTCTTTGCAACCAGAGGAGACGACAAGTGCTGTGTTCTGTTGGGGTTTTTACATCCACGCATATTGTACAAAAGAGAGTTAAAAGAGGCAGGAGTTTTAACACTGATTCTCAGGTTAAAATCTCTGAAGAGTTTCAAAGACATTAGATAAAATTGATTATTATCTGAAATTTTTTTTGAAGTGTTTTTATTTTGTAGGATTAAGAAATGGTAAGAATCGGGTGTTTTCAGGAATATAATTAGCTATCGCAAGTGTTTACGCGTGTACATTTAATCCATATAGACACTAAGTTGCCCCCAGGGGAAAGACACTTACTGTAGCATTGCATTACTTTTTACATAAATCTAAAAAGTGCCGTTGAAATAACGAGACTAAAATAATCCACTCTGCGCCTCTTTCTTGAGACGGCGTTTGTGCCTTTCACAGTATTGCAGGGTTTGATGTGGTTCAGGAGTAATCTCGTATCAATGAGATAGCATTATAATAGAAAGTCCTTTAGTGGTTTAGTGTAAATACTGGGCTGGTAGGGGAGCTGCTTGCTGGAGCGGTTGTGCCTGCAAGAGATTACAAAAAGGGAGAGAAAGGAAAGGGTCGGAGGCTCTTTTTTTTTTTTTTTTCCTTGAAATTGGCTGGCGGTGCCAGATCCATAGCCAAAGCTAGTTGGGATCAGCTGTGAGAAAACAGGCAGCACAATAGTTCCCTATTCCTGCCTTCATGCAGAGTCTGAAGGCAAATCCTGCTCTTAAATACTTATGTGTAACTCTGCTTGCCTTCACCAGGCACTTACCGTGCCTGTCCGGTGGAAGTAAGTGATGTGTTGTATCCTGGGGTTCTTTAAAAATGTATGTTGTTGTAAATGTCACCTTTAGTGGGGAAATAGTTGCAATTTGGTTTGTGGTTTTTTTTTTAATTTTGGTTTTTTAACACGTATTAACGTCACGTCATAGGATGTGTGTTAGCATGGGCTACCAGAATGTGGTAACTTAGGGTTTTTTTTGTGAGACCATCTGGAATAAAAGAGGGTGAATTAAAGATGCTCTCTGGGGTTATGGAATCTTAAAGATATTAAAGAGTTTGATTTCCATAATGTCTGCCTCTCCTTTTGCCCAACTGTTGATATAATCTRCTTTAAAATCGATTTGCTGTCATCATGTAATCAAAGCCTTAATTGCATCATCATTGACTTCAGCATTTTTTGCTGATAGATTTGTGGTACTGATGGTGAAAATGTTGTGAAAAAAGAAACTAGTGTTTGAAATAATTTCGCTGGATATGCTGTCTTTTGCATACAGACAAAATTTTCAAAAGTACCTAAGTAATCCATGAGTCCCTGAATTTTAGTGAGATGTGAAAATGTTTTCCTCTGTTCACAACCATGAAGCTCAATACCACAAACTGTTTAACTTGCTGAAGTCAAGACTATTCAAAGGAGTAATAAAAGATTGATCTTTAGCATGGCCTTGTCACAACTGTCTTTTACAGTATTTAGTCCACTTCAAATTGAAACTTTCTACAAGTTGTTCTTAAAAAAATAATTTAAAAAAAGGGATGGTGGGGGTAAAGCTGCTTGTTTGCTGCGAGGTTGTTCCACGAAGCACTGAATTATCTCCCATAAGCTCTGTCCGAGGAGATACTGAATAGAGTTTAAATATTTTTATAAAACTGAAAATTGTGAGTAACTTGTCTCTCTAGTTTCCGACGGATGCCGTCTGAAATGGCTGATACCCTGTCCTGAAAATCACAGATGGAAACTTCATCTCAGCACAGTGCTATGGCAATAATGAAATGAAAGTAGCAGAGTCTCATTTACATTTCAGAAATAGTTCTCTGTAGTTTCCTGTTCAATCTACCAGATTTTCTTGGGTACCTGATGTTGGTTGGTACCCACATTTAAAGGGCAGCGCTTTAGGTTTGACCCTTGGAGGATTGCGAGTATGTAGGTGATGCTCTTCCGTTACCGAGGGATGCTGCTTGCTGCAGCAAGTCCCGGTACAGCAATAACTGAAGCAGCAGCGACTGTTTGATGCTGTTTCGACAAAGGTTAACTCCTTCCTTTTGGCTTTCGCAGTTCTCTTTAGTCAGAGCAACTGCAGCGCAAGCTTTTCTCGATTGATTTTTTGCTGATTTATTTAAATTGCATTTTTGTTTTAATAACCTGTTTCAGAAACGTACTGGACTCTGAAAGACTGTGATATAAAATGGCAACACTCGCATGTTGTTTCTGTGAGGGGGAAGTCAAAGTAAATGCATACTTTGTAAAAGTGAATCACATGCTTTGTAAAAGAGAATATATACCGGGTGCTAATAAGACTGTGTATTGACTGTAAATGCCTTTTATGGGAGTCTTTGAAAGAAAAGAAAGTGCAGATTACTGGGGAGGATGGAGAACGCCGTAGATCAGGGTAAAAATGTGGTACTTGGCACTTTCTGTGTATTAGCGCAGCCTCTTCCCCAGCACAATAAATACCATTTCAGTATTTAGCAAAACTGAGATATGCCACTTCCTTTGAACAACACCTGTGACTTTCTCTAAAATTTAGAGGGCCAGAAATTAAGCTGCTGGGCGTTTGGTAAGTCTGAGAGCACCCGTTGATCTCACCAAGTCTCTGAGGCTGCCCGAGCAAACCCAAACGGGCACATAATGGACAGGAGTGACAGCACAGCTCATCGCCATATAAAGAATTCTTTTTTAACGTATGGATGCATATGTATGCGCGTATGTATTTTTAACAGAGCTGCAGGGTCTCCGTGCAGGCAGCGAGCAGGAGTTGTCACTGGCGAGGGGAAGCCAGGGCAGCCGTATGGCACTCTGCCGAGCGCGGAGGGTCCTGCCGAGGTGCGGTGGGGGAGGACAAGTCCCACAGTGCCTGAGCATCCTCCTTGTGCGGTGCCAGGTTGGGTACCGGGGACCTTAGTGGCACCCTATATGAGCCCCTGTAGCGTAAAGGGGAAAGTCTTGCTGGCAGAAAGATTTCTGGCTGACATTGGGATTTTTGCAATGGTGATGGTGATGCCACTGGTTGGCCACCCTAGCAGCAGGTATCCCAAGGAGCAGTGGGAGCTCCTGGTTTCTCACTGAGCCACACATTGCTTTGGAGTCACTGGAGTCCTCAAGGCACTTTGAGTTGTTTGAGGGCACTAGAGTACTCCTTGTGGTCTCATCATGGGAGAACCTCAGACTTACGGCTGTTGGAGTGATCTTCTCTTCAGAATTTGGGGTTGATGTCTCCACCCTGCCTTGCCACCAGCAGCCCCCAGTGCCACCCAGCAGTGCGGTGCAGCAGCTGGTTATGCTGTTAGTTCTGGTGGTGGAGACTTGGGGTGTGCGTCTCTCGTTGGCCAAAGCTGCATCATGTTGTCTCCTTACTGCACTCTCTGGTTATAGCTGCTTCTGGCTGTTGTTTCACTCCTCACTTCTTAAAGATAGAGCAGAAAATTCTCAAGAAATGACATATATTAAAAACAGGTGTATGTGAAAACAACCTTCAAGATGGTATAATCTGGCACATGAGATTTGGGAAATGATAAGAGTTAAGGTGGCATAGGCCACCATAACCAAGCTGTATATGTTGTGAAACTCTCTTGACATGATCATGTAGTTTTGGGTTTTTTTTTGTTTTATTTTTTTCTTCCTAAAGACCCTTGTTTGGGCTTTGGCACGTCATCCAAACCCAAGTGCTCCAAGCTTGCCACGTGGTTCCCTGTTCCTCATTTCTGCATGCCCACCAAGAGACACCTGGGACCAGTTTTGCAGAAGTGATCCTGGGTTTGCAACCACAGCTGAGGCCAGTTGAGGCTGTCAGTAGCACATGGCGTTGTTAGTATCCATAAAGACCATGAGTCATGGTGGGCTCGGATTGGTGCCTCAAGTTAATTGGGTAACTCAGACCAGCAGCTATCAATAGCATCCCTTTTGCTTTGTCTCCGTTTCCCACCAGTGAGATGGTTGTGATGCTGTYAAGCTTCTCTGCAAGTGGAGGTGAGGAGACTTTCATTAACATCACAAACCCTGATACTGCAATGGTAAGGGAACTGGGGACATGGTCAAGAGGAGCTTGGTAATTCGGTATTCAGCTCTGAGTTTGGATAGTATGTGCTAAATAAGTCATGTGTGCTACTGGGGGTACAGGTTTTATAAGGGTAAAAAGAAGTGGTTAATAACTGCGTGTTAGATGGGAGTCCCGTGGAAAAAATGTGATTGTGTAAGTGAAGACTTGATCATAACACTCATTCCAAAGGTGTAAATCAAGATTGCATGTTGATGTTGCCAACTTTGTTGCCTAGTTTTTGCAACCTGAATGTTATTTTAATATAGCTTTGGATGCAATTCTATAAAGGATGTACAGCAATATGTTAACGTGCTGTGCCATCCTACATTTAGGGCTTGTAATAAGTCTTTTTTTTTTTTTTTTTTTTTTTTTTTTTTTTCAAAAAAAAAAAAAATTTTTTTTTGAGCACTAAAGTATGTGTTCATATTGCTGCGTTTTTATTTGATTTTTGGGTCCTGTATGCCCTGTCTTACCATAAGATCTCAGGGCTGTTACTCTGTTCCCTTTATATCTGGGCGAAGCAGTCAGGGTGGTCCATGCACTTCACCAAGATCCCTACTCAGGGCAGGGTACGTGGTGGTGGTGGGAAGGGCTGGAGGCAGAACATCAGGCACGCAAGAGGTTATAACCACTTGAGTCAGACTCTTGCAGCTAAAATAGCTAAAATATAAATATTTGCTGGGGGTGGGGGAAGACATACCAGGGTTAGATATTTTTGCCTAGATGTTAGAGGTCTGTTTTTTGAGGGGGAGCCTTGTGAAGCTTTATTTTTTATTGTCTAAGGGAAACAGCAATTCTCATGCTATGTGAAAAGTTTCTGATGATAGGGATTTTTTCACTAATTGGCAAGATTACATGCGTGGAATAGTTTGGGGTTTTTTCTTTTCTTTTTTGTCCTTTCCCCCATTGATGGGCATAGCTACGTAGCCTCATCCAAACTGAAATGAAGATGGAAAGAAGTGTAGAATTCATCTCTCCAATTTCAATGTTCAAATATACTGGTTCAGGTGGACTCACAGATGAAAAAATTGATCATATTAGCAGTTTGTGTGCCTGGCTTTCAGGGTGAAAGCTGTACCCTTGATGGAGGTTGGTGTTCTTATTACCGCCGTTCTCACTGGCGCTCTGCGTGTTTTGGGACAACGCGTTTCAACTCTCTCTGCCTAAATTTCACCATATATAAAATTAGGTAACCTTTACTGACTTTACAGGTTTTGCAACTATTATGTATGCATTCAGGTGTTTCCGGAGTACCAGCACATGGCCCTGCTTCCCTCCTTCCCCCTGTTCTAGCTCTGCCGGCTGGATGTGAGCTGTTCTGAGGATTGGGCAATCCTAATCTTAGTTTTCTTAATTAATTGATTAGTGGTCCTGATGAACAAGTAGGAGCCCTCACTGTCAGTGTCTGGAGAGGTGTTTTCAGGGGTGGTTCAGGGGGATGTTTGCTTCCATAGAAACTCACTGACCCCCTCAGGTACGGCAGCGTTTCCCAAGGCAGTAGCTGGCGTTTCCCTCGCACCCTGGGACGTTCCCGCTCAGGGCTGCCCGTGCTTCTGCTCTCGCAGCCTCAGGGCCTCCTCTGGGTTTCTTATGCTCTTCTCCATGTGAGGCTGAATTTAATTATCAGGGATAAGGTCCTCCAGAGCAGACCTTTAAAAGTCCTATATAAAGATGCTGCTCTTAAGTAATTCAATATTTCAACTGCTCTGTGCTGGATTGATTGATTGATTAATGGAGGAGTTCATTTAATTAATCTAGGGCTTCACTAAGTCACATGTGTTACAGTAAATACTGTGATGGTGGTGATAAAGGGGGCGGTTGGGAGCCGCGGCTCCTCGCTTGCCTCTCTCATCCCTTTGGCTTTACAGCAAAGCTACGGGTGCAAAGTCACCATCAATGACTGAGCTGCACCGGGGCTTGCGCTAGATGAGTCTTGTTGGTTTGCTATCTATAGGCAGCTAAATATATTTCAGATGGCAGGCAGACGTGATACTTTGTCACTTCCTACAAGCGTGCATGTGGAGTGAGACGTTTTTTCCCCCCTTAACCCTAGCACATGCCTGGGTGGTTTGCTTCAAATTTTGGATTCTATAATGTTGATATGTCATTGCATATTGACAGGGACAATATCTGCTGTTCCTGAGCAGGGTCCCTCTGCCGAGTGCCTGCTTATGTTTTGTTTGCTCTTTGCTGGCCAAATTTGGTCCTTGGGGGGGCTCAGGGACATTCCTGACCTGGGGGCTGGTGGACACGTGCACGTGTGTGCTGTCGTGGTGCGTATGCATCCCTGTATGTGTGCAGCACCCCAGGGAGCTGTGATACTGGCTACAAGATACCCCAAACCTGCAGGTTCCAGCCCAAAGCCTGGTGCCTTGGCCACGGAAGAGCTGTGCATGGAGCTGGGAAGCCTGCTCTGCAGACTGATGGAAGTTTCATTGCTCCTCAACCACCTTCCCCAGCCAAAACCCTCACTTGTCCCCCTCAGTATCCTTAACAGATGGAGGTTGTGTTTGCCTCTGAGGGTTTCCGTGTCRGCTCTGAGTATGCGAGGCGTTTGGGGACAGGGCTGCTGTGAGCAGCTGTGCAGGAACTCCTCTGGGGCTTTGATGCTCCCATAACCCAGTCCTCCGCTCATGGAGAAGCATTAGTCTTGTGCAGAAAGATGTCTTCAGGGGATTTGGATTGGAAGGAGGTGACTGAAATGGCAGTGATCCTGGCACCCTAAGATTTGCCGCAGATGTTCCCAAATCTGTCATTGTACAATAAACAGACATAAAGGAGACATGACTGTCCCACCACAAACCCTTGGCAGGGACGGGAACTCGAAGCTGCATCTCCTGGGCCGTATCCCAGTGCCTGAGCTGGGGGCTGTGCCTCTGTACTAGAGAAGTGACAGTCGGTGACTCCAGGATCGGTCACCACTGTCACATTTCCCTGTCCAGGCTTTGTACAAGCAGATGTAGAAATAGATTAATAGACACACGTAGGATGCACACGCAATATCCACGCTACTTTTGAATGAAGGCTATTAAAAGTCCCAAGTGCTGGACAGCCTCACGACTGGGTTTGCTTCTACATAACAAATGCGTGGGCAGTTGCACAGCAGCTGAGCGCGCTTTTTTCTTTCCCTATTTTTTTTGAAAAAGGAATGAAGCCTTGATTCGTGGACAGGCAGTTTTGTGCTGCTGTCATAGGTCGGCGGTTTGTTGTGTGGTTAGCTTGGTTCTCAGACCTGTGTGTTGAAAGGTAATGGGGTTCATCTCGAAGAGAGCGTTTTCTCGGCAGGATGTCTAACTATGTGTTGCCTCTGTTTTCTCACTTGCTAGTCTTACAGAATTTAGTCACGGTAGAATATTTGATGAATAGCCTTTGATAAAAGCATTCCCCCCCCCCCCTTCTTTTTTTTCTTTTGATTTTGGTCACTGTTGTAATACTGTGAAATGCTGATGGAAAGCCAAGTGAAAATGATCGCTAAATGCTAACGTGATGGGCGATACGTTAACCTGTAGGAGCGTCGTGTCGCTCGTGCCGCCGGTGGGATTTCGTACATGCTGAGAAGGATGCTGCCGTGGGGGGTTTGGGCGAGTTTGCTGGTACCTGCCTGGGCAGCGTGCGTGCGGGTGGACCCGTTCCCTCGGGTTCACGGCTATTGCTGCTTCCCAGCCCTGGTTGTAGCACGGGAGGGAGCCTCCTGACACTCTCTTTTCCTTCAGCCCCCAGCGAGTGTCGGATGGAAATCCTGCCTGGTTTTGATGGTATCTCTGCCTCCAGCCAGGCTGTACAGGAGCTAGCGCTAGCAGGAGTTTTTAAGCTATTGGATTTGGAGTCGCTGCATTGTTCATCTGATTAAATTGTATTTAATTAGCTTTGTGTTTTGTCCTTTTGTTTCAGTGTGAAGATTATGGGGGGAAGAAAAGATAAAAATGGTCTAAATGAAGCTTCATCATTTAAAACACATATAAAAACTCTGTGAGATGCCTTTTATTCCTCAGTCCTTTATCTTCCCTCACAAGCTTTCTGAGAATGAGTAGTGCATGTTGAGGTTTATCTTTGCTTTTATGTGCAGTAGCCACATGCTTAACATCGAGCACGTTTGAGTTGCATTTCATAGGGCTTTCGCAATCCCTTTATAAAGGGACTGATCTGCTAACATCACCCTCTTTAGATCTAGCAGGCAGGATGTTCCTCCATACAATGAAATGCTCACAGTCTCTCTTGCCAGACCAGTAAGTGAATGATTTCAAGCCTGGTGGGCAATACTTGTGTCCATGCGTAACACAGACAGACCACAGTAGTAGGCAGCTGCATGTAATTTTGAACTCCACTCATTGAACTGTAATAAAACAATATAAGCACTGCTTGGGGGAAAGATTGGATGCAGTTATCCTTACACAGGGCTCGGGCATATGAAAGCAGCGCTGGCTGACAAGAGGATTTTGAGATTTGATTTTGATTGAATTGCAGAATTGAACAGGCCAGGAATGTCAGTGGAAGGCTAAATGCCTGTAGTGCCATAAAGTTTTATTCATGTGAGGCTTTCCAATATAAAGTAGATGGATTATTGGAGAAGGTGTCAAGGGACATGAAATAGAAGTGCCCAAAACATAAAATGTGGGTATAAGGATAAAATTACTTCTTGCTTAGTACATAATTAGCTCACAAAAATGTTTTGGGTAGCTGTTTGTTTATTGTTCAACCATTTCAAAGCTAATTCATTACACAATATAAAATAATAGTCTTCGGTTTTTACTTCAGATCTCTCTGTAGCTAGAATTTGTATTGCTTTTAAGAACAGGTTTTGAAAAAAATGAATACTGTTGTAATTTCTTTTTTTTTTTTTTTTTTAATTTAA